>NW_024121654.1:5911238-6293320 GCF_016745375.1 Pimephales promelas
CCCCCTTTTACGTTTTTTTTTTTGGGCGAAAAAATTAAGTTTCTCCAATCTTCCCAAAACTCTGGATTCTGATAGAGGCCATGAGACTTAGACCTGAGTGCAAAAATGGAGGCTCTAGCCCCTTCCAGAGCTGAGATATCGAAACTCAAAAATTCGGCCCGAAAAAAAAACGACAGTGGTACCCCTTACGTTTTTTTTTTTTTGGGCGAAAAATTAAGTTTCTCCAATCTTCCCAAAACTCTGGATTCTGATAGAGGGCCATGAGACTTAGACCTGAGTGCAAAAATGGAGGCTCTAGCCCCTTCCAGAGCTGAGATATCGAAACTCAAAAATTCGGCCCGAAAAAAAAAACGACAGTGGTACCCCTTACGTTTTTTTTTTTGGGTGAAAAAATTAAGTTTCTCCAATCTTCCCAAAACTCTGGATTCTGATAGAGGGCCATGAGACTTAGACCTGAGTGCAAAAATGGAGGCTCTAGCCCCTTCCAGAGCTGAGATATCGAAACTCAAAAATTCGGCCCGAAAAAAAAACGACAGTGGTACCCCTTACGTTTTTTTTTTTTGGGCGAAAAATTAAGTTTCTCCAATCTTCCCAAAACTCTGGATTCTGATAGAGGGCCATGAGACTTAGACCTGAGTGCAAAAATGGAGGCTCTAGCCCCTTCCAGAGCTGAGATATCGAAACTCAAAAATTCGGCCCGAAAAAAAAACGACAGTGGTACCCCTTACGTTTTTTTTTTTTGGGCGAAAAATTAAGTTTCTCCAATCTTCCCAAAACTCTGGATTCTGATAGAGGGCCATGAGACTTAGACCTGAGTGCAAAAATGGAGGCTCTAGCCCCTTCCAGAGCTGAGATATCGAAACTCAAAAATTCGGCCCGAAAAAAAAACGACAGTGGTACCCCTTACGTTTTTTTTTTTGGGCGAAAAATTAAGTTTCTCCAATCTTCCCAAAACTCTGGATTCTGATAGAGGGCCATGAGACTTAGACCTGAGTGCAAAAATGGAGGCTCTAGCCCCTTCCAGAGCTGAGATATCGAAACTCAAAAATTCGGCCCGAAAAAAAAACGACAGTGGTACCCCTTACGTTTTTTTTTTGGGCGAAAAATTAAGTTTCTCCAATCTTCCCAAAACTCTGGATTCTGATAGAGGGCCATGAGACTTAGACCTGAGTGCAAAAATGGAGGCTCTAGCCCCTTCCAGAGCTGAGATATCGAAACTCAAAAATTCGGCCCGAAAAAAAAAACGACAGTGGTACCCCTTACGTTTTTTTTTTTGGGCGAAAAATTAAGTTTCTCCAATCTTCCCAAAACTCTGGATTCTGATAGAGGGCCATGAGACTTAGACCTGAGTGCAAAAATGGAGGCTCTAGCCCCTTCCAGAGCTGAGATATCGAAACTCAAAAATTCGGCCCGAAAAAAAAACGACAGTGGTACCCCTTACGTTTTTTTTTTTGGGCGAAAAATTAAGTTTCTCCAATCTTCCCAAAACTCTGGATTCTGATAGAGGGCCATGAGACTTAGACCTGAGTGCAAAAATGGAGGCTCTAGCCCCTTCCAGAGCTGAGATATCGAAACTCAAAAATTCGGCCCGAAAAAAAAACGACAGTGGTACCCCTTACGTTTTTTTTTTGGGCGAAAAATTAAGTTTCTCCAATCTTCCCAAAACTCTGGATTCTGATAGAGGGCCATGAGACTTAGACCTGAGTGCAAAAATGGAGGCTCTAGCCCCTTCCAGAGCTGAGATATCGAAACTCAAAAATTCGGCCCGAAAAAAAAACGACAGTGGTACCCCTTACGTTTTTTTTTTTGGGCGAAAAATTAAGTTTCTCCAATCTTCCCAAAACTCTGGATTCTGATAGAGGGCCATGAGACTTAGACCTGAGTGCAAAAATGGAGGCTCTAGCCCCTTCCAGAGCTGAGATATCGAAACTCAAAAATTCGGCCCGAAAAAAAAACGACAGTGGTACCCCTTACGTTTTTTTTTTTTGGGCGAAAAATTAAGTTTCTCCAATCTTCCCAAAACTCTGGATTCTGATAGAGGGCCATGAGACTTAGACCTGAGTGCAAAAATGGAGGCTCTAGCCCCTTCCAGAGCTGAGATATCGAAACTCAAAAATTCGGCCCGAAAAAAAAAACGACAGTGGTACCCCTTACGTTTTTTTTTTTTGGGCGAAAAATTAAGTTTCTCCAATCTTCCCAAAACTCTGGATTCTGATAGAGGGCCATGAGACTTAGACCTGAGTGCAAAAATGGAGGCTCTAGCCCCTTCCAGAGCTGAGATATCGAAACTCAAAAATTCGGCCCGAAAAAAAAACGACAGTGGTACCCCTTACGTTTTTTTTTTTTTGGGCGAAAAATTAAGTTTCTCCAATCTTCCCAAAACTCTGGATTCTGATAGAGGGCCATGAGACTTAGACCTGAGTGCAAAAATGGAGGCTCTAGCCCCTTCCAGAGCTGAGATATCGAAACTCAAAAATTCGGCCCGAAAAAAAAAACGACAGTGGTACCCCTTACGTTTTTTTTTTTTGGGCGAAAAATTAAGTTTCTCCAATCTTCCCAAAACTCTGGATTCTGATAGAGGGCCATGAGACTTAGACCTGAGTGCAAAAATGGAGGCTCTAGCCCCTTCCAGAGCTGAGATATCGAAACTCAAAAATTCGGCCCGAAAAAAAAAACGACAGTGGTACCCCTTACGTTTTTTTTTTGGGCGAAAAATTAAGTTTCTCCAATCTTCCCAAAACTCTGGATTCTGATAGAGGGCCATGAGACTTAGACCTGAGTGCAAAAATGGAGGCTCTAGCCCCTTCCAGAGCTGAGATATCGAAACTCAAAAATTCGGCCCGAAAAAAAAACGACAGTGGTACCCCTTACGTTTTTTTTTTTGGGCGAAAAATTAAGTTTCTCCAATCTTCCCAAAACTCTGGATTCTGATAGAGGGCCATGAGACTTAGACCTGAGTGCAAAAATGGAGGCTCTAGCCCCTTCCAGAGCTGAGATATCGAAACTCAAAAATTCGGCCCGAAAAAAAAAACGACAGTGGTACCCCTTACGTTTTTTTTTTTTGGGCGAAAAATTAAGTTTCTCCAATCTTCCCAAAACTCTGGATTCTGATAGAGGGCCATGAGACTTAGACCTGAGTGCAAAAATGGAGGCTCTAGCCCCTTCCAGAGCTGAGATATCGAAACTCAAAAATTCGGCCCGAAAAAAAAACGACAGTGGTACCCCTTACGTTTTTTTTTTTGGGCGAAAAATTAAGTTTCTCCAATCTTCCCAAAACTCTGGATTCTGATAGAGGGCCATGAGACTTAGACCTGAGTGCAAAAATGGAGGCTCTAGCCCCTTCCAGAGCTGAGATATCGAAACTCAAAAATTCGGCCCGAAAAAAAAACGACAGTGGTACCCCTTACGTTTTTTTTTTTGGGCGAAAAATTAAGTTTCTCCAATCTTCCCAAAACTCTGGATTCTGATAGAGGGCCATGAGACTTAGACCTGAGTGCAAAAATGGAGGCTCTAGCCCCTTCCAGAGCTGAGATATCGAAACTCAAAAATTCGGCCCGAAAAAAAAACGACAGTGGTACCCCTTACGTTTTTTTTTTTGGGCGAAAAATTAAGTTTCTCCAATCTTCCCAAAACTCTGGATTCTGATAGAGGGCCATGAGACTTAGACCTGAGTGCAAAAATGGAGGCTCTAGCCCCTTCCAGAGCTGAGATATCGAAACTCAAAAATTCGGCCCGAAAAAAAAACGACAGTGGTACCCCTTACGTTTTTTTTTTTTGGGCGAAAAATTAAGTTTCTCCAATCTTCCCAAAACTCTGGATTCTGATAGAGGGCCATGAGACTTAGACCTGAGTGCAAAAATGGAGGCTCTAGACCCTTCCAGAGCTGAGATATCGAAACTCAAAAATTCGGCCCGAAAAAAAAACGACAGTGGTACCCCTTACGTTTTTTTTTTTGGGCGAAAAATTAAGTTTCTCCAATCTTCCCAAAACTCTGGATTCTGATAGAGGGCCATGAGACTTAGACCTGAGTGCAAAAATGGAGGCTCTAGCCCCTTCCAGAGCTGAGATATCGAAACTCAAAAATTCGGCCCGAAAAAAAAACGACAGTGGTACCCCTTACGTTTTTTTTTTCAGGCGAAAAATTAAGTTTCTCCAATCTTCCCAAAACTCTGGATTCTGATAGAGGGCCATGAGACTTAGACCTGAGTGCAAAAATGGAGGCTCTAGCCCCTTCCAGAGCTGAGATATCGAAACTCAAAAATTCGGCCCGAAAAAAAAAACGACAGTGGTACCCCTTACGTTTTTTTTTTGGGCGAAAAATTAAGTTTCTCCAATCTTCCCAAAACTCTGGATTCTGATAGAGGGCCATGAGACTTAGACCTGAGTGCAAAAATGGAGGCTCTAGCCCCTTCCAGAGCTGAGATATCGAAACTCAAAAATTCGGCCCGAAAAAAAAAACGACAGTGGTACCCCTTACGTTTTTTTTTTCAGGCGAAAAATTAAGTTTCTCCAATCTTCCCAAAACTCTGGATTCTGATAGAGGGCCATGAGACTTAGACCTGAGTGCAAAAATGGAGGCTCTAGACCCTTCCAGAGCTGAGATATCGAAACTCAAAAATTCGACCCAAAAAAAAAAACGACAGTGGTACCCCTTTCGTTTTTTTATTGGGCGAAAAATTAAGTTTCTCCAATCTTCTCAAAACTCTGAATTCTGATAGAGGGCCGTGAGACTTTGACCTGAGCGCAAAAATGGAGGCTCTAGGCCCTTCCAGAGCTGAGATATCGAAATTCAAAATTTCGACCCGAAAAAAAAACGACAGTGTTACCCCTTTTTTTTTCTTTTGGGCGAAAAATTAAGTTTCTCCAATCTTCTCAAAACTCTGGATTCTGATAGAGGGCCATGAGACTTAAACCTGAGTGCAAAATGGAGGCTCTAGACCCTTCCAGAGCTGAGATACCGAAACTCAAAATTTCGACCCGAAAAAAAAACGACAGTGTTACCCCTTACGTTTTTTTTTTTCGGGCGAAAAATTAAGTTTCTCCAATCTTCTCAAAACTCCGGATTCTGATAGAGGGCCGTGAGACTTTGACCTGAGTGCAAAAATGGAGGCTCTAGACCCTTCCAGAGCTGAGATATCGAAATTCAAAATTTCGACCTGAAAAAAAAAAACGACAGTGTTACCCCTTTCGTTTTTTTTTTTTGGGCCAAAAATTAAGTTTCTCCAATCTTCTCAAAACTCTTGATTCTGATAGAGGGCCATGAGACATAAACCTGAGTGCAAAATGGAGGCTCTAGACCCTTCCAGAGCTGAGATATCGAAACTCAAAATTCGACCCCCCAAAAAAACGACAGTGGTACCCCTTTAGTTTTTTTTTTTTGGGCGAAAAATTAAGTTTCTCCAATCTTCTCAAAACTCTGGATTCTGATAGAGGGCCATGAGACTTAAACCTGAGTGCAAAAATGGAGGCTCTAGACCCTTCCAGAGCTGAGATATCGAAACTCAAAATTTCGACCCCCCAAAAAAAACGACAGTGGTACCCCTTTCGTTTTTTTTTTTTTGGGCCAAAAATTAAGTTTCTCCAATCTTCTCAAAACTCTGGATTCTGATAGAGGGCCACGAGACTTAAACCTGAGTGCAAAAATGGAGGCTCTAGACCCTTCCAGAGCTGAGATATCGAAACTCAAAAATTCGACCCAAAAAAAAAAACGACACCAAACTCGGGTCAAAGTGGGGTCCCTAAGGGCCCTCTCCAATGGGCCCTAGTCCGAGGCTCTAGCCCCCACGGGCCGAGATATGTGGTCCAACAGGAAAGGGGTCACTTCAGAAGAAAGATTCCCAGAACCTCGGGACTCTGGGGATTTGAGAGGGCCCCTAGGGGCCACTCACCACCCCAAAGGACGATCCGCTGGGACTCGTCATTTCCAAGATATTGACCGTTTTGTCCATTGTGAAATGCTCCAGAAGTTAAAAAAGGGGGCTGACATGTGATGACATGTCCATTGCAGCTTTTGCTCCACACATCCACACTTCTGTGTCAAGTCTCGAACCAGGATCCTCCCAACAGGGGAGAACACGCTCAACCCACTGAACCACTGACACTTCCTCTTGAAGATTTCTTTTTTTGGGTGCATGTCCACATGATGGAGTAACACTCAAACCACTAAGCCACTGGAGCTTCCACTCTTAATTCTCTTTATTTTGGAGGCATGTCTTTTTTATTTGGACAAAACCATTCAAAATTAAGCATTTTAACACAAAGAGTGAGATACGAACCCAAATCCTCCACATGATAGAGCAATGCTCAATCCACTGAACCGTTGGAGCTTCCACTCTTAATCTTCTTTATTTTTGGTGGCATGTCTTTTTTATTTGGACAAAACCGTTCAAAATAAAGCATTTTAATGCAAAGAGTGGGATTTGAACCCAAATCCTCCACATGATGGAGCAACGCTCAAACAACTGAGCCACTGGAGCTTCCACTATTGCTCTTCTTTTTTGGCGGGCATGTCTTTTTTATTTGGACAAAACAATTCAAAATAAAGCATTTTAATGCAAAGAGTGGGATTTGAACCCATGATAGGGCAACACTCAATCCACTGAGCCACTGGAGTTTCCACTCTTACTCCTCTTTATTTTGGGGTAATATCTTTTTTATTTGGACAAAACCAGTGAAAATAAAGCATTTTAATACAAAGAGTGGGATTTGAACACAAATCCTCCACATGATGGAGCATCGCACAATCCACTGAGCCACTGGAGCTTCCACTCACATGCTTCTTTATTTTGGGGGATTGTCTTTTTTATTTGGACAAAACCGATGAAAATATAGCACTTCAATGCATAGGGTGGGATTTGAACCCAAATCCTCCACATGATGGAGCAACTCTCAAACCACTGAGCCACTGGAGCTTCCACTTTTGCTTCTCTTTTTTGAGTGGCATGTCTTTTTTATTTGGATAAAACTGTTCAAAATAAAGCATTTTAATGCAAAAGTGGGATTTGAACCCAAATCCACCACATGATAGGGCAACACTCAAACCACTGAGCCACTGGAGCTTCCAGTTTTACAGCTCTTTATTTTGGGGTAATGTTTTGTTTTTTTATTTGGACAAAACCAGTGAAAATAAAGCATTTTAACGCAACAAGTGGGATATGAACCCAAATCCTCCACGTGATAGAGCAAAGCTCAAACCACTGAACCACAGGAGCTTCACCAGTTGATCCTATTTTTTTCCTCTTTTTTGTGTGTTTTTTGAGAAAACCACATAAAAGCATGTGTCCAATAACCCACTATTTTTCAAGTACTAACCCCGGTCTTCATGCAATAATCTGCAAGTTGACAGAATCCCCTGCAATCTATTGAATGGTGATTCAGACAGTTTATTTGATGGACATTTTATAATTAAAGTTCCTCTCATGATGAAAACCATTTATCTGCACGCAAAGGGGCCCCCTGAGTCTGTGGCACCAAGCACCATCCCATAATTCCACTTTCCACGAACACACTATGTGTCCAAAAACCCACTATTTTTGAAAAGTACTAACCCCAGCCTTCATGCAATAAGCTGCAAGTGGACAGAATCCCACCTTCAATCTATTGAGTGGCGATTCAGACAGTTTTTTTTGATGGACATTTTAATTAAAGTTCCTTTCATGATGAAAACCATGTATCTGCATTCAGCTGGGGCCCCTGAATCCGTGGCACCAACCGCCATGGCGCCATCCCATAATTCCACTGTCCACAAACCCACTATTTTTCCAATAACCCACTATATTTGAAAAGTACTAACCCCGGCCTTCATGCAATAAGCATTAAACTTATTGGAGAAACTTATTTTTTCGCACCAAAAAAAACACAAAACAAACAAACAAACAAAAAAAAACGACAGGGTCGTTGTCGTTTTTTTTTTGGTACAAAAAAAATAAGTTTCTCCAATCTTATTGAAACTCTGGATTCTGATAGAGGGCCATGGGACTTAGACCTGAGTGCAAAAATGGAGTCTGTAGACCCTTCCAGAGCTGAGATATTGAGATATTTTATATCCTTTGTAACTAAGCAAGTAGGTTAGATGCAGGTTAAATACAGCAAAGCACTCTGCATTCTGTTGAAGGGGCCACCGGGAGGCCAACTCCAATTTTGCATATGGAACAGTGCCGCGTGGTGATGAATGGTAAATTCAGCAGTAGCTACAGCATCTGTTCATTCTCTCGCGGACACTTGTAGAAAGATATGTTCACATACTTATTGGCAAATTACTGTATCAGATTATTTATTTAGATCTGTGATTTAGCCTCAACAATTCATTACAGAGTCATTTGTACCTTTAATCAGAATGAATGGAAAAAGGGCTATTTTCATCCTCTTGATTACGAATACTGCATTGTAATCTATAAACGGAAACCAGGCTGAGAATATAGTTAAATCTATGATTAATTGTGCAGTGTTGCTGATAGTCCTGGAACCCTCCAGGAGCGGGGTTGAGAACCACTCAAGGTTACTAAGTTAGGCTACTAATTAAATTGGGTCTAGATTGATTTACGCAGAATGACTGAGATTGGCCCAACTGAAATTGCTCAATTAGTTCAAATTTCAGCTGAAGTTAATATTTTTGAAAAGGTAGATTTTGCTGTTCCGTGCTTAGCTTATAAAATGACACACTGTGACGTCCTAATTAAACATAATTAATCAAAATGAGTTATCGCCGACCCTGCCAGGGGCGGTGCCCACAAGCCTTGCCTTCTTCACCAGGAACGTTGCTGTAGTCCAATTATGCTTAAATGTAATAATAGTCTCTGTTTTTAGGAGAAAGGAGAAAACCAAATCTGTTTTCTCTGGTTGCACTTTAGCTCCCATACTGAAGAAGAGTGCTTGAAGGTTGGAAAAGAAGTGCACTGCCTGTCATTAGGCTCAGCGGGTTGAGCGGCTGTGAAGCTGCTTGAGAGAGAGAGAGAGAGAGAGAGAGAGAGAGAGAGAGAGGGAGACTTGTCTAAATGATTAATGTTGCGAGGTTGGTAGGCGGAGGCGGAGGAAGGCATATATGTAAGGTTATGTATAAAGAATACAAAGTACAGTATTGCCTATTTCAAAAAGTATTCATAGAAGGACTTTTAAGCTAAATTAAGATTCACTCTGTTGTTCTCAATTCTTTCTACCAAACTAACAAAGACAAGAAAATCTGAACATCATTGTCATTTACATGCTATTTAGTCACCTTTATTAACTATACAGAGGTATTTAATTAGTTTGACGCTACCACTTTTCAGTTTCAAACACATGCTTTTAGTCCGATATGGCCAAGAGAACTATAATATATATACACATTTTACATTGCATCTCTGTCATGTTCACATTACATGAATAGGTAAAAACAAAACAAATAAAGGATTCTGGCATTGACATAGCATTGTGACTGATTCATTTGTCAGTCAAAACACCATAAATTCAGATTTAAATGACCAGTACTTTCAGTATAAAAAAGAAAAAAAAACTGTAAAGTCAAACTCATGGCCATTATCAACAACATTCTAAGTTAAAAGATTCAGCACATGCCTTGGGAAAAATAGCATATCATTTTGGGAGTAATAAAAATATGTTGCGCACTTGCAAAAGTTGAGCGGATGTTAATGACCATTCAAAGTCTTGAATGCCCTTTTTAAAATAGTATTTTCTGTGCCCAAGAGATAAACTTGTACAAGTGGGCTTACATCCGTGTGCAATAAATCTTGGTGCTTTGCAGAGATATTAAAACAGCAGTTTATGCACAATGGAGACTAACTCTGATACACCATGTACAAACTGATAACATGTAATCTGGTTCAAAGCGAACTTGGTTATTGAACTTTTCCAAGTTAACTTTTCATATAAATCATCATCTAGGGGCAATAAATCTTCAATTATCTTATATATAAATCATGCCAGAGAGTGGTACAATGGGGAAAATAGCTAATCAGCAACAGAACAGCATATTTTGTGTAGAATTTGTATTTCACTTATTAAAGTGGTTGGCAGAAGTCACTGTCATTATGTGAGTCATTCTTTAGTGCTGGATTCTGAAAGTTGTTGGATTTCCTGTAGTTTCACTAGTGGCTCTGAGCACAGTTCATCATTGATGGTCTCTCATTGTGGTCCTACTGCAACTAATCGCAGAGGGCTGGTTACCTGTCTCCAGGCAGGGGTAAGAGGACTTTTCCTTATGGTCTTTCTTATACTTCATGCGACGGTTTTGGAACCAGATTTTAACCTGGCGGTCAGTGAGCTTCAGCAGCGCTGCCATCTCAAGTCTCCGTGAGCGGCACAGGTACGCGCTGAAGTGAAACTCCTTCTCCAGCTCCAGCAGCTGAGCCGAGGTGAATGCTGCACGTGGCCGTTTACTGTTAGAACCGCTGCTCTCCCGTTCACCACTGCTGTGCCTGGAATCACCTGGAAAACATGCAGAAGTGTTAAGGTACACAAGCTTTCACAGACAACTGAAGCCTTGTCCCAGACTAAAGTGCATGTTTGAGCTGTGTTAACTGAAAGGAAATAAAATACGTCAGTGCCATTGTTTTGTCTCAAGATGCACACAAGTAATGTAAATGTAAAGGCAATTTTATAAAAGCTATGTCCTAATTGAACTAAGGCCTAATCCTGGTTTAATCTAAGACCTGTATGTGAAACTGGGCCAATATTTGTCAAAAATAGACTGGTTCTCAAGTTTAGTCAATGAAAAGAACACTCATCCCAAATAATGAAAAGGGGATAGTTCACCCAAAAATGAAAATTCTGTCATTATTTCCTCACCCTCATGTTGTTCCAAACTTGTATGAATGTCTTTGTTCTGTTGAACACAGAGGAAGATATTTTGAAGAATTTTCGGGGGAAAAAAAATACAAAGGTGCCCCAGAACTGAAAATGATGAGAGGATTTTAATTTTTGGGTGAACTATCTCTTTAACCGTGTTGAATAGGATAATCTCTCTGAAGCATGAACTGGGATGATGAAAATGTAGCATGACGTCCTTGAATACGCTCAGCTGCAAGTTTAAACCCTCAACGATAAATTGGTGTACTTACTGTCTTTGGGCAGAATCGCCAAGTCAATTATCCATTCCGTGTGTTCTACTGTTAGATTCCCTAATGATTTTTCTTATCAAAAAAGTAGTGACCTCAATGCCATCTTTTCATTACTAAACATACGCTGACATCATTATTCTATATCTTTTGTAGAACTTATTCACTATAGTGTGAATGTAAGAGTTTGGCTTAGACTAAAAGAAGTGAATCAGTTTTATCTGTGTGACCTAGAAAAGCATAGCCTCAGACAATAAGAAAAAATCCACTGTAGGCTCTTTTTCTTATTATTATTCTGCTCCTTAGTAAATGTTTAAACTTAATCAAGTTCACAGAACAACTGGCGGTCTCTAGAAAATATTGCTTTCCTTGGAAATTCTCTTTTTTTATGCGTCTCATTTTCACAGAGAAACATCAAAATAATGTTAGACACAATATCAAATCCATATGCTTAAAATATATAACTGTTTTTATCAATGAGCAATAAGCATTATATTTGCCACACTGAGTTTTTCCATAAACGTGTCCACATTCATCTTAGACTCTTTGATTTGTATGATTTTGATAAACATATTTAAATAAATTAACTTAAATTATCAGAATAAAACTTCAGTTTTAGACACATTCTCATCTTTATTAGTCAAGATTGAAATGTTGCTTGTAATTATGGGCTCATTTCTATTAAAGGAGGAAGGATAACACTAATAATTGATTAAGTATTTCTTCATTCATTGACATCAGTGTCTAAGTGACGAATTACATTTACATAGAACCAAATCTGACACAGATGTTATTCATTATTGACTAAAATATGACAGACTGAATAGATTACGTGTTTCCAAGCAATACAAATCAATATACCTCATTTACTCCAAAAACGAGTTCTCTCACCTGATTCAATGACTTTAATGGAGCTGAAGTTTATAGGTGTGTGACGCTCTCTCATCCAGGGGTTCTTCTTGCTTGGAAAGCAGGAAGTTGGCAGCTTGCATCTCTTGTCTCTTGTAGCACTCGCATGGTCCAAGGAGTTGATCTTTTCATTCGTAGGGTAATTGGCATCCGCAGAGGATGAAAAGGGATGTTGGATTTGAGAGAGTTCTTCAAAATTCCAAATATGGCCTTCATAATGTTTTGATGAATTTTCTTCAGCATGTTGACTCCACGCAGAACTGCTCTCCTGAAGAGCACAAGGGGAGAAATGTTGCTCCATAGAAAAAACATGAGATTTTTTGCATTGCACGTGTGCATTGTTAATGTGGAACAAATTATTATGCATCTCTAACCGTCCTGATCACTCGGGTTGAGTAATTGATGACACAAGGTAGGAAAGACATAAAAGTACACTACCTCGCATTTTAACTGTTTTCCAACAAGGGTAAACAATGCAGTCACGTGATGGCCTCCTCCAATAGCCTCGCACGCTCGCTGTTTGAGTTGTAAAGTGCTCGTAAGCAACCAAACGACGACTCCGGGTTCCTCCGCATTCTTCAACTATTTTACAATTTCGAATGATTATCCTGTGGACAGAAGAAAAGCCATGAGCAGAGCTTATACATTACCCTGTTCCCGTGCTGACAAGAGTTCAGAGAGCGTGATTGAGAGGTGGGAGGGAGTCGGAGACCCATTTAGACAGAGAAAAGACACGCAAGTCTGGGATCACGTCTCTTTAGTTTTGCCACAATGGATTGCAGAATACAGACTTCATTTCCGTGATAATGTAGCCTATTATAATACTGTGTTTGAAACCTTGACTTACTTTTCATTCCTCTTATGGTAGGTATTTAAAAAATAATCGACTTGTTTCCGTTAAGTAATTATTCATGTAACGGTGTGCATTTGTAACAGCTCCACGTAGCCTTCCTTAACATTTTTTTAATATTTGTTTTTTTTTAAATCATTGTAATCTGTCGCAAACAGCCATGCAGATAAATGCTTCAGCAATGCTTCTTTGAGAATAAAATATTTCTGTAATATACATTGTTTGTCTTTCTCCGCATGTTTTTTAAAAAGGATAACAACACGTTCTGATGTGTGATGAAATTGCAACACAGGTTAAACTGATCTTTTGAATAGGCTACTATTAGTGTTTTTATTATACAATTTATTTCGACGTGGTTTGAGATTTGTGCTTATTTTACCTGGTAAAAAAGACATCAAATCAATGGGTGTGGTCAAACAAAGGGATTTTGACTGTCATTGCTGTACTGAAAATGCATGTCATAAAATCTTTTGAATGATAGAGTTTTTTTTATTTTTTATTTAACTGGCAATGTAAGAAAAGAGTCGCTAAGAAGGTTATTTGCTAGTTCGGGTAACCAAACCCATTTTTAAGTTGATGTAAGAATCGCATTGAGTAGCCTACTATTTAAAACAATGTCTCGATTAACAAAGAGCAGGAACAGCCCAGTTTTGGCGTATAATGACGACAATTTACGGCAATGGGAAAGTCTTTAAAAACAACAAGTTACCCAGCGCCAACAAGTTTCAAAAGTCATTTGAAATAATTACAAATTGATCACAAAACTATTGCATTCGCAACAGAATTAGTCTTTGTCCTCTCTGACGTCATATAGCCTATAAGCTGACGGAAGAGGGTTCCATCAGAACGTTGACTATTTTGCGCTCAGCCTGCCCAGATCCCAGTATTTCAGACACCTAAAAGTTATCGACACGGTAAGGATCCTTGTTGTGATAATTAAGACGATAACATTAGCAGTCGCGTTGAAGTAAGTAGGCTATAGGCCTACCCAGTCTGAAATGAACATAGACATCAGCCTTCCTTTACATAAGCTGCATGTGGACAGCGGTTGTCACGCACTAGTGATTAATTGTGCACAAGGACTGAAACCCAAGGACTAGTCCCTTTTCATTTACTCTCAACAGTGTCTTGTTTGAGTATTTACTCAGACACTCAGTACTGTCAATAACATGTCTGGCGTATTTTCGAAGACAAAGACTGATAGCCTCAACGACTCACTCTCTTTCTCCTGGAGGGATTATTTATTTATTTTTTTGCTCAGGGAATGTTTAATATAATGCACTGTTCATTGAGTTTCCAAGACGCCAAGAAGGGCCTGCCAGTATGGCCAGGTTTGTGTTTGAATAATGGTCATCTCAATCTTAGCACATGTACAAGATTACTTTGGACTGCATTAAAACAATGACGTGTAAATGGCAGCATGACAGCAATTTAAAAGCCTTGTCTCTCGTTTCGAATAGTTTAACTAGTCAAATCATAACCATTCATATAGGTCTACTGTTTATTAAAGAAGATGATCAAAGAGCCATGGGGCTACCCTCTCCGGTTGTGACGCTAAAATCAATCTTTTTTTTTTTTTTTTTTTGAAAACGATTTGTTATTTTGAGTTCAGTGAATTGCTGTCACAAGCCATGTCAAATAGAAGCATTCTGCATATTACAAGTCCGGCTTCCGCCGAGCTGCAGCGCTATTAACATGAAATATTACTGCGCCCGAGTGTGCAGGGAATGCAAGTGTACTCATTCCATATGAATTAGATATTCAATAAATGCTATTTAAACTATTTCGATGCATTTTCAATTTTATTAAATTCTTTTTTTGGAAGTGATATTTGGAACCCTATAACCGTTGGTGGAAGTGGTTATAGGTTTTTTTTTTTTTATTAGAATTATTATTCTGCAGGTTTTTATGGTTCCCCTTGTGCCTTTCATAGATTTCAAACTCGTCCCTTATTGTTTGAAAGTCGCTTGTGATCTTGGGAATTTTCTAATTAAAGTAAGTTTGTTCCCTTGTCTCATGCCGCTGGGTCCATTCACTAAATCTGAAAAGGAATCTTTGATGTAGTGGCTCAGCAAGACCATAACTCAGCGCCTCCGCCGTACACTACAATTCTCAGTGAACTCTGTTTGAACCACGTTGCTGGCAATAAATCATTTTTCTTTCTCTCACAAAAGCGCGCCGGTCGCTCTGGGTGTCAACCCTTTTATAATTCCTCCCTACCTTCTGCGCTCTTGTGGTTGCTGACACAAACAGATGCATAAAACATCGATAATAACATCGCTTTAACCATTTCATGCAAAGATAGGCTCTCTAAAGAGGATAAAACGGGAATGAGGCAACGAGCTCTGTTGCTACCATAACTCCAATTGGTGAGGACATTACCCAAAATTTTGGAGACTTTTTTGTTTGTTTTTGTATTGCGGATTAAAGAGTTTTAACGAATGGGAATAAAAGAATAACTTTCTTTCTTTCTTTCTTTCTTTCTTTCTTTCTTTCTTTCTTTCTTTCTTTCTTTCTTTCTTTCTTTTCTTTCTATGTCTATTGAAAGTACTTTTGGGATTTCATAAATGAATTTTTATTGAAGAAATTAATCCACTGCGCTGTGAAACAATAAAAATACTAAGTAATATCCTAGTGAGTTTTTTAAGGTGTGGGACAAATAATATAGTAATTCCAGGAAAGCATTTTGATGAACAAAGGATGTTGTCGGTTATGCATACTAATGGGCCTGCCTCTGATAGTTTTATATCTTCACAATCTGAGCCTAAATTAAAAGTGTGAAATTTAGAAAGATCTCCCAAGTCCTCCTGGAACTTATGACCTCGACTTGATAGAGTCGATTGCTCTATTAATTCTGTTATTCATAACTGCATTGCTCTTTAAAGTCCCCGTGCCATGTCAGGTGAATTCAGACCACTATGGGAAAAAATAAAGGAAAACTGAAAGATGAATACAATGAGGTAGCCTATACAATTTCTTTAAAGCTGCCTTGTTGACTGACTTGAACTTCCTCAATCACATTTTACTTCAGCATTTAACATAAAAAAATAAATCCTAAATAAATGTTACTATAATATGTCAATAACTTTTTATTTGCATGTTGAAATGCTAGTTTCATTTTTCTTTCTAACGCTTTATCTAAAGGCCTTATGAATGATTGTCATAAAAAGTCATTGGACTTCAATCTTTGTTCCTTCAAAAATAAAGTTTTCAAGTTGCTTTTGCAAGGGTTTAATAACCATCGTGTCTTTATTCTTAGGTAGGCTACTAGTATTTATATTCTATGCCAGTACATGCCTGTTTAAAGCACTCACCATGTTGTTACAGAAAACGTTAATCTACGAATAGCATTTCTCTATACTATAGAAAAGATGACATTAATCATTGTGGCGCAGCAGCACGTCTCGTGACCTCCTCGTGACCGCATATGTTTAGACACACTGCAGACACCCCGGAGGACTGGACAAAAGCCTCAATACACAATTCTACATCTATACCGTGACACTGGGAACAAGTTGTAGAATCTTTCTTTTAGGATATTAAGATATGTCAACCAATGTGAAATGAAAGTGAAAATAACGCACTTAATTTATAACTGCATTTATAACTATTTAACATTTTATTGTTTGTAGCCTACTTTTTTGAGAGTGTCTTGATATGAGCACATTTCTCTGCATGTATACGTGAGATTATGGATTTTGCAGAAGATTCAAGGGAACCTGAAATTACGTCTGTGTGTTCACTAGACGAGCACAGTCTCTCACATAGGCTGTGTCCTTTGGCTCTTATAGCTTACATGAATTACCAACGCTATCTCACTCCATATCTCCTTAGTGAGATGTGTGGAAGCCTGGCAGACAGATACAGAGAAACAGAGATGTTCACAGGTGACCGTTCATTCATATTACGACCGTGCTCAGTCTCGCATTCTTAACAAACTGCCCCCTGTGCCATTAGACGCTGAACTCTTTTTTGTAACGAGAGTTTATTGACAAAGGCTGGGTAAAATACTACAGGTTAATTCGATAAAACAGGATACGCATTGTGGCTTCAATCGGTAAATCGTGAAATAAAGAACTTTTAGTGATAATGGATGTTCTCTTATTCTGTGAGCGACTCTAGTGTAGCTTGTTGCCTGGCAACTTGAACAAATCACAAGATCAAGATCACTCTTCTCTTTCATCAGACATTTATCTATCTTACCCGAGTAAACCAGTATGAAATTAGATTTAGACATATATATGCCTAAATGTAATTTCATACTGGATAACTTCAAGTTGCCATATATATATATATATATATATATATATATATATATATATATATATATATATATATATATATATATGTATATAACATGCTTTTAAGACAATCTCAAATTACGGTGTGTAGGCCCTATGTGTCCTGGTAAACCCTACATCATAGGGACCAAATGTCCCCACAAAGATAACAATATCCGAAATCCTTCTCCTTGAAGACATTTTTTGGTCCCCATGAGGAAAACAGCTTATAAATAAGTACGGCGATATGTTTTAAAAATGTAAAAATGCAGAAAGTTTTCTGTGATGTTAGGGGTAGGGTTAGTGTAAGAAAATATACAGTTTGTAGCCTATAAAACAACTTTCACCAGTAGCCTAGCCTACGTCCAATAATTTATCTCCCCATCCCGAAAATTGTGCGAAAATAACTCAATAAATAATTTAATATCGACGTTAAAAACTCGACACTATGTTGGTTATACCACTTGTAGAGTTGTAGTTGTGTTTATTTGGTTAACGTGGTCTTTTAAAATTATCTAATTACCTTGCTGCAACACGATCTCATGAACGTGCGTATCCATAACACGAATTTTATTCCCCGTGCCTTTTATACGCCCAAAATATTTTTTGCTTGCAAATGATGCACTGTAAACCCATTGGGTAGGATTAGGGGTGCGTAGTGCCTGCGTAGGCTACTTCACGCCAGTAAGTGCATATTTTATGCATGCAAAAACTGTTTTTGGCGTAGCTTTAAATGGTACGAGAAATAAGATTCGTGCTATAGGCTAGATAGCTACGCACTTTGTGAGATCGTTCTGATTTTTTTTGTTTTGTTTTGTTTCTTAGCATGTTGCATTTGTTTTGGTTTAACTGCCAATTGTTGCTCAGTTCAATGTTGATTCATTCAAATCTATTACGGTGTAAATGCAAAAGTTAATGTCATTATCCACGTCAATTCATTTTCTAAATTCAATTCCGTTCAAACTGTTATGTATTCTTGTGGGGAAAATATAGTTAAGCTCTAACTATTCTGTGTATTTGAGACTATTGTTAAATAAAAATAAATAAAATATGTAGCTAGAAGAACTCTATCAAGCTGTAATTTTTCGGTTGTCCTGCAGGTGACTGCATGCCTTTTAACGTTGTGTGAGCTGCGATTCCTATGACGACCATGATACGATTTATAATGCAATGAGGGAAACAAACAGCCTGTAATTCTAAAATGATTCGTGAGATACTCAGGCGTACGTTGCTTTTGGGAAATCCCAAAACGCCCCCAAGACGTTTATCATTAAAGTGGTTTCTTCATTTACTACTTATGATTGTTTGTTTGACACTTAATATGGAGTTAAGACGTGTTCTCATTTAAAACATGGTCACTCAAATCTCACAGGCTTTCACATGAATATTTAGAAACTCCGAAACAAGATAAACTGTTGAAATTATATTGTTTTTGAGACAAATAATTGTTTTTTGAGTGCACAGACATGTCTTGATTTTGGATGATTCTTGAATGAAATGGCCGCCCAGACATACAAACTTATCTTTCTTACAAATAATTATAGGCCTACATAACCAACACTTTAAAAAGTAAACATGGACAGTTACTTTTTGACAGTGCTATTTCTACCTATGTTGATTAGAGTGATATGACTAATTTTTTTTTTTCAAAAGGTTTTTGACTTGAATAAAACCAGGTAATGTAGATTTTGCCCCGGCGTGAAGCAGACTTTGACAATTATTTGTTTATCTTATAGTAAGCCATAGTTATATAGTAAGTTTTTGTCGTGTGTCCCCTCTCTCGGGCTTTTTTAGTTTGGGTGGCCATTAGGCATAGCATTTGGGGTCATATTGAGTGTAAAGGTTAAGGGGCAAGACATCAGAACAAAGATTATGGAGATATGTTGAGCGCAATGCAGACACTCTTCTTCGCTCACGCTCTTAGTTTTGCATAAAATGCGGGAAAAAATAGTCTAGCCTATACGAAAAGCGCAAAAGTCAAAGGCATAGACGCACATAGGACAATTATCTTATGGAAAAAGTTCTGTATTATGTACTATTTTATGTGTGGTGAGGATATTCAGAAGAACTGACACATTTCTGGAAAATAACATGGTGACCCCCGATTCAACTCTGATGCTTTTTGCGACGTTCACCACAGAGTTTATACAGAGGACCTCACAACAAAGCTAAGAACCTAGAACTTAAATGATTTGAGAAGACTTATCTTACAAAAAGGGTTGACAAAAATGCAGTTTAAGTTAATAAAGGCAACATTGCAATGCGTAAATTCGTACTTCCCTTCGATATATTAAGAAATGTTGTAACAGAAAAGCCAAATGAATATGAAAATTAGAATAACGAATAAGCAAGTCAAAACTTTCTCAACAATGCGTTGTAATACAAGATACGTAAAAATTGATGCTATTTACATGCAACAACAGGGCCAACAGATGACCTGCCATTGCGCATTCACTAGTCTCTAACGTCTTTATGACAGAAATAATCATCTGTTCTCATAACAGTTTTATGTCTCATGGAGTAATTAACATGGTGGACCCTGTATGCTTTACAACGGGTCAGTGTTAGGTTCAGTATTAACACACGCAAAGTGTTATTCTTCACTTCCCTTGTAAATGAGGAGGTTTTTCTGGGACGGTTGTTCGAAAGCAGATCTGACGTGCAATATAAGTACTATATTTAAAATTAAAGTCTGTTCCCCGAAAGCCTCGTTACCTTGATGCGTAAAAAAGTTAGTATTAACGAGAACCTAAAACCACTCATGCAAGCTAATGAATAGAACTCCAGTTCCGCAGGAAAAAAAACACTGACACAGTAAAATGTGCATTACTGTTCAACTGCAAACACTTCAGTCAATATAAACCAATATTGAATAGGCCTAAACCTAATAATATCGGTGTACAGACGACAAATGACAATATTAGACAGGCTAATGAAGCTTGGTAAATGCGCGTTTCTGCAGACAGGTGATGATCTTCGTGCTCTTCCTGCTTGTCTCTTCCTCCTCTTCTTCCTACAAGGGCAAGTTCAAAAGCCAAAACACAACCGTTTTTGTGCAGCGTGGCACTACTTGTATTGCAGGGCAAAACCCTCAATCATCTTTTTGATTTATGGACTCATAAAGAAATGCACCTCCCTATACGGGACAGTTCATTACAGTGCGGGAGGCCGTGGCTGTCCAACCTTCTATGATTTTTATGGTTAACAAAAATAGTTTAATAGTTTATCCACTCGGATCTGGTATCAGGCTCAGATTAATTGAATTATATAATTATAACTGAATTATTTATAGCCTTATATTTAAAATTATTGAAGGAATTATATATTTCATGGCCTACAACTACATGTGTAAACATAATAATAAATAATTTCACTATAAATATTAAATAATTGTATTTATATGCATGTTTCAATAATAAATTCTGTATAATTTCGTAACTTGCAACAGCTATAGGACAAACTTTTTCTTTTCTTTTTTGCAGCAGGCTGTCACATCGTAAATTTGTAATTTAACGCTGTATTTAAAGTTATTTTTATAACAAACGACCTCTGTGCTGGTTTTGTAAACAGTACACAACCATCATTAAATAATGTACGACATAAGCTGAGCCGATCTTTAGAGAGTGATTTAAACTATTGGAAAACAGGGCTTAGTGCAAATGCTGGCGCCATGTTGTTCATCCTGCATAAATTAAGTTATTGGGATCAATTATGAATGATTGCAGAAAGCTTACTGTTGTTACAACTATCGATGCATTTCAGTCTTAACTTTTATAACAACTGTTCAGAAAAGTTAGCATAGCTATTTGTGATTATTTTCACTTGTCATCTACTAGAATATTTATCAGCAACTAAAATATGATTGTTAGCATTGCAGCACAGAACACTTAAGTAGTTTGTCTGAAGATACTTTTTCATCAAATACTTTAATTATTAATATTATAACCTAAAAGATAAAATTATACATGTCTCTCTACAACTTAGCATCGAATAGCCAACGCTCGTCAAAGTTTTGATCTAGTTAATTTAATTAGTTTATCTAATGGTTAACTGAAAGGTTTAATTTAAGTATTAATAATATTTACGACTGAATCAACCCGACTGAATTCAGTTGCACCAATAATAGTTAGTAGGGTCTGTAATTTTAAGGGTCAGATAAAAAGGTGCAACTTTACGTTTCTATTTTTACAGTATACTAGCCGATAGCTAATTTATATTTACTCTATAGTTGTAGAGTTAGTATGAAAGTTATTGGTTGGCAATGGCAAGAAGTCACGTGTGATGATTTCCTACATTAGGCTACGTGTCTCCTGAACAATACAGTTTGTTTGTTCATAGTTTAGTACAACATATGTCAGACGTGACATTTGTTCTCCTTTTCTTTCAGCATTTTAGTAACAGAAAAAAACTGCTTTACATCTTCCGTTTAATGTCAGACATCCAAGCAGCAAAGTCAGTCTGTCAGGAGTAGCGAGTAGCCTATAGCGCTCCCCTCTGAGAAAAGGCTGTTTGTCTCATGATGAAACAGGTTTGTTTTGTATTTTAAAAGTTGTCATCAGTTTGGATGTCACAAAACCTGAAATTAAGTTAACAGTCAATAAAAAAGCTATGTAAAGCACCCCCCCCCCCAATTTAGGTAAACGGTAAACATTACTAACCAGCACAATGCTATCTGAGTGATTAAAAGGTGGCTAATTCGTACGAATTCGTACGATTTGTCTAAACCCATGTGATGAGTACACTCTAAAAAATGCTGGGTTGTTTTAACCCAACTTTGGGTCAAATATGGACTAACCCAGCCGTTGGGTTAAATTTTTACATTACATTTTTAACCCAACATTTCGGGTTTGTCCATATTTGACCCAAAATTGGGTTAAAACAACCCAGCATTTTTTAGAGTGTAGGTTTAGGGGCGGGGTCAGGGGTAGGTCATTCGTACGCATTTATACGATTTGGGCAACTCGAAAAAACTTTACGATTCAACAAAAATCGTACGAATTCGTACGAGTGAGGTGGTATGAATTCGCTCACTACACTAACAGTTCGAAAAAGAAAAAGTTACAAGGTCGCTCGCTAGAGAAGCCTTGTCCCAGAGTTCACCGATCTCGTAGGTCATATGGTGCAAAGCAACAAAGGAGAAACACATTCAGATGTCCCTCTTCTATCACCACATCAACATAACCAAAATCCACAATGAAAGCATGAGCACCGGTGGAACCCCAGGAAGCCTGTGAGGGTGCACACAGAAGGTACACGTTGAGAGAGCCAGTGGGGTCAAGGGGTGGGAGAGGTCGGCCGACCCGGCTGAAATGAAACTAATGGGACAGAAAATGTGTCCCCAAATTGAACTCGACTTTTCTTAGTTGCCAACAACTTCAGTAAAGTATCTTTTCAGCCTCGCGACATGGAGGCGACCGCATCTCGAAAGAGGCTGTCAGGATGCTACAATTTAGGCGTGCACATTCATTTCTCTCATAGGCTAATGGTCTCTGAATGCAGTTCTGCACTACTCTTTTCAAGTGACATCCAAAGTCACGGCCAGGCTGGGACGATGGCCGGTGGCTTTTTCCCATTTAGGTTTGGATAAAGTATCCGCTGGCTTAAACATATTTTGCAGTGACGCTATTGTGCTCTATAGTGCCTGTACAACTTAATACATTAGAACTTAGAAGTACAATTGACTATTGCTGCCGGACTTGATTGATGGTCTAAAATGGCTCAGCTCTTTGTGCTTCTCAGCCCCCCACTTAGCGAGCCGTTGTGTAATCTTCATTCAAGTCATGCCGATTTTACAATTAATCAAGCACATTCCTTATTTTCTGTACGTTTTTTTAGAGTTTATTTCATTAGACACGCTAAGTGTTTCATGTTTAAAATTTAATATATTCTTGTGGATTTGAAAAATACTAAAACGTCATAATAGAATTAAAACCAATTTGCACGCGGGAGCGTTCTATGCCGCATTGTAAATGGCAAGGCCACAGCGTGCAGATTTTGGTCCTGTGTGCGATGACGTTGCTTCGAACAGGATATAGCGCCACTTTTTAAAAATAACAAAGTGGCACACAAAGAGGAGTGGCTTGAATAAGAACTTTCAAAAACAGAGGTACTGGGGTTATATTTCACCACATGCAAATAGCTTCATTTAGGCCTACCTTTAAAATAATAATAATAATAATAATAATAATAATAATAATAATAATAATAATAATAATAATATGGACATAACTGACCGATTTCACAGCCTTTGTCTCTTTACGTTTGCCTTTTTACACATTTATCCCATAACACGTATTTTTGCAATGTGGTAAAGCTGATTCGTTTCATTCTCTATTGCATCTGAATATATCAAGATTAAGTAGCATTCATTTTAAATATTAGCGAATTTCAAATGAGATTTTATTTAAACTCCGCTAAACATAAAAATATATCAACCCATGTTCGACCTATTTTCACGTTCTGAATAATATATCATCCATCTTTTTACTGTTAGTTTACCTAAAATAAAACGAATTGGTTGAATTTGTTTGTCAGCTTGAAAACGCTTGAAATTATTATCGGAAAGAAACATAAGCAGTGCTGGACTTTTTGAATACCGGAATTGATTTTCAGAGACATTACATCCATGTTGAAAACGGTAATGAATCTTCTGAAATGAGGAGCGATAAGGTCCCTTCTGAAAAGGCCCGAGTAATGTGCCTCGTTAATCGAAGAGGTGAGAAAGTGATGTGTACAGAACCTAAACTAACCCCTACACAACTCTTACCCCTCAAATATGAGAGATAGAGTTGTAGATATTAGAAAAGGTATGGCAGAAATAAAATGGCCAATTAATTTCTTGCAATAAAGAATGTTGGAAACCCAATCGACACCATGGTGTATTTTTAAATGCAACGAAAACACGATTTTCACTTTGGGCCTATTTGACTTACATGGAAGTTTGCATCCCCAGTTAAAAAAATGTGAATAAATCTTTTCGCTATTTATACGCGGAAATGTAATCTACATTGCATATTAATAAAAGTCAGCCACGCAAGTCTAGGTAAAACTAATAGACACTTACGTTTTATTGACCAATATAATTAGCACAAATACACTAAACTGGTTTTATTGCATCTCACAACAATCTGCTGTAAATAGCCTAAACACAACGCCATCACAACAAAACTAAATGATAATTTAAAATCTTAACCTTTCCATACGACAGATAACCCACAGCATGATTTACTTTAAAAGAAAACAAAGACGTTTAAGATATTTTTTTCTATCGATACCCACGATAGTGTTTTTCCTTTACAGTACAAAAAAACGTACCAGCTCTCTCAAGTGAGAAATAAATAGATTCGTTGTGCACTTCACCTTGGCAGCTGGGCAAAAGAAAGGCCCACAAATAACATTTGAATAAAATGTCCATAACCTGCTCCGCCCAAAACATTCCTCTTAAAAATAAAGAAAATAAAATAAAAAAACAAACAAACATCATATTGATTCAGTTTTTCGATAAATTAAACCCTGTTTCTCGTAAAAAATAATCCATAGGTATTCGCAATAATCCATGCTATATAACATGCATTTTATATAACTGTGGACTTAAAGGAACCCCTTTACGCACAAGATACCTACGAAAACAAAATATATTATATTTTATAAATAATCAGTCATTTGATCTTCCCTTCTCTCCTCTCCTCGAAATAGTTCTCTTATAACCTTGTAATATCCTCGGCACGCTCGGGTCCGGAGAGGTCCTCGGAGGCTGATATGGTGTTAGTGGTGGAAGCTGCCGCCGCGGAGCTTGTGTTGGACCCGGAGGAAATGCCCGTGGAGGACGAGGATCTGACTTTGGTGTTTGGCAGCCTATGGTCTTTTTTCCACTTCATCCTGCGGTTCTGAAACCAAATTTTGATTTGCCTCTCCGAGAGGACCAAGGAATGAGCAATCTCGATACGTCTTCGCCGTGTTAAGTACCGATTATAGTGGAATTCCTTCTCCAATTCTAAGACTTGCTGGCGAGTGTAAGCAGTTCTAGACCGCTTGGGTTCCGCTCCATTGTAATTAGGGTTCACTGGAAAGAGGAGAAGCAAAGGGAAAGAAAGAATAGAATAGAAAAAGAGTAGAAAAGAAAAGAGGCAGCGAGGGAAGGATAGGGTAAACAAGCGTGTCTTTCATTGAGAAATGGTGGCGACAGAGGAAATGAGGGTGGGATGGATAAAACATCTTAAAGTTAGCTTTCTATAATAAGGCTAAAATCACATTGGACTCAGCACTGAATTATTAATGCAACATTATAAAGCTTAGTTTTTCCTCTGGTCCCAGATCTCCCTCACTCTCTCGCACACTCATAACAAGAGAAGCCACATGGTGATACGACTGCCCAGAGTATACCTCGGCTATAAAATTTATGGTGGGTGTAATTACCAATGCCTAGTCGTAAATCCGCCTCAATTGTGCCATTTCAAAGGCTTCTATCCTATCGTAGCAGAGGCTGGCCAGGGGATGAGTGTAAAAAGGAGTGAGGCAGACGGAGAGAGAGAGTTAGGATGAGGGGCGAGCTTTATAGTGCTTAAGAGAAATACACTCAAGTTGCCTACCGGTGCTGACGTGAATTTTCTTCATCCATGGGTACACAACGGGTTGTTTGGCAGAGGCTGAGCTGTTGGGATGCTCCGGGGTGGCTTGATTGCAGGCGGAGGATGCAGCCGGAGGGGTGGCAGGAGACAGGGGTAACGGTGGGGGCTCACATGAGGCAGGTTGCCCTTTTCCGAGCAGGTGCCCCGCGTGAGGAAGTCCATGTCCTCTTTGAGTATCAGGCTCAGGGATGCTTGGACAGTTAAACTGACGGTCCTGGTAGCTTGCCCGCGGAGGGTATAACTCCTGGTGGTGATGCTGGTAGCCACTCTCCCTTGCACGGCTGTAATATTCGGGGCTATGTTCGGGAATGTAGCTATTTTGCGAATATTCCTCGCAAGGAGGAAATTTCGGATCGATGTAGTTAGAGTCCATCAAATACGAGCTCATGATCATTAATTTCTGGAGTGGAAAATAATTTTTCTAGCTTTGTCGTTTTTCTGCTCCATAAAGCCCTCCTACTAGCGAGCAACCCTGTAAAGTTACTTTTACCACGTGATGCGATGGCCCAATGGCATGGGGCGATGTAGTCCCCGGATAAGGAACCACAGCTTTTGCAAATATACCTTCAATTTTCCGCCATTGTCCGCGAAGTCTCTCAGTCTCTCTATCCCTCTCTCTATCTTTCTCTCTCTCTCTCTCTCTGTGTGTCTCTCTCTCTCTCTCTCTCTCTCTCTCTCTCTCTCTCTCTCTCTCTCTCTCTCTCTCTCTCTCCCTCCTTTCTCTCTCTCACATACAGACGCATACACAATGGCCAAATCTTCTCGGATCATGTCATAGCAGGGATGTTTCTCAGTTAACTTGTGCATGTGCCGTTACCTATGAGTTTCACTAATTACTAATAGTTAGTATACTAATAACTAATTAGTAATATTAATAATTTTATGCTATTAGTAAAACAAACAAAAAACAAAAAAACAATTGCATTTAATATGCAAACAATTACACAACATTATACAATGCTTTTTAACCACGGATTTTATGACTTGCTGATTTTATGATTTTATGACTTGAACATGCAGGAAAATATCTAGTAGTAGCCTATAAACATATTTTCACTTACCTATCTCTTGAGAGCATTTATGCCAGTATACAAATGAAGATCCCTGTCATCTTCGTTATATAAAATTAATAGGCCTATGCGTTATAAATTCTATGTTTAGAGTTTATTTAGCCTATGATTCGACGAACACAGGGAGAATTTGTGTGGTGGCACAAAGCAGATTCTGTGTTTAATTAAGATATAAAGGCTTTAAATCAATCGTTTACATTGGATACAGCATATTTCCGTTTCTACAATTTTGGCTCAGTATGTTCATGTCTTCCTGTGGTAGGCCTAGTTTTATACTAATTTTTTCAAACTCCTTATGGTAGTAACTAAGCACACACGACTTTCATGCAAAGTCACGTGCCTCAGACCGAGACGAATACAAACCCAACTTGGCGTTCGTGGCTTTTACGTCGCCCATGTATTCCTGTAGAGACGTATTTGCGATTTTCATGTTCTGGACACAAATTCGGTTCTACAGGGTACATATAGACGACTACTGAGAGACCATTCTTCTATTGGATGTTTTAAAACAGAATTCAAAGTACAAAATAAGGCAGTTTAGGCTATGACCTCTTTACCATGCAGGGATAAATAATTTTCTTGTTAGATTGTTTGGCCATTATTAATATCTGGGTCAGAACTGGTAGGCTATATAGGAACAAAAGTAATAGGCTATGTGTTAGTCATTACTGAAAAAGATTAAATGCAGAAAATAAATCAATGCATTATTTTTAACTGTTTAAAAATGTATTACTTTAATTTTCCAATTGCTCGAAAGAGAATATGCAAGATTTGGGAATGCTTTATGGTATAGGCTATCTATCTAGGCCTATGTATTTATTTATTGTTTGTTTGTTTATTGTTTGTTTGTTATAAAAAATAATGTATTAGCCTAAATGACATACACAACAAACAAATCGTTAAATTTAACGAAAATGATTTACGATAGCCTACGACAGAATTAATTTCACAATAATTATTTTATTCGTTGATGTTAAATGTATTTTGACGTGTTCTGCCTCATATTTTTCATATCACCCCTAAACACTCCAATGAGTAAATGAAACATAGAACATAAAAGAAAGAGTTGAGTTGGCATGATAGGGACAAACAAGAAATAATTTTACTATCCATTCCTATTAAATCTCGAAAACATGAGCACCCACTTGAATATTCAGTCTCAAACATGTTGTGCACAAAGCGGACACGTGACAGCACTGATGAAAAATAAGTTTCTTTTGTTCCTTGGGGTTTATTGTGCACGTTATTACCATATGACCGCCCGGTAACCTGCAAGACCGTGCCCCGAATTTCTCTCTCCTGTTTAGCTATCTAAACGGGAACAGATATCCTACGAAATAAAAAAGGATAGGCTACAAACTAAGCAAAGAAAAGTACAAACACAGTTAAGCAAAGAAACAAACTTTTTAGAAATCATTTAGGCTATATATAGCCAAACAACATAGACTATTTCCAAATCCAATTTTCAAACCACCAGAGAAAAATAAGATGTTCTCCCCTAAATATAACAAAACCAAACAAACAGACAGGACATAACTCTTTAACAAACGAAATCCAACGAAACGACTGTTTGCCTTATCACAAGCCTTTTATTTTACTTCGAGACCCTGCAGATGTGATAGGGATTTTTTGTCCACCCCCACCAGCCTGAAAACGCCCCCATCCACCCACTCGGCACTGCTATAGTGTTGCGGACGCATTTTAATATTAGTTAGACAGCCTGACCCGCATTTCACCCCTCGCGTTCGACTCGTTCCAATAGTTCACTGCCAAGGAGTTATTGATGAGCGAAAAGCGATGAATTCCCTCTGCACATAAATGGCCTCAGATCCTGCACCAGCTCAATAACTAGTTATAATGTAGAGACTTCCAAAAAGCTATAACCGCCGGCGAATTTGCTTGATGATTCATTTGTATATAGGAGATTCCCCCCAGATGTAGATAGATAGATAGATAGATAGATAGATAGATAGATAGATAGATAGATAGATAGATAGATAGATAGATAGATAGATAGATAGATAGATAGATAGATAGATAGATAGATAGATAGATAGATAGATAGATAGATAGATAGATAGATAGATAGATAGATAGATAGATAGATAGATAGATAGATAGATAGATAGATAGATAGATAGATAGATAGATAGATAGATAGATAGATAGATAGATAGATAGATAGATAGATAGATAGATAGATAGATAGATAGTGTACAAAAAGGTGGGATTTTTGATGGAAGAATATCTTAGCTGTCCACAAGGATCTATTGTTTGTATGGTTGAACGAATGTCATTTTTATATGATATTTAATGTATCCTATGCCCTTTGCAGTAATTTGGAATTATTTAATTTTTGGGCTCATATTCCTTGCCTTAAATATCGAATGAAATTTAGTTCAAGTGGCCTAAAGCTGTTCCACAATATTAAAAGGAAAAAACCTTACTCATTTTTTCTTTTTCTTTTGCGATCTTAAATAGCCTATTTAACGTCAGATTTATTTATTTGTTTTATACACATATATACACACTCTATTTGTAACCATTACAATATTGATATAACATTTTTTTTTTAAATGGGATCAATTCATGAGATTTTTTTTTCGTACAGCTGTTGCATTATTATTTATATTATTTATATTTAATTTTTTATAAGAGTTATTTTAAAACCCTTAAAATGCTTAAAACAGAAACCCTTCACAATTCTGTATTGTAATGTATTTTATTTATTTTTATATATAAAAATATTCAGTTAGATTACAGTGGACAACTTGTTTATGCTGTGTAAAAATAAAGAGTATTTATATTTTAGGAGATAGTTTTTTCTTATATATATGTCTAGCCTATAGGCTGCATTTTTAAAATATATAAAAAATATAAAAATAGGTTTTTGGCTCACAAGCACAACAAAAAAGCTTTAGTACAAAACACTTCCTTGCCTCGAACATGTGCTGTAGTTGTTCGCCACTATTGTCAGGGAACACTGCCCTCTGTGTTTATTCGCAGCGAAACAAGATGGGAAAGAATATTATATGCAACTGGAACAAGAAAATAACGGTAAGACTTACCAGTGCAACGACGATCTCCTCCTTGCTCACACGTTCATTAATCCCTCATGGGCTAAAAAGAAAGAAAGCAATTTAGAAAATAAAATTACTAATAAAAACTTATCTTGCCAGGCGTGTAAGTTTAACCTATTTAACAATATAAAGGGTTTGATATACATTTCAAACAATTGAATACCTATGATGTAAATAATGCCAATCTTTCAGTATCCTGAAAATTAATATCAATATCTGAATAAATATCTGGAGTTTATGTAATCAGTTAAAAGCTAAAAAAATCAAATCATGCATGAAGCTTACAATAATCTGACAGCTGCGTTTCAATTCTTATTATGTTTTAATGTGTTTAGTAATTTCTCTTTGTCTCTCATTGAGGTTGAACTGTCCAGAGGCATGATCCTTTAAAGTAGGACAAGGCTATGTATTTAGCACAGGTTATTTTCAGAACGATTTCCTTGATGACTGTAGTTATTTTTGCAACAATAGAGGAGCTAAAATGAGTTCCTACTTGGACAGGTTAACATGGCAATTCAGGATTGTTTAAAAAAAAAAATAACATATGTTTGCTTCTCAGGTTTACATCCTCGCAGAGTTTAATTTGACAGTATATGAACATACTGTGAATTCACATGCAGGGTTGGACCAATGTTTGTCAGTGAGATGAATGGCAAAAAAAAAAAAAAAAAAAAAAAAAAAACCTGAATAGTAACCTTAAGATTGAAGCAGGGGCGAAAATATAAAAGTAATTTAATTAAATAATGTATGGTGTGTATGTATACACAAAACGATAAACATTATATATACTCAGTTCTACAATTATCCATGCTACACACTGGGAAACATCTATAAATATAAATATAAACTGTGTTCAGTTAAAAACTGTGATTATAAAAGTATTTTCTGTTACACACTGTTGTTTCATAGCAATGCAGTCCTTGTTGCCATGACCATCCGTTTTCTTAATAAATCATAATGGGTTTATTGAGATAACCACCAGTCCAAATACCCTTCACTATTTTTTTCCTTTCTTTTTTTTCATCCGTTCCCCTCATCCATTACTGAATGAAGAAGAGCTTATCCACATTGAGAATAAACGTTCTGTCTTGGATTTTTAAAATGATTGTCCAAATAAGAACTTCAACAACTTGTTAATAGAGGTTATTCCAACATTGAAAGCATTGCCTTGTTTAGTTATTCTGCATGCAATGGCATCATTTCCAATTCTGTGTCATTTGCTGGCTCTTTAAAGGAAATTACTGCCATATTCCTTGTATGGCCAGTCAATTAGTAACCTAGTAAATGACAAAAGAATATGTTGAACCCCTGAACTCAGAGAGAAGAAAACAGAGGAATATAAAACTATTGCCCCCTATTGGCAGTTAATGTTTTTGACACTGTATTCAAAGTGTATTCAATTAATGATAAAATTAAAGGATGGACATATGGGCTCACTAAAATAGAGGAGTTAAAATGATTCTTAAGTATAAATGCCAACAACAAATTAATTTAAATTTATTAAGTGCTTTCCATCACTACAACAATTGTAATTAATCAAATCTCTTTAATAAGTTGACATTTCCTGAAAGTGTTTCAATAGCGAATGTGTTGTTGGTTGTACCACAGTACACACCACATGAGCAATTTATTCTCTCAATGACTAACCACTTCCCAATACCCCAGAAAAATGTTAAATTTTGTAAATTTAAAATTTTACTGATTATTTTTCCAGTCAATGTATACAATAAGGATTATTGTCAAACTCATTCAAACTTGAGTGAGTAAAACCTGCACCTGCTCTGAACCAAAAATGAGCCAACAGGAATCAACTTCTGCTTTGATGTGATAATAACTGTGGAGTACATTCACACAATTATGTCATTATCAGCTTTGTTGTTCTACCAATGATAATGCACATAAATAAACACAACATAATCCCAGAAAAGCAGCTGTGGAAAACAACTATTTAAAAACACATTCGTTATAGTTTCTAGATGGAGTGAATTTTCTGATTTCTGGGATAAAGAATGGATATTGAAAATGAAAGAGATGAGCAGCAATATCATTTCTTGTTTTATCGTATTTCTTTTATATTTGATTTATTGTATAAAAATTGATTGACTGAACTAAACTATTATTTCAAGTGCTGTGTAATGAGCACTCATACATGTTTGTATTAATCACAAAAGTAATTATTGATTACAGTCAGTGGATTAGCCAGTGTTTATGTTGGAATATCATAAAATACACTTAAGACATACTTAAAAGTTAGCAGTTTACCAACATAATACTAACTGGAGTTTTATCAATCAAGTACTTTTAAATGATATGTTTTCTGATCTGCTTAATCTGTCCTCCCCCTGTTCTTTATAAAAAATAAAAAAGCATTTAATTAACAGTAAGCCTGGAGAAAAGAACTTTAGCAAGCCATGGAATTTACAACTCAGTGATATTTGCAACCAGACACTGCCTTACAAGACAGAACCAGTCAGTGAAATGGGTCTTTACACTTGTTTCTACAGACTACAAATTGCAGTGACTGAGCAAACTGTAAAAAGCTGTTTTGTGAAATACTTGCAAAATCTGACATTATATCTTATATTGACATTTCAGAGTAATGGCGTGTCATGTCCTGCCTTTTTCTGCTGTAGTAATGGCATTTGAAGGATGTTGTTTTGTTGAACCATTTCAGTTCTGTTTACCCTGTTGTGTTAAAGACATAAAATGATGACACATTAATTGCAATCCACAGTTTGCTTTATTAAAACTCATTAAAAGTTTCTAATTAATCTTACAACTGGAAACAATGGCAAAAATGTATAAATACCCCCATGAAACAGTTATATTTGTATCTGCAACCCAACTCTTTTCCTTAAACTATAAATTCACAATTACTATTTGGGAGCTCAATAACCTTTAATCTTGGTTTTTCTTCATAATTATTCTTGGACACATGTCCTTTGCACAGCAAAAGGGCCTGAGTTAGTTCATAATGCCAGAACCGGGGCATTATAATAACTCTCAGAATATACCACAGGCCTTCACTAAATAGAAACAAAGCAGTGATGATGGCGGTGGAGTTCCTGTTCAGCTAAGATCGCTGTGCACAGATTAAAGAGAACATTGTGGATGAACAGGGTCTGACTTATTCTGTTTCCAAGCACAACATCATAAAGTAAGATATGGCTTAAACTTTTCATACCAAAATTATAATGGTCAAGTGGAGCCTCATCTGTCAAATAAAGACCACTGAATATCCGGTGTTGAAAACTGACAAATAACAGTGGTCAATGTTTTTATTTATTTTTTTTTTTTTAAATAAAATGTATACTTTTTTCATGTGACTTTGAACCATTTGGAGTCATTTCAGTTATGTTTTTTGTTAAGTTAATCATGTGACTCTTCATCCACACTGCCCTGTACATGACCCCACCACACAACACCAAATCTTCTCTGCCCTGCACATGACCCCACATTATGTCCGATCTAAAGATATATGTTCGGCGCTCTTATCTGCAAACCAATACGAGATCACTTAGCTTCTCGGTCCTTCACCGTCACTTTTACCACAACATACACTTCCTAGGGACAAATGAAGCATTTTTCACTAGCATTTTGATTGGATATACTACAACTCAAATATTAATTACACATGCACACACATGCACAATGCTTTTAAGTTGCATACAAGATGTTTTTAAAATACATATGAGTCATGATATACAGAATTAGATTTCAAGCTGCTGCCAGAACAATAATTCCATATCAACGCCAAATTAACAGTACAAATGCACAAACGTTAAAATTGATCAAAACTGAACAGACGAGGACACATTTGCGCACCACTTGACACGATTTCTCCATGAACTATTGAATTACATCCTTGATTAATTCCCGTGGGTGTTGCGGAGGAACGTACATATTTAATTAAAAAGAGGAAAACAAGATTATTAACTTACTGCAACCGCCTGGGATCCATTTGGGAGAGTCGAACTTCTACAGACCCTGACGCGAGTAACCCGCACTAACAGGCTCTAAGCCTTTCTCTCAGAGATAAGACTAGCCAACAGCTGCGATTACGGACAGTTAACATTATATATGATGTAAATATATTGAGGGTTTGTCAGGTCTTGCAGGCCATAAAACCCACTTTAATGACCCCACGTGCTCTTCCTGCACCACTCACTGGTCTTGCTTTGGGCAATTGGCATAAATAACCTTCAAAACTTCAAAATACGTGGCAAGAGAGCTAAAAAAAGAGGGGTTTGTGTAAAAAGCAACATAGTAACCACAGTAACTCGCAATGTGGTCAAGATAGCGAGTGTAGAAATTCAAAGAAGCATGGAAATTTACATTGAATCTCCAATATAGGTGAGTGAGACGATTCTAAAATGAAAGCAATTTTAGTACTATATATTGACTAGCTGACTGTTTTTATATTTTAGTGTGTGTATATAATGTTAGCATTCAGAAACATGGAGATTAAAATGTTCGGTAGGATTTCAAATACATCGACAGCGCCGAGAAGGCGTGAATTAAGAAAAACTAGAACAAGCCAGTCGAATATTAGCATTTTGTTCACACAGTCAACGCTCCTATGTCCTTTGTTTGACATGGGCCTGGACTGTGATTTCTGCACATAAGGTGGCTAACATCATGTCTCATTTTCTAAATGACAAATTTCAACAATAAGGTGTGAGCAATTAACTTTAAACGTCTTTAATTAAATGCTTTACGCTTTCGCTTCATATTTCAAAAACATAAAAAACGTATATTATAATTTAGTAGTGCGCAGTATTTTATTAAATGTGCAAACTATCTTATTGATTTAAGGGGTTTGTACAGCAAAACGTCACTTTGAAATGTTTGTGTAAACTTCCGCCGATTTGTTAAAAAAGGAAACAGTTGTCAGTGCCTGATGGGTGAGAGGAAGTGCTGTAAAAGTTTATTGGGGTCATAAAGTTTTATGTGCCTCCGTTACAGGGCTACTGTAAATAAGTGACCAGGGCGTTAAAGTTCAATCATGTCTCATCACTGGAAGTATACACATGCACACTTGGTCCTCTATTAATACACGACTATTGTACCAAAATCATATTATTTCGCACAGAACGTTTCCTTCTCTTAACCCTGCACGAGGTATCAAATGGGCCTTGAATCCAAAAAATGCATTTTGTTTAAAGAGAGACTCATTATTTTTCTTGTGTCAGACCAATAGGACATTCTTTACATTTCATCGATTTTATTTACAAAGATAGGCCTACCACATTAGAGGTTTTATTGGACACAGGAGGCTGTTAACCCAGAGCTGACAAAACTTTCTGAAATGTTTAGCAATTGAATCTTGTTACTGTGATGATTAATTGTTGACTGGATGTGGCTTAACAATGAAACTTCGAAAACAAATGGTAAGAATATCAGAAGTAATGGATAATATATGCGGTTCACACAAAAGTAGGTCGTGTAGTTTGTTTGGTATGAGAGGTATAAGCCACTCCTACAGTATACTTGCCTATATACTTAAGAGTAGAGTGTGAGAAAAATTAAGGTGTCTGCCTGTAAAATGTGCCCAAAAACACATTCAATTAAAGAGCAAAATGTTATGAACGCACAGTATTTCAACAGACATAATAATGGAGATAAAATTACCATTTGGCTGCTGGTTGACAGACAACATGATAGACAGCGTTTAATATGACACTACAGTTGTTGCATTATTATCATGGAGTGTGGTTTACTATGATGTATTTACGACAGAAAGTACAATGGATAAAAAGACAAGTTCCATCAAAATTCAATATGCAAAGGGAAGATTGATAAATGTTCAAACAAAGCACCACATTATTTGCACTTACATTGAAGTCAACGTAACTGGATGCAGACCATGGTATATTATCTTGGTTATTAGTGGTTTTAGTAAGTCATATTCAAATAAAGTTTAAGTTTACAGGCCTACATTATTCAAATAAGCATCTTCCGGGAGAGAGCACTATCAATAAATATCGAAAATATTGACATATTCACACAACAACATGATATTGTAGACAAATGAAAGACATTTAATGTTGTCAACAACAAAATCTAATCATTTGTCGTTTCAAGTTAACACCGCCTTTATTTTCAGGCTTTTCAATTGAAGCCGTGCACCACATAATTTATAGTCCTCCTTTCACTTTCAACTTTGAGTCCTTCTTCCACTTCATGCGACGGTTCTGGAACCAAATTTTAATTTGCCGCTCGTTCAAGCAGAGGTTATTGGCAATCTCGATACGTCTGCGACGTGTGAGGTATCGGTTGAAATGGAACTCTTTCTCCAACTCCAGAGTCTGGTACCGGGTGTAACTGGTTCGTGACCTTTTACCGTCAGATTCTGAAGTGGCATCAGAAAGATATTGGGTTACCTATATGTAAAATTTTTATCGACTGTCGTCCTCATGCATATTACTAGGAAAAATATGTTCATAATCACTGATGAAGTTGCCACCAAACACAATCCATTTGAAATATGGATACATCAAGCATTATGAAATCCAAAATGAAAACAGTGGACAGGTGGTATGTCGCTAATATTTATTTATTCTGAAATTAGAAAGTGTCATGCACAGAAATAACACAAACGTGATAAAAAAAAAACAATCATAAATGTATGAAGGCCACGAGCTTCCTAACATGTCCTGACCCACAATATTGTAAGAGCTCAAATAAAAAAATAATGAATTATTTAAATAAACAAATAAATACAAAGAGACAATGCCTCACCGCTTAGAGGAAACAAATTGTTATTATACTTTTGTAATTTGCTCTACTAGCTACTCCAACGGTGCAGAGAGCAACTAACCGGAAACAAGTATAGCCTTCTGCCAGATAATGTAGCCTGTGTGTATGCAAAGATTCGCTCGAAATTGCACTTTACATGATTAACATGTAAACTCATGCTTAAAACAAGAAATAATAAGTACATTTAAATGTAATAATTTTTTTGCTTTTCTTAACCAATTATTTCTCCATAAATTTGAGCGGAGATCACCTCTTCACAGAAACAGGACAGGTTTACGAGCAATAGATGCCTTTGTCATAAAATTTACGGCCGCTAGTTTTATTATTTCCTGCGTTTGGCCTATAAAACTCAAGAGTAAAAATATGGAGCGACAAAACGTAGGAAGGAGATGCAATGACGAGGATGAGATGCGTGCAGTTTCCCCTCTCTCTTCCAAAACAAACTTTAAACGTAACTTTACCGTGGCTCATGTGAAGCTTTGTCATCCACGGATATATCTGCGGCTGCGACTGGTTCTGACGCTGAGTCGAGTTAGTTTGTTGCTTTATCGATGAAGTAGTCTCCATTTTGATATCGTCTGTGCGGCTCTTGCCGCTGGGCTTCTCCATAACTTCCATATTCCCCTCGGCTTTTTGGCTCAACAGTCCGTGACTGAGGGGGTTGTACCCGTGAGTGCTTACAAAGCTATGAGCGCCCAGAGCTGAACAGGACTGTGTTCGCTGAACTGCTGCACTGGTCCTTGCTCGGTCGCTTGTGTTTATCGCCTCCCGTTTCAAAGAGTTGGAGGGGATTTGAGAACTGAAGGATCCGCCGATATCAAGTCCTTCGTACGCGTAATTGGACTCGTGAAACTCAGAGTGAACACGATAGTTGCCAAAAGTGTGCATTCTACAAGAGGAGGCGTCTTGCGTTTGCTTAGAAAAAGACTTTCCAACGTATGAGCTCATTCTATTTCCAAAACAATATAGTAGCCTAACCTTAGAGAGAGAGTCACAAAAAGCCCCCGATCACAGCAGAGATTGAATCAGCTAATAAAGTAGACATAAGTTGTTTAGAAGTTTTATTTGTTTATTGGACTTTATTTGTATTTCTAGAGGACGTTGGGCTTGTCCTAAAAAAGAGCAGGATTTATAGGAGGAGGAAATCATTTTCTTTTTTTTTCTTGATACGACGTGTAATGCCCAAATATGGAATGTTTAAATAGAATCACGTGCAGCTCCTGGGCCAGTCATAAATTGGCTTGATCCCCAGGAGGTTATTGATAGACAGTGAAACGTGTCCGATAACTTCTCGGTATGGAAATTATCTAAGGGTCTGGGCTAAAAAGGGCGAGACCGTTAGACAAGAGCGTCATCTGGCGTCTAATACTGGACAAAGCGGCCACACACACATGCATAGACACAGACACACACACACACACACACACACACACACACACACACACACACACACACACACACACGATACTATGCAATACGATGTTATGGCAAATCAAATGTCGGCGATATATGGAGTAGCAACACGATTAGGCATATCCATATTCTATATATGACAATTAGGCCTATGTGTTTCTCCTGTTTCGCGGTAGTGATTTCTGATTTTTTCATGTGTAGGCTATGTTGCTTTTTTCTTGGGTGTTTGCGAAATTAATCCCCATTGTGATCATAAATGTCTCTTAAATGCGTCAACTTTTGTGCATTTGTTGCAGTGACTTCCTAAAACTAAATGTAGGCTAATTTTAATTTTATTTAATCGCAGAACTACTGGTTAAGCGTTGTGCCACTGTGCAATGCAAATGTGGTTTTGTCAAATTAAGCAATGTCGATGAATAGTCAAGGCTTTTTAATTGAATGAAAAGTCTCTAAATCGTTACATAGCCTACTTTAATCATTAGGTATTAACAATAATAGGTTGTATTATTCCATTCAGATAATTGGGCAGATTAATTTTGAGTTAAATTAAGTGCACTTTAACTATACACCAAACAAATACACAATGTAACCGTGATTTTAATTTGTCATTTGGATTCAAATTGCTCACAAAGATAAATAAAAAACTTTTTGCAATGTTTTTATGTTAAAAAGTGTTTCATGTCTTAAGTTTACTGAACCCTTTAAGTGTGGTGAAGAGCGCAAGGCTGGAGTCAAAATAAAGACAATAAAGGTTTTTGTTTTCAAGAATTTTATTAAATAATACACAGTTTACACAAACAATATAATTGCGTACCAAGGTATATGTTTGTTTTCATATTGGTGTGATTCTCACTTTAAGACAAGTTTATATGCACACAACTACAAGTATGATGAAATGTATTTTTTGAAGTTCTCTCAATAGCTAATGTGCCAGTATACAGCGGCATTTTGAACAACAGAACACTGACGGGGCAAAAGCAATATTAAAAAAAGAAAAAAAAGGATAATAAAATGTAATAAGGATTTAGGTAGTATAGTTCATCCCGTCAGGGTTTGTTTCATTGTACAAATATGCATCCACAAAGAAAAAAAAACTGAATGTGCATATAAGAAGTTTCCTTCATCTCTGGAATGCTTAGGTACAGTTTAGAGGCTTAATAGTTTGGGAGCCTACTTATCAAATTCGATTACATTTTCATCTAATGTCATTTTCTACTAGCCTATAGCAACATGATAGCTAATACTAGAACCACACAAACATTTCAGCTGTGGCATTGTCATCACGCAGCCAAGAAAGAACTATTTCCAGTACAAAGAGAAGTGAATTGCTTTATGGTGGATAACATGTGCGTCTTCCTCTCTGTTAATCTCTCCATTTGTTTCAACGTGTGTAAATGTTAGTGGCGTGGTGGTAGTGGAGCTTGAGTGTGGTTTTCAGGTCGGAGGAGGAGGAGGAGGGGGCAGTCAAAAGGAATAGCAGAGTATACAGTCCATGCATTAATATTTGCAAATTCTCCGTTTAGGTAGTTACGTTGCAGTTAACAGGCGTTCGAGAACGAGAAATTGACTTCCTAATCTTTAATCTTTTTAACTTCCTCGGTTTCCTCCTCGGTCTCCTTCTCGGTGTCTTGAGGAGTACCCGTTGATTCGGTCCCCGGTACAGTAGAAGTTAGATTGGTCTCTTTCTTCCATTTCATGCGCCTATTCTGGAACCAGATCTTGATTTGACGCTCGGTTAAACACAGAGCGTTGGCGATCTCGATGCGTCTGCGTCTGGTTAAATACCGATTGAAGTGAAATTCTTTTTCCAGTTCCAAGGTTTGGTATCTGGAGTAAATCTGGCGACCTCTTCTTCTGTCTGACCCGTACCCAACTCCTGTTGTGGGGAAAAGTGCAAATACATTTTAAAAAGAGAGTTTACACAGATCAATTCTTAATTGACTGCAAAATAAAACACACCTTTGGGATCCTGGTGGAATAATTCACTTAAAGCATTTTTTATTGTTTAATTTATAAGGTAACTAATATAACAATTTGACGCAATAATGAAGTCTATAGCATTTAACCCATTATTACAGTCACAAAGCATCGCGAAACTTGTTTCGAATTTCAGTGTTTCTAAAATATTTTCTAACCAACTTTGCTACCGTGTGTTTTCAAACAGTCTCGGACAAGTTAAGTCACATTTTTAACATAGTAGTGCATGCTCTTAAAATGGTTCAAAATGCACTTTTCGTTGGATAATTTTCTAACGCGCTCACACTTATTGTACATGTTTTTGAAATAATTTTGGCACTTGAGAATTAAAGGAGGTAGCCAAATGGGATTCCCCTCGCTGGAAAAGGGGGCTTTTATAGTCTGATGATTTAGTAGTGGTTTATGAGGCCATAAAATGTAGCTACTCTGTTGATAGGACGTATCGTAAAACAGACCAATTCCACCAGGGTATGTCCCAAGTCGCAGTAAAACTCACCGCTGTGCGAGTTCATCCGCTGCATCCACGGGTAGATCTGAACGTTGTTTCCTTTCTGATCCTGTGTTCCTGCACGAGCTTGTTCCAGGCTGTACTCCTGGGCAACGTGGCTCTGCGCACTAAGTCCCATACTAGTTTGCCTGCAACTGGGAAGCACGTCCTTATCTTGAAGAAACACGTTAGATCCATACTCGTACGGTCCTCGACTTGATCCAAACACAACGTTATCTTGAGGTGAATAGAAAGGGGACGCATAAATCCGGTTTTGGGTCACTGTGGTGCCATAAGACGAAAAATGTCTGACTGAATCATATGCGGTCGTGTTCAGTGGCATGTTGGGCAAAACCTCTTGCCCACCAGATAAATGGCACGAGAGCGACGGGTTCGCGAAATACGAATTCATACCTTTCCTATCGCCCTCTCATCAACTCACCCTCCTATCTTATTTCCCCTCTCTTAATCTCTCACTTTCTTTCTTTGTGCTATGGGGTCTGCTTCCTTCTGTCACATACACACGTCTCCCGCCCGCTTTCCTAACTCTCTTTCAAATGAACTTCAGAAGGATTTCAATAATATTAATTTCCAGTCTCCGGTTAAGACGCGCAAAGCAAGTGTTATAGCCAAGGCTTGGCTCATGGAAGGACAATATGACAGCGTCACCTGACCACTTTCAGCCAATTGAATGCGCTGTGTACGGAGGAATATCGAGCTTGTAGCTTCTTATCCTTGTGGCTTCAGTTGATAAAGTTTAAGTAAACACACACACAAATGCAGAATACGCACTCACACGACCAAAGAATTACATATTCTTTGAGCATTAATTCGCGAGTTATAATCTGTATAATCTTTATAATCTTCTCCAAGTGTATTATGAAGATAAATCTAGACTTAGGCTATGGGGAATCATGCATTTTACATTGAGCTAATTTCCATCTCAGTTAATTGCCTGAAATATGGGTTTTCACAGTTGCTTAGCCTTCTGTCGCTGACGTAGAACAAAATATCCTATATGTTTTACCATGCCAATAGGCTACTACCGTATTCGTGTCTTTCTGGCGCAACAACTTTATTACTGTGTAGATGATATAACTACAATTGTAACCATTCCAATTACATGAATAGAACTCTTTGTTTTAAAAAAGAAAAATGACTAAGGGCCAATTAAATGACTAATTGCCATAGGCGGCGTTTCTACACCGATTTTGTTTACCCTCCCTTTTAGGATGCTTTTAACATGTATTTCAACGTGCATTAACATATATAAAATGTAATATATGTTAAAAAATAAAAGTAACTGTGAATGTGTCCGCTGATACACATTTTATATCATATAAATAGACATTATCTGCATTGTCGTCAGTCACCAAGTGAAATGACCACACTATTCTTTTGTTATTAAGACATCTCCCTCTAACGTTTGTTTTCTCTATCTCTATTTCCTCGGGCTTTCTTTGCGCTGAAGGGAAAACGTCTGTTCTTTTCCTTTCCCCATTTGTAATGTATTGATAATTTCTATGGTAAAAAGAACCTGAGTAAGGAGGGGGGAAGGGGCATCTTACTAAAGAATGCGTCAAACGCGCCTTGGTGCCATAAAAGTCACAATCCCAACTGAGGACTTCCAGCTCTGAAGCAATTACCCCTTTGAATGTAGCCTATGGGGGCTGTGCAGCGGGTCTCTTATCTTGTACACAGAAATCTGCAAAAACATTTTTAGCATTTAACTTTATAGTTTATGATTATGAAAAAAATAATAATGCCACGAGACATTTCAAACTCAACTTTGATGACTGTATTGATTGTATTTATAAGGATATAAACTATATATTTTTTCAGAATTTCTTAAAATGATCATATTTGCCAAAGGTCTGTTAAATAATTCAAATATACAGCTTTCCTTTATTAAATGCTTGCAGCCATATTAATGGAATAAATTATGTATTATCATGTTCAAAGAAACAGTAGTGGGAACAGGACTAGTTTTAACCGAATGGTTAGGGTATGCTCCATGACCTTAATGCAGGCCACATGACGGGACGTGTGAGGCCAAAAACAGTGGTTTAAAAAGAGGTGCGCAAAACACGAGATTGACAGAACAGTAAAATTTACTTCCAGCCCGACAGTGAGAAAAGGCATTTAACAGCTATAAAACAGGCTAATCTGCTTAACGATTGATTAAATACATACAATTTTTCTTTGTATTCTAAAGTACCTATAAAATCGGGATAAATCAATATCAAGGATTAATGTTTTTGATGGGTTGTCCTTTTTTGGACAATATTTGAGATCGGCAATAATTCTATATATCTGCTAGGAATGTCTATTAGGAATTTCTAAACATCAATATGGTAAGTGCTATTTAATCACTTTACGGCTACTATATGATTAATTATATTCCGAAGCTAATTCATCGACGTTTATACCAATAATAATAATAATAATAATAATAATACTAGTAGTAGGCTAGTGCAGTAGTAGTTTTAACCGGTCTGCAATAAAAGTAATAAAAACATGAATTGCATGCTAAGTTAATACAATACATATATGGCAGTATGTAACTTCACGTATTATTATGATTTAATTTATACAATATTACACCGTGTATACTGTGGGGGGAAAACTAATAAAAGTAATTTATAATAAAAGTAATTTATAACAGTAATAAAAATATTTCTTGCGTGTGCACACGTTTTAACGTTTCATTTTTAGATTGTGGCAATTTAACAGTTGCCAATTCAAATTTATGAAATAAAAAAAAAATCAATAAAAAAAAATCACAGCAATAATTATACTTTCAATTACAATTTTAAAAATATTTAAATTACCTTTGTCTCAACCTAGTAGGCTATGCCACACTGGATATCGGATATCATATTTAGAAACAGGAAAGCGCAATGCTGAAAACAAATCAGTGGTGCATTATGAATTCTTAAATCATTTACTTGTTTTCACTAGGCTATCTTCCGACGTGTAGTTTGGCTGAATTGAGATCACATACTAAGTGTAGGCTGTATCTAGGCTATATATCTGACTCTTTGATGTTCAATATTGCTCCAACGACTTTGAACTGAAAGCCTTTGATGGGGAGATTTTTCATATCGTGATCTATTTTACAGCATCAGTCTTGTGAATGAAGTAGCGAGTAAAACACACCACACTCAGTCTGCAGTTGGTATGTTGATGTGACTGGAGAGAAAGAGCTTTAAGTGTTTTATTGCAGCCCTTAAGACAAATCGCACGGTTGTGTTTTAGCGTTTGAAGAGGCAATAAATAGACATCCCGTTTGGCCTGTATTCTCTTTACACTCGACCAAACTAGGCACTAACGTCCGCCAAAATCGTCCTTACTTCCAGTGCGTAATTTACGTGATATGATTATGATCTGGAAAAAGCAAGCTATGCACATCCTAACTGTGCTCGATAATGGCCTAGTCTGCACATTCTCCAAAGTTAAATGAATGTTATCATTGGCCAATTTATTTGTAACGGATGTTCACAATTGCAAAATTCCAATGATGAGTCTTATAGCTTTCTTATCCAAGCCCAACTTTCCTACCCTGTCATCTATATGTCGATGTATCTATGCGAAAACAAAATCCATAATAGTAACGTGACAGCTTTAACAGAGCTCTCATGTGCAGCTAAGCACTTATAACAACACGCGACCCGAAGGGGCATTATGGTTTTTAACTAGAACAAGATAATTCTGTGTAATTTTGTGGCCGCATAATGACCTCCATGAATAAGGCGTTTTGAAGTAGAGCGAACTCATATTGCCCTGCGGTTCTTGTAAGGAAATGTTTGGAATTGAAAGTTCGCCTGGAATTTGTTTTCATTTTCGTGGCAACTGAATTATGCCTTCTATGATTCAAATTCAATAGCGGTGGCAGACACGAGATTGGCCCAAAGTTTACACAAATGATAGTCAAATGGCAATAAATGTGTCAATTTCAGAAACCTGTTTAGAACTTTGCCATTAACAGTAAGAATAACTGTAATACACAAATGAATAAATCTCGTGCACCTTATATACGTGCAGGCATAAGGATTAGTTAAATAGACTCCATTTTTAATGGCAAACAAAAGACAGTCATTATTCCGAGGCAAAGAGGAGACTCACAGTATAGAAGAACCCCGCCCTCCACTCGCGTTGCGCGTTCGGTCTCTCACTTACATACAAATACACACATGCACATCGACAAACCATATGCGAGCCCACACACAAGAATTCTGCCTTGATAAATTACCAATCCATAAAAATAAAATAATAATAAAAAGAATATTACTTACGCAAACCTAGCTCATCAGATTATCTGTTTCTGTATACAAAATATATATGCTTAAACACACTTCTAATTTCACAAATTACCGGATAAATAAAACTTTTCTTTTTAACAGTTCCATTACAAATGGAATGCATGTTCATAATAACTGGTTTTATTATTAACACTTTTTTGTTTTGTTTCCCCCAGTCTAGCTGCACATGTGGATTTCAAGAGGCCCATGACTGAAGGTCGCAGCTTTAGCTTTTTGGTCAGCGTACCAATGGATTTTATTAATATGTTAACCCATGGTTATTGTATTTAAAGCTTCATGTTTGTCAATACTGTCTCATTACAACTATGAAACTAATAAAAACAATAAAAAAGTAGTCGGACTTTTTTTGTATTTGTTTTGAAATGTCTTCATTATTTTAATAATTGAGAATTAATATGAATTTCTAAAAGCCACAATACACATATAAAATAAAGTATTTATAATAATTTATTTATAATAATATATTTTGGGCTAATTAGCTAGCATAATAACGCTGGTAAAGCAATTGTATCAGTTTCCTTTCCCCATTTTACTATCAAATAAACTTTTTTTTACGCAGAAACACCAGCAAATGGCAGACATATTCCCACATAAAAATTAAGATCTGAATTTTATGTGGGCAGTTGCCCTCACTGATTTTGGACTCTGTATAATGCCTTGCATATGGAGCAGGCACAAGGTGGCAGTGTTGTTTGATTTAGTCCTCACGGAATGACAGTGTTGGATGATTGAACACGTGAGAGAGAGAGAGAGAGAGAGAGAGAGAGAGAGAGAGAGAGAGAGAGAGAGGGGGGGGTGTATATGTGTGTTGTTGTTGATCCTGATCCGTAACAAATATTCAGATATGTCTGAAGTGTTTAATCAGTTGTTTGCTGTGTAACACACGCCGTTTACGCTTTATGTGAGTAGTTGAGCAAGTGTAAAAGATTTTTTGAGCGCAGTTTGTCATCAGACGGACACATCCAGAATTCAGCAGTTTGAATACAAATTAACGATACTACATTGTAACCCTGTGTCTCTGAATACAACTCGTGAATATCTCACTCGTAAATAATTCACATTTCCAGGGTAAATAATCACACAGCGCGAGGAATAGTACAATGCAAGAAAGAAAATTTGACAAGGAGAGCAACCAATATAGCCCGATGAGTGTCACATAGTCACACTTAATATTGAGAATAGTAATTTTTGTAAAAGGCCTGACATTCTTGAGTCTAATTTGCTATTATATTAAATCTATAGCTTACTATGAAGTAAAAAAAAAAAATACAATTACATCAATATGACCAAATAACCAAAATCAAACACATAACCTGACAACGCATGTATTTAACTATTTGAAAGTAAACGCATTAACCCCAAACCACACCAGTTAGGACAACTTAACTAAACTTAAAAATGTTATATTCATTTTCGCCGAGACAATTAACAAACAATATACAAGAAAGCAACAGCAAAAGTCACTTGTCACCGAGGCTGTGCGTTCACAATCCATAGCCTACAGTATTAGAGGAAACGACACAATAAAAGTAGCCTATATTTATGTTGCATGTCTCTCTTAAACATCCCGTCTGACAAATCACCACATATTGTGTAGCTATACACGCCTGTAAGAAGCCAATAAGCAGCGTAGAATATGTTCACTTACCAGCGTTCGTTGTTGTCTGTGTGACGCACGTTCCATGGCGTTCGAAAACAGCACATCACAGGCAACGGCACTAGGATCTAGATCCCTTTCTCCTGTACTCTTAAAAATGTTTCTCTTTCGAGGTGAAATGATCATATTTACGCACGCTAAACCCCTCAAGCTCCAGCTAACAGTGCTGTTTTCCTCTAGGGGATCAGATGGGTAGAAAGGAGACTGGGGAGGCGGCGACGTCAGTCATTAGGCTACTAGCGATGAAGCAAACGAGACAAGATGGTGTTATACTATCTGCGTTTAAAAAATCCGCCTCAGATGGTAAATAAACAGAAAACAGGAAAAATGTCTGGTGCTAAGATCATTTCAACACCACAGCGAGCTCGCAAGTCGATAGATGTGGATATCCAGTAGAAGACAACAGCACAAAGTTCATGTTCATAGAGTGAGTACCACGTGGTCTGACGCAACCAATGACCGCGTGTATTCAGTCGTAAACTTTTATTACTTAGCTGTAAATTCCCCCTCTAAACAACTAGGAATGTGTTACGTTTCACCCTCTCTCAAAGATCGCATTTCCCATTTTCTTCCATCTTTTTCCCTTTTTTTATTGGCTAAGTTGATGACACTGAGAAACCAGTCTTATATTCATCATATAGCCTAGACTATTGTGAAAAACACACGTCCAGTTAGTCCAGTACTATTAAAAGCTTAATGATCACATTAATATTTTTCGAATCTGAGTATAATGAAAATTGTAAAACAGGCAAAATAAGCCATAATGGGCAAACCTTTATTAAGTCTCTGTTTATAACCTGTGCAAGCCCTCTTTTGTTCATCAGAATATGTAAATATAAAAGGGAAATATCCATTGTCCTGTAGCCTATACCCACAATGCATTAAAAATATATATATTAATATTAATAATTAAAGGTGTAAAAATCTTAATGTAGCAAATATTTTTTAACCATTCTTTAGGCTAACCTATTTACCCCATTTGACCCATTATGGATTTTGTTTTGGATTAGTCGTTTAGTTGAGTTTATTTTTGCAGCAGATCAAATCACATTATAATTTAGAACCATTGGGAGACAGATAGTTCTCACAACAGGCACTTTTTTAAAGATAAAGTTCAAATAATCACATGATCATTTTCACAAGCATTTGAGAGCAAAATAATTATAAAGACCATGGAACATCAGTAGCTATAACTATTATTCTTATTTCACAAAATTATCATAAAGTTACATTTGTACGCCTATCCATTGTGTACAGACGCACTTGCAAAAGAGAACAAAATTAGGTAACAAAAACTTGCTTTTGCAAATATTCTTAATTAAACAGGCCTATTTACAAAAAAAAAAAAAAACTTTTTACATTTTTAAAACAACCGTAAAAGTTTGACTGCTCTTATGCTGTCAAATGTCAACACATTCTCACCCCAACAACTAATGATAATGCAAAATGAACACTCCTCTCTGTCAGATAGTATTGCTATTGTATTGTCAGATAGAAAAATCAAATATGATTATTGATTCAATGATGTTCAATGGTGTTGATTGAATGATGTTCAAGCTTAACACTGTAACAACGTCAAAGTTCAGACATTTCAGTGTTGTATTATGGTGCAGGTAAGTAGGCTATATTTGAATAAAGCTTTACGTTATTCTTCAATAGCGACCGCTATGTATATCAATGTAGTTGCTGGTCATTTGTTTTCTTTAAACGAAATTCGTTGTATGATCTCTATTGGTTAATTGATAAGTATCTGAATCATTAATTGCAAGATGATAGCATTAAAGGAACACGCATTACACGAGATATTCTTCAAATATGTATCATGGAGGCTAATGTATGGAAACATGCAATTGAGCAAAATCAAAACCAGTCAAGAGAATATAGCCAAAGCTATTTTATGACAATAATACATATTAACTAAATGTTTTACTAACGGTTTTGGCTAAACAAATCGACAAAAGTTGAAGAAGCTGTAAGCTGTATAAGTTTTTCCTTTAAGCTAAATTCATTTCTTTCACTCCTATCTTTTTAGTTTCATACCACAAATATAAACAGAATGCAAATGTATGTACAAATATCGAATACCACTCGAATAAAAAATAAAAAAAATAAATAAATACATGCACAAATACTTACACTAACGAACACAGCCAAGAGCGGGCTAATATTCTCCCCTTAACGTGTTCCTTTTCATGACAACCTTGTTTTTTTTTTTCTTCTAATTTGATAGCACAATCATAAACAGATTGTAAATATGAGTACAAATACGAAAACTTCCACTCTTTTAAAATTAATAAAATAAAATAGAATATCACACAAACATATACATGCACCCTTTGCTTACATACACTCAAAGCAGTCCCACGTCCACGTTGCTTTCCTGGTGTCTTTTTCTAGCCTGTCTGCACTGCACAGAAATCAAAAGGCAAAAACGTCTGCCCGGATGCGACACTGTCGGGTTTACACCACCAATAAAGTTTACTGCAGGTATAGTAAAGCCCTCATTTGGAATGTAACAGCAGTGCAATACAAAGGCAAGGCGGATGGACAATGACCACTGCAATTGTCACTACCACCGGAACTTCCTGAAAAGGTCTATGCCTAAAGTATTTTTTTTCTTTTTAAACAGTGACCATCCAACACCATCAAAACAAAAGAAGAGTGAAATAAACACGATAATTATTATTCTTCTTAATATTATTATTATCATCAGCAGCAATAGTCTAGCAGACAATATAGCTTACATGCAAACGCATTTTTTTTTTCAAGAATCTTGTGTATCAAGAATCAAAACCTGTATCTTGCCTTTTTCAAGTTCTTAAAAGGTATACCTACACTTCAATCATTGGTATCTGTTTTGAGATACAGAATTTGAATATTCGTTTGTATCGCTCTTGAAATATTACAATAATAGGCCTACCTTATACTTGGCTGTGGTTTGGCACGTTGAAAACTATGTTCCTAAAGTACACAATAAATGGCATTGAAAATAAATTCTGATATTCTGTTGTTATTATTATATCCATACATTGCCTTATATTAGCCTAGTCTGTGTGATGTCATCATCCGCCTAATTGCGGCTGCTTTATTGGGCACTAGACTACTGTTATGACCTGCCATTAAAAGTTGTAAAAGAGACAACACTTTTGAACACTCGCACATAAGGTAGGCCACACTAGGCTTTTAATGGCGATAGTGATATTTTAATACTTTTAAAGGCATTTTAAATGTCGAAGCATTATCATAAACCTGCATTAAACACATATTTGTAGCTAATTAGATTTCTCCCGTGCTACGGTGTGTTGCATATTCTGTCAGATTTGTGTTGTGTGCTAAAAGAATGCAATGGAAGGCACATGTAAATATTGCTCTTGAATCCTTTCCTTTCAATGGAAGTCTTTGAATAAGAAAAGTGTTGGCATTGATAATATTATAGCTCGCGTGTCCTGTCTTCTGTCTTCAGTAAACATCAAAAGTTGCACTAGCCTTTGCACAAGTCTTTTAATTTTAAATTGCATTTTTTTGTTGTAGATAAAGTATGAAAGAGTATTCCTCGTCAATGGAACAGAAGGTTCGAGTTTTGGTGTATCCCAAATTAGTCTGTTTGCTGGACAAGAGAAGACTGTCAATTTTGTTAAAAAATAAAAAAAGAGTATAGTGATTTGTTAAGGGAACACTTTTGCAAGATTTCAGTAACCTTCGTCAGTGATTCATTCTAGAAAATCATCTCAATGTCTTCTAGCAAGACCGAGACCTGCGACTTATCCTCTTATGTTTCCCAGTGTTGTTATTTTGCTTTGAGTAAATCTTCTAAGCAAAAGAATTTTTACTTTTAAAAAGATTCTTTATCTTTGACAAAAAATAACTTGAGCGAATCACACACAGTGCCATAATTTGGAAATGTTAGGTAGGATGTAGGCTGAATATGTTTTGTGAGGTGGAATTGTAAAAAATGAATAATTGAAACTGAGAATTTTTTTCTCAGATTATGTTTAAATTTTACATATATTAAGTACCTGACAATAAAACAACAATTGTAACGGCATGATATTTATTTGCACAATTTAGTTATAATATAATTTATGCACAAAGTCTGACTGTAGTTGATCACGCCATTCTGCTTGGACTGATACCATTTTATTAAACGGGAATTCCGAAAAACAGCCGTTGATTATTTGCTAGAGAGATTGAGAGTTGCTTTTTTTTTTTGTTATGTAGAGACAATATTTCAAAGCTTGAAAAGTTTTAAATTATAAAAACAGATAATAGCCTAATTGTGAAATATTGTTGTTGGATTTGCCGTTTCAAACACCCCACAGACATGAAATATATAGCCTACTATGAAAAGATATTAAGTGTTGTATTTGTCGTATTTAACATGTAAAAGAAGCAGATGTTGGTGTTTAAGGAATTCGGTATCATGTCAACAAGTGGATTCAGGCAAAAGAATAAATGAGACGTGATAGAATGAGCCATCTTGTTTATTCTTCTGTTGATTTCAACAATGGCGTGGACACACACGAATTTGTCTATATTCACACGAGGAACACAAGTAAAACGAGCATATTGATAACAGCAAGATATTACAAGACGTACATGAAGGTTATACTCAGTGCAATTCAAAATCTACGCTATAACACCAGCACGAAAAAATGACTCTCTTTCCTCAGATAAGGTAGGGTAGTAATTAACGTGTTCATCTACACATAATGTGCATTTTCTATAGGCAGTTTAAGTTGTTGGGGGAAATGTCTAAATAATTTCAACAAAGCAGCATGTAGAATAAATGAATAATTCATTCTTGCAAGCAAAACTTTGTTTTTAAGGTAGTGCCGTGGTACAATCTTTCATATAAGATTGGCTTTGAGCTATTGGTGTCTTCCAAAGACTTCAAAAAAAGCTCGATAATCATAATACGTGATTAAAAGGGTAAGTTACATAACTTAGTTTTAATACTACAAAACAAGATACTATGAAATCTCTAGGTAGAAATGTATATTGCAAATTTCCCATGATTAGGTAGCTTCTTTCGAGATTTTCAACGATTGTAATCTCTGGTGAGACCAATAAAATAATCGAAAAAATACAAACTGTAGCCTGGCTCACTCACATAGAATAACAATAAAAAACAGTTAGGTAATCGATAAAGTATGTAATACAGAATGCATTTTCTACACTTGCCATCCCCTTTCTCAGTACACGTAGCACTAATGCAATATTGCCATATTCGGATTGCAGAAATAGTGTTACACCGAATACATAATCTATTCCTCTGTCAATTTGATTCGTAATGTCAGCATGTTGTGGCTTGATTTTATATACAAGACCAACCGTTTTTAAAAGTGACAAGCTGATGCAATCATTTCAGTATTTAATTGGTTGCATCTTAGTCATTTTTATCCCCCAGACATCCTCATCAAATATGAAATAATTGTTAAACTCCGTTAAATGCTTGTCATGCTGCGTACATTTCCCTAAATAAAACATTGTGTTCCTGTTAGTTTATCAATTTGTCAAATAAACAGATCCACTTTTCGCTAATGGTAAAAGTCCTCGTGTGTTGGTAAAAAAATGCTTCTTTTTTTCTTTGGGCAGGTTTCAGGGTACTTTTGTATGCAGGGGGATTTTCTCACTTTTTGACCCAACTGTTTGTAATAAAATTGGCGCGTCTTCCTTTTCATGGCCCATTCGCGAGACCTCTTCAAAATCTGCCATATAACCATAAAAAAGACCATAAAATCACTCCTTGCTTTCCTCTTTCTCTTCCGTTTCCTTGTCTTCTCCTTCCTCCACCTCAGCGTCCTCGTTGGCCTCTTCTTCGGCCTCTGCTTCAGCCTCTCCTCTCTGGCCCGGAAATTTGTCTTTGTTATTTTCTTTTTTCCACTTCATTCGGCGATTCTGAAACCAGATCTTCACCTGCCGTTCGGTTAAGCTCAGCGCATGGGACACTTCAATCCGGCGCTTGCGCGTGAGGTATGGGTTGAAGAGGAACTCTTTCTCCAGCTCAAGAGTCTGGTAACGGCTGTATGTCTGCCTTCCATTGCGTCTCCCAGGAGCTTTGGAGTGAAACAAAAATATCTGTCAATTGCATGTCTCCAGTGCTTCGCTCTCTTTTCATTTAGGCTACATATCCTGATGTAGTTAAAGGAAACATAAATTGCTATGAATGTCTATTTATATGTGTGGATAAAAACGAATAAACAGTTCAATTGTTTACAAATGGAATTTTCTTCTTTTTTTTTCCAAACACACATCCATACACACATATCTCAACTCATAGCACAGGACAAATTCTGGCACACATCACATTGTGTGTGTGTGTTGTGTCATAGCGTGCCTTACGGTCTACTGTCATCATTAAGATTTGTCAGAAGATATTCAGGTAGGCTATGTCAAGTGTGGGCAGTCATTGTTGTTTTTAGAAGGAATTAAACTTACACGCTTCTATATAATGGCGTTTCTAGTAGATGTACATTTCTTCCATAAATTCAGTGTTTCTATGTTTGAGTTACACAACGGCTTTAATTCAGGTCAGTAACGCACAGAATTTCATAATCTGATCCGCGGGAGCACATACACACACACACACACACACACACACAAACAGGCAGGCAGGCAGACAGACAGACAAACAGACAAACACACACACACACACGCAGGCAGGCAGGCAGACAGACAGACACACACAGGCACACACAGGCACACAGACAGACACACACACACACACACACACACACACACACACACACTCTCTCTCTCTCTCTCTCTCTCTCTCGCACACACACACACACACACACACACACAGGTTTTCATATTATCTATCACTCGGACAAAATAAATAGACTGAAAACCTTTCCTCATTCAGGTTCATTACCAGTTAGTTTTAAATTAAAGTAGGCAAATAGATTTCAATGCACTTCAAATACACTCGTCATTTGTATTTAGTAAAGGTTTTCTTTTAAAATATAATTTGACAGACAATTATACTGAAACTATTTTTGACTAGCCTAACTATTGACCTTCAGATTTTAATTAAGGAAACGCAAACCAATGGAAACAATCGAACAGCGTTAATTTAAATCAAAATAATTATTTGACACTAGCTTTTGCTAACCTAGTGTTTACCACTACACATTACAAACACGAATCTTTACTCGTTCCTTAAGTCATCACAAAGGTGGTTAGACAGGTGTGCATATCTAACTACAGCGAGAATAATCTGAATCCATCCAGCTCTGTCTACACAATTTAGCCAACACTATATGTTCGTTTCATAAATAAACATAATGGTACAGTAAGGAGAGCAAATACGAAACGCTACAGTGCCTATAATTAAGTACAATTTCGCAACCTGAAAAACATAACCCACCTGTGTTTTGATCTGTGTTTATGAACACTGCACACTCTTGACACACTGACGCAGTCACACAGACACACACACACACACACACGCAGTGATTGAACAGAATGTGAAATAGTAAGTGTTCTAACCGTGAGGCCGCATCCATGGGAACATGAGGCTCGGAGAGGTGTTCTGACTTAAGTGGCCTTGTCCTTCTCCAGGGTTAGTGCTATTGGACGATTTACAGTCTGGGTATTGCGCTAAACTGGCCTCTTGCTGGGTACCATAAAGCGGTTGCCTTGGAAGGGCTTCATATCCATAAAATTTCGTAGCGTCTCCGTGACATGCCAATGCACAGGGGTTCTGTTGATAACCAGGGTTGGAGATACCTGTGGTTCCGTGATGGAAAAAGTCCTGTACGTGATGCGACGGGTGTTGAAACCCCGGCGCAGCTGCTCCATGTCCGTACACGAGCGTGTGGCTTCGGGCAACGCTCTGTGGAAACCTGCAGTCGTAGTAAGTGGGCTCTAATGATTCGCCGGCTTTGTACTTGGAAAAAAGAGGGTTAACAAAATAAGAGCTCATGTTTATCTAGCATTAAAAAGAGATAAAATAAAGTCTCCTCTCTAAATGGTGGCAACCTATTGCAGTTTCAAATGGCATGCAACGCAGACAGAGCAACCGGAACTAGATGGAGAAATGCTGCCCCTTCGGACAATCTGAGGCAGCTCCCACTTCAGATCCTCTCGCTTAGTCTCTCTCTCTCTATATCGCCAGCCTTTTCCTTTAGCAACCTCAAATCATGGCGCGCACGGTGGATGTGTGTTAAGGTTAAAGCTGGCTAGCTCCGACGGCTCAGTCACAAGCTCGTACTTTTTTTTGCCTCCCACCAGCCACCCCCACTACAATGAGACCCCTCACCCCCTCCCCCCTCCTTGTCCCCTACACCCCACCCTTTGGCTCCTCATCTTTCCAAAGCGTCCACAGGCGTCTACCTTGAAGGGGAAACATAGTTGTATGTGTTTTTTTATTGAATAAAAACGGCTGCACGTATTAAATGAATGAATCACTGAAGTTTTTAATGGCTTCTATAGAACATATCCGCAGGTTACTGCAGCTTCGAACTGGCCGTACAGGTTAGTCATGCGGACGTTGAAACAATTTGTCTGGTATTTCGTTTGGGATATAACTGTATCATTTCCTTTCAAAAGGCCATATACACACACATCCATTATGATAGGTTTACAAGGTTGCGTATCGAGCCATAACCCCATAACCCACAGCCATAACAAGTTTACGAACATTACGAAGAAACGGCTACAACGATTGACACTGTCTACCGGCTAAAACGCTAATTTATGATCACAATGGAAAATATTGTAACACTATTATGATGAAATGTTATTATTGTTATTATTATTAGTATTATTATTAGTATCGCTGCTGCTATATTTAAAGTTTGTGACGAGTAATTGTGACTCCTACATTGATTATTTGTGTTAGACTGCTAACACACACACACACACGCTTCTCTTGGCCCTCCTAAACCATACTAAAAGTTGTAAATCTGCCGCACTGACACAATAAAATTGCGCAATAGATGCCTCGTTATTTTACTGGACACATTAATGGCTTGTTGTTTATTTCGGCTGTGCTCATTTAAAGTCCTTCCCAAAATATGAGCATGTGGTTTCGAGTCGTTACTTGACAATTTTTACACTTCGCTGCTAAACGGGAAAGAAAATTTATAGACATCTCACAGTCTATAAAGATGCAGATTCTGGGCCATTGTCTCAGTTACAGTAACAAATAGTGGAGTAGGCTATATATATATTTGTAACGGAAAAAAATCAATAGTTAAAATATAGACTAGTAGCCTAATTAAGTAAATAATTGTATATCTTTTCAGATTAAAAAAAAATCGAACATATAAAACATAGCCCATTATTATATAACATTGACGTAATCGATTGTTTTTATTGTAATAATAATAATTATTAGGCTATATTTATAACAACAACAACAATACATTTAACACGAATTTTCAAAAGTAGGCTTTACTGTTTGAAAGGGATTATAAAATCATAATAATTATAATCGGGATACGGTAGGCTATTATTAAAGGCCCCGATTACTGATTAATCAATGTCATCTTTAAAGCGTCATATGCGAGAATGTCGAACAAGTTCCACAGACAAACATGCCTTCTAGAACATAAAAAAGTGTCCACAAATGAAGAAATAAATGGAAATCATATCGGCGAGATTTGTAAACCTAATCTCACATGAGACTGAAATGCTGTGACGATTTCCCAGTGCCTTCAATAAATTATGTCAGCTACGGCAACATAAAAACCGACAATGCATGCGCTTTTCAAAGCATCAGTGAATTACGGATTTGACAAAACAAAAGACAGGGAGAGTGGGGAAAAGACCGTAGCACGAAGATTCAAGGCAACATAAAATACTAAATACAAAAATTATAAAACAAACAATTGTTTCACGAATATGTTAAATATATGGTGTGAATGTAAACTTTAATACTTTAGCGTGCTGACTTTTTTTTTTTTTAGCTATAATTGTGATTAACAACAGAAGGCCCTTCTCTCAGCACTTTACTTGAAGCACTCCCAGGATTTAGCAACCCAAAATGCGTTAACTGTGAGTCAATAGCGCCATCTAGCGTGCTTAGGGGTAACTTTTACAAATGATCATTGACAAATGATCACTGGGCAAAACACACAGTTATCCAAATTAATTAGGACAATGACAGAAAGCCCATTTGAATGCACCTGTAGCCTCTTGGAAACATTTGACTGTGAAAACACAAGTAGTACCGAATACATGATTTAAAGCCGTACAGCACCAGTATGAACACTGTAAATTAGCTTTACAAGCATGTGTTAAGTGAAAACTAAGCTTTTCAGTTTAGCGCCATTTAAAGGCTTGGAGTGAGTTCTGAATGCATTTTGTGGTGTCTGTAGGTGGATTGCATTTGCCTGTAGTTTGCCCCAAAGACTATATGGCTCTGCAAATCTCTTTGAGAGGGTCCACCAACGTCCATTAAACCATAAAGTAATTTAGCCCAGACGTCTAGCCAGTTAGCCAGGTAGGCTTTGTTCGTCTGCATCTGAGACAAACACCACCAAGCCCCAACAGGGTTGTAAAACTAGCATTTTTGTTTTAAGCCGGAAACGTGGTCGATCCGGCTTTGAAATCACCGCATCCTGTTCGTATTGTTAAGGCCCACAAAAAGGCAATTTCAGTCCAGCGTAGCACGCTAAACATATGAATTTTAATTATACCAGAACTGCTACTCGTAGCCTAGCCTATATAAATAAGAAAATAATAACATCAGATGATTTTAAGATTACGCCTGTGCGGTTACTGACAGTAGGCCAAGTTAAGAGGGGTGAAAATACAAAGGTGCACTGAAACAATTTAGTCATAAATAAAGAACGCTCAGATTACAGGACAGGTCGTTTTAAAAGATTTAAACTTAAGGTCATACCCCAAAAACGCGGAGTCTACATTGACTTAAAACCCCTTTTTACCGAGTCCCTCGACCTGATTAATTTAAACAAAAAAGCCATTATTGTTGAAATTTATATTTTTAATTGATATTGTTGTTGACATTTCCATAAAAATGTGTGTGTGTTTTGTGGCTCTGACACGTTATCTGTAGGCCTACTACAGATTGAAATCTTTTTCTTGAATTTTTCCTCCGAAAATTGTCATATATTGTCGCACAAATTAAACTACAATAATAATAATGAAACTGTTTGTTTTTATTTAAACGTCAAAATAATATTCAATTTAAAAATAAGGAAAAGGTTGCAATTAAATACAAAAATATGAGTAGCCTATAAGGCACGGCTGAGGCCTTAACACAGGCTTTTTAGTATGTTTTTTTTTATTTTTTTTTTTGATTTGTAAATTTGAGATTTCGACTGTTACACACTTGTGCACTTACTCCATCCTCGAAACTTTTCACATGGGAACACTGTGTGTGTTGGCCAAATAACTGGATTGCATAAACTTAACTAATTCATGAAAGCTATTCGCTGAAAATATATGTCGTCATTGTGCGGTCAAATTAATGAAATGAGACACAAAAGTCATATTAACATGGTTGTAGGCTATATATTTGGATATATATACAATCTATATTGAAACTCATTTACAGTTTAAAGAATGTAAAACACACAAACAGGTACATCATAAACAAACTAAGCACATCGACGCAAACACGTATATTATTAACTACAGAACTGTTATTCTTTATAAAATACTCGGCTGTGAAACCTCCTAAAAATAATGTAAGCATAGAAAAGAAACAACCACGTAGATAGCATAAATTAGGAAATTGAAAATAAAGTTCAAGTATTTTCTCTCTGAAACTTCGGACCACTTTTTATGTGTTTGTGAGTAAAGAAACGTTATGTAAATCCAAACTACAATATTAATATGACTCAATCCCAGCATGGTAAAATTACGCTTATATTAAATCATACATCACCAATTTTTCAAAGGATATCCATATAGGATATTTGTTTTCTCTGTTCCTGTTATAGGCCGCAACTGTTAAGACTCGTGATGATACTAAATTATGGTTTTCCTTCAGTCTGTGTCCGATTAATGACTTTTGGTCTATTGTTCTTTACTGTCGTTTTTTTCCTTGTTCATTTTCTTCATCTTCATCCGTCGGTTCTGGAACCAGATTTTGACTTGTCGCTCCGTTAGGTTCAGCACCCTTGCTACCTCATATCGCCGGTCTCTTGTGAGGTACATATTAAATAAAAATTCCTTTTCGAGTTCGAGTGTTTGATACTTGGTGTATGGACAACGCTTCTTTCGAGTTGAGCGCGCATGGATCCAGTTTGCCACAGGATTATCTGAAAAACAACGCATAAAAGTATGATTAGGTGCTGCTGTAAACAAATACGCTGAGATTATTATTGATCCAAGTCTTTTCTTTCTTGACAGCCATAACTTAATGCATTCATTTATGAACTGTAGCACCTAACAACACTTCTCATTGGCAAGATTAATCTTCAATTAAATGATCAGGCTTTATACGTGTAAATAAAAGTCATTTCATATGAAGTCCCCCTATCTCGGACTATTTGAAATAGCTTCGCCAAACTCTTAGGAGAGAGAAATGGCGCTGTAAACTAGTGAATGTATCTAGGCCTATTTGCTTTATAGGCCCATAAAAAAAGCAAAGGCTTGTGACTCAAGCCTTCACAAGCCTATGCTCAAAGTTCTGCTATGCAGTGAATGCAGTGAACATTCCACGTGCTGTTTATCGATTTAAATGCTAGGTTTAATTTTATTTTTAAATATGTAAATTACGTTTAATTGAATAGTTCAAAACGTTTTTACGTTTTTAATTAGACACTTCAGTAGGAATGTTGTAATAAGCTCCATGACAAGTAGCCTGCAACTCAAGACAAGCAATATTGGTATTTACAGGTTATAAAAAAACATATACAGTTGAAACCCAAAAATAGATATACGAATTGTTAATTTGTATGGTTAATACGCATCCTCGCTTTTTAAACGCATGAATTATTATTGAGCCAACGCAAGGCTAAAATGATACATTTCCACATTAAACAAAACACAGCATAACAGTAACATATTAGAATTAATGATAATGGTATACGGCTATTTGTAAACATCACATGCTACCTTCTTCTGCTAGACTTGGCTTTTTAGGAGACCGTTTTATAGCTCGTTTTACAACCCAATCCTATGGCGTTTGTCATCAGTGGATAGCCCCAAAGCAGACTTGAGTCGGCCGAGAGGATGAAAGAGTATAGAACTTGGTTTTACGACGGACAACAGCCAACCACCAAGCAAACGCAATAAACTGAGAAGCATCCCATATACCCGGTTGTAAACAGGAATAACACTAACTTACTTGGGTCTAATTCAGCCTTGTCGTCTTTGTGCTTCCCGGAAGACAGAGTCTCCGTCTCAGGCGATGGTGTGTTCTGCTGCTTTTCTCTAATGTCGACGGCGGAGCAGTACAGATAATCCGTGTAATTGCGTCCGTTCGAGCCCAAAGTGTCCCCAGTACGGGGATCCTGGAAGGTGTCGGGCTTCAGTCCGTAGTGCCTGCTATTCCCTGCATATCCTGGAAAAGACACGGTACCGGGGATAGGCTCCAGCCAAGTGCGAACGTACCTTGAGTCTGTGCCTAGGTGAGGTTGGTGAGTGTATGGATGGTAAACCACTGACGACTGGGAGTGAACAGGGGCCCACGAGGTAGTAAAGACGGGTGGTTTCGGGGCAAAACTGCAGGACGGGTAATCCGCGCATTCCGGTACGAGAGTCGGCGGTCGTGAGCTGGAGGATATCGGACCAGTAGCTGTGAAACGACTCGCCAGAACATCCTCGCTCTCATGGTTGATCAAGGAATCCACATAATAATTACTTATGGGACCCGTAGCCGACATGGCGATGTTTCCCTTCTCTTTTACATGCATCCGATTATTATATGGAGTGTATGTGTACTTTTTTTATCTGACCGTAGAACAATCAAGACAGGTAATTATTTCAGAAAGCTTCCCCAGCTGGGATTGGACGCCTAAGGAACACGTGATTGCATTTACCCCCTGAAAAACTGCACTGCAGATCAATGCGCGCTCTCTCCTGGAACAGCAATGCACTTCGAGCTTGCAGTAGGTTGCTTAATACTAATATTGTCTTTTTACATAAACCATAAAGATGATGCGTTTCTAATATTGTGATGCAACTTTGTTATTTGTAGCCTTACAGAGCAGCAGTGTGTGTTAAGGGTTTTTTAAAGGGCACTATTTGTTTGTGTAATCAATCTATGTCGAGGGAATGCTACTGTCCTGTGGCTAGCCTTGTGCGCATCCCTCACTGAACAATGTTATTTATTAAAACAATTAGAAAAAAAGAAAAGACTGTACATTTCTTTCTCAGTTTCACTATTAATTATATATAATTGGAACGGACCCAATGGATTCATTTTGACAAATAAACGGCTCCTGTGCTGTCTAGAGGGTTGTTTTTATGCACTGAAGTCCTATTTTCCACTAGTTTCAAATAAATACAATTGGGATATCCCTCGTAAAATGGAGTTTTAAACAAATCGGGGCGATGGGAATAGTAAGACGCCCGAAAACGCACCACAACTGCGGCTGTATTCGTCAAGTGGTCGTGCATGCTTTTATGTCCTTCAATAAATTTTTACGAGGACCATTTGATTGTTCATAAACGTGTCGTTAATAAAACTGCAGTTGAGTTCCTGGTATAACGTAAAACCAACACTTCGCTTGTGAAAGAAGTCTCTTCAAACCTCTGTAGGCTACAAGAAGAAAGACGAGTGACTGTTCACAAACAGCATTAAAAATGCATAAGAGAGAAAGATTTTAAAACGCTTATTAAAATAGCAATTTCATTGGGATATTTTTGAAAAGGCAAATGTATATCACATTCTACATTTTGCAAATTCTATACAGCCTACTTCACTTTCTTTACATTTTTTTTTGTTCATTTATTTAAGTGTTTTTTTTTTTTGCGATTCTATCGCACTTAATTCTAGATGTTGTAATACGAGGCAAATAGTCTTGTTAACTGAAAATAAAATTATACTAAAACTGACAGGTATGTGAAATAATTGTGAATATAATTTTTTCCGAATCATTAAGTTTTGTAATTTCGAATTATGAATACTGACGCAAACATAAACAAAACATATAGCCTATTTTTTTTCCTTTAAATCATTCAAAACTTTAACGCCACACTCTTGTCGTGTAGAAAATAACACAGTTTCAACATTGTATTAAATATATAAGTCATTATATTTCAGATTAAAATTTTCTTCTAAGTAAATTGCGAAATTTGGAAATATATTGATTTTTGTCTGCAGTCATTGTCAGTGTTAGGCCTTGTATGAAACCGGCCACATGAGGTCAGGCTTTTTTACCGCCCTGTTTTCTGTGGGAACACCAGACATTGTCAAAATATATGCACACACCAATAACATAACAATACGCCGACTCTTACTCTTGTATCACAAATATTAAATCATATGTCATATTTGTTAACAGAGACTCGACCCAAAGTAATGAGTGCCATCAATGTAGGCTACTATTTTCATTTGTAAAACAACTTATGCTATTGATTCAACAAAACAACTAAAATCAAAAGAAAGCAAAATATAGCCTGCTGAATTTATGCATCCATACCGTTCCCTTTAATAATTATGTGTTTTATAGAAAGGCGTGGCAGCTTGATTATGGCGTGAATCAGATTCCCTCTAATTGCAATAGACCGCAGAACAAATATAATTTTGACAGCCATACTCTGAACAAAAGTGAAAGTAAAATAGTAGGCTATGTAAGTGTTTTAATAATTTATAGCCTTGAAGGGAGGCTGCAGCTTATCAATGCATCTAATAAAATTCTGAGAATAATTACACTGTGGCATGTACAAAAACAAATGTATGTAATATAAAACGTTCCTTAAACACATTTGTAAATCACGGCATCATATCTAGCCTATAGCTTATAAAACCTTTATCTTTTTTTCCGATGGCGTGGTACCTGATCTTAAAGTCTTAGTTCACACTGTTGTTAGCTTACGTTTATTTTTAAAAGAATGTCTTATGTTGTTTTAATGTTGTAATGATGCATGCATAACGCTATTTGTTTGTAAGCAATAAATGTTGTTTTTAAATACATAAAGCATTATCAAAATAAAACGTTGAATTGTTTGGCTGTTCTATGTCTTTGAAATTTCTAACTGGAATTGTAAAGTTATATATAATTTCTTTCCGGTGGGATATATAGGCTATTTATATTTTAACATTGATTCGGTGAATAACAAGTATGTTTTTTTTTTCTCACAATATATCAGATTCATATAAACAGAATAGCAATTTTACTACGCTCTCTCAATGGAGCGATGAGGTATAATTTATAAACGAGATATTTTCTCTATGTGGTCGCATTTATTTATACAGTACATTTATTGATAACGACCTTGTGATTTAACAGTGTAGAAATCTGCACAATAGTATTCGCTGCAGTCTTGGCACTGAAGCTGTGCAGGGTGACTCAGGATAAAACTGAGATACGAGCTCACTCTCTTCTATCCATCCTTAGGTTTATCTTTTAGAACATCACAGACCTTATACACATTAGCCAATAATAGACGTCTTTAAGATACTGAAATTCACAAAATAGCATATCTAACATATAGCAATTTAAGGAGCAATTTCTTGATTAGGCTATCTACAAGCAGCTGGTTATTCACCAACACATCCCACAATAAAGCATTTAGTCTCGTGACTAAAAAACAAGGTAGCTTCATAATATAAAAATACCACTTTCTTGTATTGGCATAACTGAATCATTTTAATTGATTTTAAGTTGTCATTAAACACATCAGAGTACTGTCCTTTCTCAGACTACAACAGCACGGCAGCATCATTGCTAATACAATTTGATTTACGGGAATCTCTCAACATTAATCTCCAGCTTCCAATCTGTTTTAGTACTAGTATAGCTGGAAAAAAACAACAACAACAAAAAAAAAACAGCACACCTAAAAGTCAGGATCAGGTTAAAAACTAATATATATTTTTTTCTTAATTTATTTCAAACGCTAGCATACCGCCAATGCGCCTAAAAATACAAATACTTTCTGAAAATCATCCAACATAACTTCAATATGTTATATAGCAAATAAGGTCATGGATAAAAAAAAATGTTTTTGTTTGTTTTAGTCTTTTAGCTTTTAAACGACCTTAAGTGCGCCATGGTCAACGTGAACATCACAATACACGTTTGGGTGTCATCCTTTTTTACTATTATGTGTCAGATATCTTTGTATTAATTCACGGGAGACGGGAGGATACAAAATAAAGCAAAACGTTCACAGTTTATCAGTGTATCTACAGAACCGGTAGACACTATACTAGTATTATAAGCAGGCACTAGTATTATTATAGCCTAAGTATGCTATCATATAATTGTTTCCGGAGAGCAGTTCAAATGTTTAAAATTTTAGTCAAAAAACTATTTAAATTAATATTGCCTGTATTGAGTTAGTGCTTGTGTGCAAGTGAAAATAGCAGCAAATATATATATATATATATATATATATATATTTTTTTTTTTTTTTTGTGGGTATAAGATTACATTTATTTGTGTTGCAGAGAGACGAGTAAAATACCTTTATTTAGCAAAACTTGCTTTGGATTGGAAACTCTTTGAGCAATCCAACCTGTTCCGGACAAACTCGTAACATACCATGTAGAAAATGAGGGTATACAGTGTATAGCTGCATAAAAAAATAAATAATTTACATTAATTCTGTCGAATTGTGAAAGTGTGCTTATACTGGCCTTTAGGTTTACAAACTAAAATAATATCAATCAAAAGAACAACGTAAATCAACAGATAATCAATATTCTCATTCAAGCCCACTGAAAATAAGCAGCAACCACAATCTGTGTTAAATTCTCGTCTCAGGATCTGTGTGTGGACATCTATTCAAATGTTTACATCACAGGGGTAGGCCATTGCTAATGCTACAGACAGGCCTAATGCGGAATGTGTCACACATACAGTACTATATGCTTCTAAATGCAAGTCAATAATTCAACATATTATATATATATATATATATATATATATACACACACACACTGAGCAAGAGGTGTTTTGATGTCTACCAATCCTTAGACTGTTTGAGGATATTGCCGCTATATCCGCATGCTCGGCGGCAATGTCCTGTGGGGCTATTACGCGTGCTGTAAACTCTTTGTTGGTGACGCATTCCAGAGGAGAACCCCATTCACTCAACTGAATGAAAATGACTTTGGATTCCAGACTGTCTCCTCCCGTCGCAAAACAGCTGAAGGGAGGGGAGGGGGTTAAGAAAACAAGCATATCTGGTGAAATCCAAAGACTATACTCTCCCAGGAAAAAGGACAAGTATAGGCTAACTGATGAGGCCCTTTCCAACTAACAACTTTTCCAAAAACATTACCTCAACTCGTTTAGCCACATGTTATTTATATGGGAGGCATTCTGTCCTTACTGTACAGTGCAAATAAAGTCATAGCACAAATACTGAAATTTCCCGATTCATGATTTGGAGTAACCCACCAATTAAAAAAAATTATGATACATCTTATTTAATTTTTTATTACTATTATTAGAAATATGCAAGTATCAAAAACAGTTTCTTCCAGACATTAATCAAAATGCACATTAACTGCCTAAAAAGCTTGTTCTCTTTCTCTGCCTTTCCAACATGTCTCATGAAAGTGGGTCTATACCACGAATGTCATTTCTCGTGCCATTTATACGCCAAAAAATGTTTTTTTTGTTTTGTTTTGTTTTTTGCGTGCATATTTCTGTCTCTAAAGCATCGTATACTAAAATGTTTTACTAATTCATAAATGTAAATGTAGAAATAACTCAAAAATTTAGAATTAATATGATGATTATACATTTCAGACAAGCTGTGACAAGCTACAGTGTGTGTGTAGGTCTATCATATTTTACTAACGATTTTTTTTAAAGGTCTGATATGGAAGAAGAATATTAATATCCGTGAATGAACCACACAGGTTCACTGTTTATAGAGCACGGAAGTAACAGGTCAAACATTTTGCCTTGGATGTCACGGTAATTCTGCTGTGGCAACGCTTTTTAACGTTTAGCATGTTGCTATACTGGCCAATGGTACTGCTCATGTTGCTGCTGTGTCTGTTATAGCAAGTGTTTAAACGTTGTTATACAAATGCAATTTTGCTATTTGAGCCAGGCTGTTTATAGCTTAAAAATTGTGTGGTTGGGTTGGGTTGACCCACATGTGGGTGGAAAGTAATCTGGCACTATTTCAAAACAAATATCAAGAGATTTTGTAATTGTTGGGTCACGTTTCCGAGAGTACAAAGTCAAAGCAGACAAAGTGGGTAAAATTTGTAAAGGCGATTAGTGTCATACACATAAACACAATTATAATTAACTGCATGGAAAGAAAATCATAGCTGATCAATTTAAATAATTAATAGCTGGAAAAATAATCTGCACTTTTTCTGTGTCCGTCAGTCCACAATTTCTCTGTTTCTGTATGTAATTTCTTTGCTAGCATCTCAGCCACTGACATTTCTACTGTTAAAAAGTAGCTAAAACACTTTGGGCCATATATTGGGATAAAAGAATAAGCCATAATAAGGAACAGTCTAAGTTTGCACCATAATGTTAACGGTCCTTTCTCCCTCTGAGAGTCTAAATTCTCTTTTACAGCCCGACACACAAAGGCGAGCAAAAGAGAAAAAGAGCCCGCTGTGGCTATAATCGTTCAGTTCATTTACAATGCCATTTGCGGAAACTTCATTGCACTGGGTGTAATTTAACGGCAATTGTCGCCCTTGATGAAGACGAACTGACGTAATCAAGGCAGTTTCTTGTTGTCGAGCCAGGAAGCCAATCCCAACAACATGAAACTACCTAAACCACGCACCAGCCGCGCGTAACGGCGTTATCCACAGGAGGAGACATACAACAAACTCTGCACAGATAAGTAAGGATTTTATTCCATTCCTCAGAGCCTCGAGCGCTAATTTAATCAAACCTCGTGTGTTGTTTTTCTATATCATTAGCCCGAGACCATGACTTTTGGGTAGTTTTAAGTTTTAAACAAAAAAAAACGAACACCAATTGACATTTCTATAAACCAGAAGGCCTATTGCTATTGCTAAAAAAATTCTAACCCATTGACAAATTACTAGCATGCAATAAGTTCAGATGTTCAAAAAGAATTAATCTGCCAAATGAGTTTCCTGTTGCTTCTTTTCAGAGCTAAACGCACCTGTGAACAAATTGTTAAAACAAACAAAAAAAATTGTTGTAAAAAGATTGCCCTTTAGAGGGACTGAAAATAGTTTAAATTAATTTATAACACATAATGTTGGTATAAGCAGATCTCCACAACTTTAACTTGTGTTTGGAAGTTGCATGTGGCACATTATCCACAACAGCACTCTCTTAACAACAACTGTCAGAAGCACAGAGAGCAACGTCCACTTGTCAAGAAATGCACTTATAACAAAGCTGCTATCCATGCCAGCGCGTAAGAGTATCCAAAAAAGCCTCTCTAAGCTCAATAGAGGGGAGGGGGAAACAAGGAAAACGTTATCCTACCTTGAACGTTCTGCACACGGTCTGATTAGCGTCGCTTATATGATCCACTCATTCATTCACCGCTGCTGTAGTTCTTTCATTCTTCCGTGGTCAGTCCATCGTATCATAGCGTTCCATAACTCCATAATGAAAGGTTCCTGGTTCCAAAACAGCCAGGCAGCCCGCAGAGCGCGTCAGTGAGGCCAGCACATTGCAGTCCCGAGTATGTGAATTAGCCCTCCTCCACTCACCTTTTAATGCATCTTTACTGCAGCAGCACATTATATTTGCAGATCATAAAATCCACCCCCAGCGCTTTCCAGGACCGTCATGACATTACAATTTTATGACCTTGACTTACTGTGGTCACCTGGATAATATTTAAATCAACGTTATGGGTCTTCCACTCATACTGAAAGTGCTATGCACTTTCTCTTTCTGCCTCTCTTCCCTATCTTCACCCAACATTTCTGTCATCAGAATACAGGAGAAAATATGCAAGGGGAAGGACATACCAGGACATAATATTTTCCCACCCCCTGTTTTATTTTTCAGCCTCTCGAGTTAAACATCATATTGACAAATACACGTCAAGAACAAAGCATGCAAAATACAGGGTGCGCGATGTATATTAGCCTACACGCGCACTGACAGCAAACAAATTAAGCTAAGACATCCAAATAGAAATCTCGCTTTTATATTCTGTGTTAATGGCTTTCAAAATTACAAATCTGCCACGAATATTTTGCACCAAGCATCCTTTTCTTCCGCCACTGTCATATTTACAATTATTCAGTTCTGTTCCACAATGATAAATTAGACGCGGGTGGAATTGTAATTTAAATGTAATATTGTTTGCAGGATGTTCCAGTTCCTTTGAAACGAAAGTCATGGGCCTTTGCTATTTTATATTTGCATGTGTGAATGTGAGTCTGTGAATGAAAAGGGATAAATGAGAGATGGGGAAAAGAGATTTAAAAAATAGAGAGGGTTTGAACGTGGGGCGCGCGAGAAAATATGCATTTTTATGATTTCTTCTTCTGTCTGTTTCTTACGCCCTCAGTTGAAGCTATAGCCTGTTAGCTCTCGGACGCGACTTTCTCTGTTGAGCTTCTTTAGCTTCATCCTTCTGTTTTGGAACCAGATCTTGACCTGTCTGTCTGTGAGGTTGATACTCTTGCTGATCTCCAGACGGCGCTCTCGAGTCAAGTACATGTTGAACAAGAACTCCTTCTCCAGCTCAAGTGTCTGATACTTTGTGTAAGGGCATCTCTTCTTGCGTCCACTTTTCGCTTTTAGCCAGTTCCCCGTTGTTTTTTCCAATTTAGCCTCGTCTGCACAAGAAAACAAGAGAGAGAGAGAGAGAGAGAGAGAGAGAGAGAGAGAGAGAGAGAGAGAGAGAGAGAGAGAGATAGGTATGACTGCGAGATAACAGAACTGCATGGGGCGCTGCAGGTCCTCGATTATGTTATGTTATTTAGTTTAGTTTGATTTCGTTGTTGTTTTGTTTGTTTTTACAAAAAATATTCATATTTATATATTATTTTTTTCTTCAGAATAAAAGTTATGCTCAATTTATTGTGCTAAAGGTCTATTATCTAATGGTTTCATCTAAGCTGGCCTTTTTCTTATGCAGTGATGCCGTGTCCCTCAATTTAACATAGGCTATCTGACATTTTTTTTATGCAAATAAAATATTATCTATATATGTATACTAACTTGGACGAACTACATTTCCGTCCAATTTTACAAGATCATTTGTATGATTTCATTAGGTCATGGGCCTGCAATTTGAATACGAATAGAAACGTCACCCACCAAGACAAAAACAATGATAACCATACAATACAATGCAAATAATATAAAGCAATATAACAAATATTTATTTTCCTTATTTAACTTTTTTGGGGCTTAATTATCTCGTTAGATTAACTAAACAAATTAGCCTAGATTAAAAAAAAGATCAGATGGAAGTATGAATAAGTGTGTTATTACTGAAGATTTCAGAAATTTTCATAGACTATATGCCTACTTACCAAACATTACTGACATTTTATTACGAAAAAATACAAAAACAACATTATAAAATAAGCGCTAGACATGTCCAAATAATTAAACGTTTAAAACATTTTAATTAGATATTATTTACTTAGGTAGACGGCTATTGTTTTGTTTTTTTTCGTTAAACGCAAACCAGTTTTTGAGCAAATATTTACCAATATCATCAAGAAATCATGTAGTCATTTATGATCCTTTATTTAAACCTTTATATATGTATTTATATGTAATAACAGAAAATATTTCAATATATATTGTGACATGCGGGGAAATTTTCACTTCTACACTATTGCGGGCAGAACTACAACAAACTGGAGTGTAAATAAAAATTGAATTCAATGAAATTTACCTGATAAGTGTGAACTGTTTTGTTTTGTTATGCTGTGCTTGGATGGATGTATTGTAGAGCGCACTTTAACACCGCGTGAAGTGATCCAGTTTATATCAATGCCAAGACCCATTTTTATTTTTTTAACAGTGTTAAATGCCGTTTCATTTTTTAAGCACACATAATACTGTTTAACAGACGAAGATCCAATCTGGGCCTGTAAGAAAAGGGGCTAAACAGTCGTTTGTGCAACAAAAAGGTCTGCTATTTTGACGGGCAACTTGGTTGTCAGTTCACATGTTGGCTAAAAGCAAGCGCGCTATTATTGTGTGTGTGTGTGTGTTTGTTTGTGTGGCAGAGAGAGAGAGAGCGAATAATTAGTTATCACCTTTCAATTCGCTTTCGGAATCATCAGTACAACTGTCTATTTTTGCGACATTCTCCTCTTTTCTAGCCTGTCTCTGATCCGTGTCGTCTTCCTGCGTACTCCCTCCCTTGTCTTCTGGGTCCTGCCTTGCCTTGCTGCTTTTGACATATGAATCTGCTGCTAGTGCTTCAACAGGCGTGGATATTCTGGGAATTGGGTTAAAGTCCGAGCCGAACTCATCTCTTCCATGGTGGCCCCTTTCACTGGCGTACACCTGGCTCTGTCGGAAATAATCGGGGGTGGAGACGGCGCTTTGATTCGGGTGGCTGTTATTGTCTCCCAGACGGATGTAGGTGGATTTCTCAGCGGACTCCTTGGCGCTGTCGATATCAGGCTGGTAAAGACAAGGAATCGCTTCCTCTTTCACATTGCTGGCTGGAAAGGAACATGGGTGCAAAGGCTGGGCAACAGGTTGTGAGCCTCTGTAAGTTTTAGAGCCTGCGATCCAAGCGTCCCGCTGCGACAGGTAATGTGAGTGCTGGTAACTGCTGAGATGCATCCCATTCGGCTGCAAGTCATCACGTTTGGAGAGAGGGGTACCAACAATACCAAAACTACCCATCATGGAGCAACCATATTCTGCAGACGGTTGCATATACATTCCAGAGTTAGTTGAATAGCTCTCACCTCTGAACGGAGATGTTCCTCCCACCAGCGAGTCCATCAGGAATGTGTTGTTGGCTGCCACGTTGTTCGGGCATGACATTTTGCAACTTGGCTCGTTTTTCTTTTGATTCAAAACAATCTCCTTTATGCCGAAGAGGATAAGGACAGTAGGACGCTGACATATTTTGGGGGGTCGAAAAATATCAGCAACATAATTATGGATTCAAGGCGCTTTGTCATGTGATTTTCAGACCAATAGGGTTTTGAAAGTGGCCTTGATGCGCCAGACCGTCTTGACGTCACTGGGGTCAAGTTGTTGAATATACGTGGTACAACATGGAGCAATGGCGCCATCTAGCCGATTTTCACGGACAAGGAAACCAACAACAGAACAAAGAACAATCGTCTTCAGATATAGTTGGCTTATACGTGGCTTATGCGTCTGCAAAAGAAAAATAGAGAGAGGCAAGTAAACTAAACACTTCATGGAAATCAATGGCAAATTTCACAAGATTAGACAATATAGAGGATGGTTACACACTTTTACATGTCTGCACAGGCTCCGTTTTAAAAATGAACAACCAATTTTATAGAATAAAGACGTTGTTGACATGTTCTGTAAATGTTCCTGTCTCTCGACAAACACTACTTAATCCATTCTTTGTTATTTTCGCTCTTTTACAAACTCAATCAGGGGGAACAATTACATATTAATTAAATTAACTACTTGTTTATGTTTTAGTTTTTTGTTGTTGTTGTTTGTTTTGTTTTTTGAAAGATGACTGCTTAGGTTTTCCCCATTTTCTATTTCTGTGTAATTGACGTTAATGTAGGCCTAATATAAAACACGAGGAACCAATGATTCATTTAGAAAATCCAAAAGGCGACAATAGCACACTATATATTTTTAAATTGTACAGAAATGCTCATACATTTATACATACGACTAAATGTTTAAATGAATTTGTGATCTTCAACGCTGCATAAAAAGCAAAGAGAAAACTTTAAATAATTAAAAGTGAATAACGTGCTCTGAATTGTGTATCTCAGCCAGTTTATTTAGCCTATGTTAGCGTTAGCGGTGTGAGTTTTAGTAAGTGTGTTGATTTTTTCTCTCACAGGCACTTAATTATACAGGCTAATAGCCGTATAAACCTGGTGTTTATTTGGTACATTTTCCTCTAAGTTTTTTGTCAAACGGGTGTAGGCTATATTTGTGTTTTTGGATCCAACTAAATTTCCTCTGATTCCTTGTAATATAGGCTACACACGATACATAAATGTTTTCCGAATTTAGCACATGTTTTAATTTAGGGAAAGGGTAAAATGACACAATTCGTGTTTGACAAGTTAATTATTTTTGCCGTTTTACCAAGCTGCATCGACTCGAGGGGAATGAAAAAAAAAACGCTACTGTGGAAAAACGTGTAAACATTAGGCCTACGTATTTTATGTAGGGTACTCTGTTTAGGTTATTTTTAGTGTTGCTTAAATTTCATCTTAAACATCTGTATTAACCCCTTGGACTTGAATGATCTTTTCTATGTTTGCTGGCCAATGCATTTCTCAACGAGGCCAGACCCCGCTAAAAACACGGGGCGTTGTTTTGATTGGTCTGTTCACTTGTCTATCACTCAGCCTTTTAAGAAAAACAGATACATTCTCTCGTGACAGAATATAAATGTATAGAGTTTATTCAGTGCGTTGCAGGATCTGGTCTTTTATGTACACTAATATGTTTTAACATTATACTTATATATAAATCCATATATTAAAGCACTTTTCTAAATGAAATGCACATTATTCAAAGGGATTAATAACCTGTGTTCGAAAATATTAACACAGGCATCTATAAATGTGTGTGTGTGTCTATATATATATATTATATATATATATATATATATATATATATATATATATATATATATATATATTATAAATCTGAGACTGTTTGTAATTGTCTTCAACTTATATAATTTGTATTGTATAATTGCATATCAGGTATAATTGTAAGTATCGGAATTGCAAGTCAATGTTTAAACTGAAATTTAAAAATGTGTCAATGAATTACAGGTCATGCTGCGCAGTGACTTTCTGATTCCAGATGTCGTGACAATGAAAACGTATTCGAGAAGATGCCTACATTAACTAATTTAAATTGTAGTAAGTATTGTTCAATATAATATTATGTTTCGACGACTATTATGTCTAAAAACAACGAGAGTCAAATGTAAAATGCCTGTACATTATGGATTATTATGGACAGATGTATATTATTTAAGTGTAATGTATTTTTAGTGTTGCAGCGAGAGTACTTTCTTAAAAAAGCTATTGAGCAAATGTACCATTAAACTGTATTTACTTACTGTGGACTGAAATATGTAACGTCATTGTCTCAATGTAAGTAAAGAGCGTGATCAAATGTTTTTTGTCTCTTTTTTCAGAACAGCTTATTTCATAGGATGAAAAGGTCAACAACGAATCAAAATTACAAAAAATACGATGAAACTGAACTGGTCTATATGCTATTTGAATGATCTGCTTTTCTTTTTGATTGCGTGAATGCCGAAAAGAAAACATGGAAGGCTTAGATGTTTTTAAGAGTATTCTCAAACATTGCATTTTCTTCTATTGACGTTTGTAAGACTAGTTTTAAATGTCGACATGCTGCTGCTGTTACTGTTAAACAGAAAAGGTGAATCCCATTTTCTTTAGGGGCTATATGACACAGAATATTGAATTGCAAAACAAATTAAATAATGTCAAAAGTGTGTGTAAAAGAAAAAAATAGGAACATTTTTCACACACACACACACGCACACAAAACACTTTATTTTTTCATTTTTATATATTTGAACAAATACATGTTTTTGAGCAGGTATTGATTTCTGATCATTTTTTAAGGGTCATTACATGCACTGTGCTGTAAATTGAGCTAAAATGGCACAGAATAGTCGTCAAAACAACTTTGGAAAATGAAACAACACATCCAATTTCACCACCTAGGCCTCTACGTAAGTCTGTAACGGACTTGAAACGAGTAAAACAGATTAGGATATTCCGTGCTTGTTTGGGATCTAAAACCACTCATAAAACATATTTCCAATTTAAAGAGACCCGCTTTTTAACCGTTTCCCCTCACCAAACTGGCGTCCAGCCGCAGAAGTATATGGCAATTTATGGTTGATGCATGTAACGTTTTAAAGACATTTATAAATCAGAGAGGGGTAATCGGAAAGCACATCAGCATTATATTAAATTTTAATATCACGAAAGACCAAACAAATGACTCGTGGGCACCAGTGGCGATTGTATTTACAGCTTTTCATCACATACAGGAGAGCGGAAGTAAGTATAAGCGTTCAATGAGTGTTAATAGGCTCTGTCCAAAGTACGCAACTGTACGGCTTGCAGTAATCTTTCAGACCACACATATTGGAAACTGTTGTCACTTCCAACATTTTATAAAAATCTGGTGCCAAAAACGTCTGTTTTTTTCTTCTTCTTCATGTTATTGGAAACCTGAGTGTTATTTGTCAAATGGGACAATTGAGCATAGGCATAACAGAAACTATGTCAGAAACTGAGTCTTGACATTCTTTTGATATTTTTTATGCAAATATGTTAGTTTAACTTTGTAAAGTAAAATTGACATATATGCTTCGAATAGATCATGCTGCATGATCGTGACTTAAAAGTAAAAATTGAATCCGGGTAGTATTTACATCCAGTGGTAACTCAGTCCACAGTCATTATGCTGATGCCTCCGAAGCCTCCGCCATTTTCCTTGTTGCCAACTAGAGCGGCATCGAAAGTGTTCCATTTCGCTCTTACTTTCCGTTTAGCTGATATAACGCTACTGTATTCTTAACAATTACCACATCCACACAACGTCTTACAACAAAATCAATTTGTTTTGGAAAGTCGCATTCATGAATTGAATCAACCCACGACACGAAATGAAGATTTTATACTAATCATTGTTCAAAAGTATGCATGCGCCGATTGTATTGGTTTGGTGGCGACATGTCTCCCGCGTTTGATAGGTGGACAGTCCAAGTTAGTGCTTCTCAGTCTGTGACGACGCAAGAGAATGGAATTCAGCAAATTAACTACGTCACTGAGCCAGGGCCAAGGTTGGTGGGTGTGACAAGAAGACAAGCCTTCCAGCCTTGATCCTTGGCTATGCCCCCACCCGCCATTTCTCTCCAACAGTTCTACAAGCGAAGATCATTGGCAAAGTATCATCTGTACTAACACATCACACACACATGTAACAAGTCACCACATTGGGAATTTACAAAGGAACAAACGCGTTGAGTTTTAATACAATTAAATTTGTTTAAATCTCATCAATAAATCAGTACATAATTCAGCCCGCAAGGGACCTCCCTCCGTTTTCGATTCAGGTTCAAGCATCAATGCATATTTAGTCCGATCTCAGATTTAAATCTGTCAGAAATCTATGTCCTGTTACCCGGGAAAAGTCACAAGCAAGCAAGCTTAAATGGTCAAGAACATGCCAAAATGTCATAAAAATATTTCAAGCATGAAAATATTACATTTTACAGAGACAATAAAGCGCATTTAATGGGAGTGCTAAAACTGGAAAAGTTACCTGCTGTAGTTTAATGTGAGAGGTCAAAGTGTTGCTTCTTAGACATTCCTTGGTCCTTTCCCACTTGCGCTGATTGGTTCTGTTCTGTTCACCACGTTTCCTGACAAAAGGGGCTCCTTGATTCCACTTTATTACAATAGGTTAAAGGTGAAGGCCTTGACATTATTGAAGTTCAAAGACAACTTTTAATTATATATTTTTTCTCCATTCGCATAACTGCACACTTGCACGCCTTAACACCACATGTTGTGACACAATCCATGTAGTGTGATCACATAAAAAACTGCACATGGGGACAACATGCAATACCAATATCTCACCTCTGTTGGGTTTGTCAAGATGCATGCAACTCAGCTTCTTCTGAACAGATTATTCCGTGTGGGCGATGTCGTTTGATGGTTTTTTTGCACTTATAGACAATAAGGGTTCATTTTTAAACGTCTCAGTTTTTTTGTCCTAGCAGCCGGACTTTCTTGTTTACTATTTACTGCGGAAGTGAACACCATTCCCCTCGAACAGACGGTGCAATTAAGTCAGAAAAAGGCAATTTAGAGCCCTGACTTTATTGCAGTGTCTAGACTACAAGAGTGGCGATTCCATTTAGAAGGTACTAAAAGTCGTTACCGAAATGCTCTCTACATTTTTGACGTGATCAAGAGCAATTTCATGCATCCCTTTCTTAGTCACTTTAGACAAATACACACATCCCTAAAATTCCCTAAATGTTAAATATTTTGATATTTACCAGTTTTCATTGAAAAACAACCGATATAGATACATATCGATACACTTGAACGAACGTGTGGAGGGCAGACGACACACAGATAGAGACAGAGCAAGAGAAAGGTATAGAAAGTGAGCTTTCATTGCTTGGCAGTGGTCAGTTTATTGTATCTTCTCTCAGATCTCTGTTTTTACTGCAGTGTTGTTATACACATTCCCAAAATTTGTACTTCACCGTGGACTACCTTGTGTGTTTTTAAAATCAAGTCACAATTGACATATCACTGTTTTCTTCGCGTTTATTTTTGATTAATATATAATACACAGGCCGATTCGGATCGCTTAGTAATCCTTCTGAAAAATGAGAACTTTGGGCGTACAGCAAATAATTTAAAGAATCGAACAACAAAGCTCACACGGCTGCAAAGGCAAGGTAAAGAAAAATAGCAGCAGGGATAGGGTGAGGGTACTCAAAATAACATTATATTTACATTCACGAATGCACAATGCATATTCTCTGTACAAGGAATACAATATTACAGATTGTACAAGTCACAGTTCTAAATGGTGAAAACATAAAAAAGTATGACATCTCCAGATTTAAACCAGAGTCGAGTGTATGTGTTTTAATATACATATATACAACCATAAAAGGATAAAGGATACAATTTTATAATATATTATAGTAGGCTATTTTGTGACAATTTTCAAAGTGGAGATTTCAAACATTTCACTTAAAAGAGGTGTCACATACATTTTGAAAAAAAATGTAATTTTTGAGAAGTGTATGTTTTACTTTTTAATTCACAAACTAGAAATGACAGTTAATATTGACACTTTCTTGGTGTCAATGTAAACTGGCATTTCTAGTTTGTGATTCAAAATTAGCATTTTCTGTCCACAGCCTCAACCATTATAGTCAGGTTAACCTTTAAAAACAGTTTTTAATATTGTTGCTGGCCTTGAAAAAAATTTTTTTATCAGATTGATGGAGATATTTAGAAATACGTAATCTGAGTTTGCAGAAATATTAAATAACAGACAGCGCCATTCAACAATTACAACAACGGATTCCCAGAGAAATACTGCAGGCGATCTCTGCTTAATTTCTTTTCTTTCATTCTACGATTCTGAAACCATATTTTGACTTGTCTGTCAGTAAGGTTTAACATTCTAGAAAGCTGCAGCCTTTTCTCCTTGTTGATGTAAACGTTAAAGAAAAATTCTCGCTCCAGTTCACGAATCTGAAACTTGGAGTATGGACATCTCTTCTTTCTTGTGCGCGGAGTACCTTGGGATAATAAAAAAGACATTTTAAATAAATATCTTATAAAACATTTCCTGCAAAAAAACATAATGAAAAGCATAAATGCACAACACATTTATTTTATTTTTTTATTGAAAGATGTGTTAGTAATCTTTAGTGTCACCAAATGCCTAACAGATATAATCTAATAGGCTACTGATATGGAAGCAGACACAAAGTATGTCACTCCGATGCAATACTCATATCTACAGCCGTGGAAAAATCTTATAGAAAATCAAAGTGTATATATATATATATATATATATATATATAGAAAACAATAAAAAGCATGTTGAACTCGGCAAAAACGTAAACAAATGAGAGTTCTTGAATAAAAAAAAAAACGTTTTATCTTTTGAACTTCAGTGATTGTTTTTCCCTGTCTATGCATTTTTCCTGTTTTTGCATCACATTAGGCTAATTAAAAATGTTTCACAAATTATAGAACACGTGACATGAAAATGTTCTCTTTGTTGTTTGTAATAGCCTACTAACAAATGCATCTTTCCATGGGCCTGAGGTACTGTCCCTTGTAAATGGCCGTGAATGTTAGCTTCTCTTCTGCAAGCTAAAGCCTACTTATAGTTTGAGAAGCGCCGAAAAAACAAATAGCAGAAATCTAAAATATCACATGATGCCTATTGAAGCGTAATTACGAAAGCTCTGACTGGCCTAAATGTGTATGTTGTGGTATTCCAAAAAGAGAAATACCTCTTTTAAAATTAATTTCTTTCATTTTTAAACATAGATAGATAGATAGAGCTGACACTGGGCAAGCACTAACATTGTAATCATTGACTATATACCCCACGGTAACTCAAGTCACAGCACGTTTAACAGCTAATAAGGACTTAGTTTACATTCGAGCTGCTAAAACAAAATTCACAGTATGCCAAAAGTAATGTTCTGCCCAATTGGTTTTTACCCCCGACAGCTAAACGAGAAAATCCGTTGCAATGCTCAACGCAAGTTCATGATCAAAGTTAGCATTTGTCACAATAGCGCGCTCTTAAAATTTCACAGACTCTGGTATAGTAGCGTCTGTGTATAACATCCTCTTTTTTCAAAGCGCTTTCCCATCGTAAAAATTCTTTTCGTTGGAGGAAAGAGCTTTGTAGGTTATAATAAAATCCTTTGAATGCTTATAAAACTCCACATAAAATCTGACCGACAAAACACCGGGCTAGTCCCTTAACCTTTCCCCATTTACAGCTTCGGTACCTACTCGAATGGCTGCTCTTGCTCGCGTTCCCGTCCTTAGTAGCTGCTGAAGTGCACGAGCCCGAATTGTTATGTTCCTCCTCATCCTCTGGGTCCTTTTCCGGCTCCTGCGTTGCGGAAACAGTTGTGGCTTGTTGGGACGAAGTCTCTAATTTGTTCATCTCGCTCTTTTGTAAACAATGTTCTGACTGATTGTCCGTGCTACAATAAGCGGTTTCAAAAAAGCGGTCAAAACCTTGAGGGAGCACGTTGTTTTTCCCCACCCCGGCGTAGAAACCGGTGGAAGGGTGGCTAGAGTTCGGATGATGCTGGTGGTGGTGGTGGTGGCTGTACACACTCTCGTTTTTCATGAGCATTTCTGTCATGGTGGATGGCGGAAGACAGTCTCTGTGCACCAGGTCTTCTCCTGAGTAGCAAGATGCATAGTTGGTTCTGTGGTGCCATTTGCTGGACGGGTCCAGACCATAGGAAACATCTCGCACTGGTTGCACTTGAGATAGATTTGTGGAATAGGGGTATGTGATTTGTCGCGAGGGCCCCTGTGGAAGGAACGAAGAGACGGCGGAAAATTCTGGAACGTAGTAGGTGCAGCTGGGGAGGTAGATGTTGGAGGCACAGCCCGTCCTGTCCCCGAACTCGGATGTCCGGTCTTTACGCGTCTGGGAGCAGAAGTTGCCCAGATTAACAGAGTTAAACATCTTTCTCCTGTAGTCCGTACTACAGATATGATGTTTTGGATTCGGGCTGCAGAAGGAGAAAATTTGGGAAGGCGAGATGACGCGCAATCCGTCTAAGTCGCCCCGCAACACGTGATCGAAAGTAGATATTGTCATATATCAATTTGGAACACATGGATGCGTAGGAGTGGTTCTGTTGGGTAAGATCTGTGAAATTCAAACGATTAGTTTTCAAATCATGCAAAACCATGTAAAACAGTTACATTCTTTGTTTTGTTGTTTTAATCGGGTTTTGAAAGAACGAAGAGAAGTATTTTCTATTTATGTGTACGTGTTTTAGTGCCTGTGTAGGTATTGAGTAACGCTGATTTTATGAGTCTGAGGCAACACAATTATATGCTTATATAACGTTACATGTTCTAATCTAAGACGTTTGCATGTAACAAAACTATTACAACTTTAAAAGGATAACTGGTATGATTTATTATTCTGTTGTAGTGTTTTTTTTCTGCACTGCTTAGGTATATTCAAGGGTCGAGTTTTACCGCATTGTCAAGATGCTTTTGTTCAAAAGCATAGAATTTTATATTAGGCTATATATACATATATATGCGTTAACCCTATAAAGCATATATATTTATTCATGAAATGGTTAGCAAACATGCCTTATAGATGTCACGTGTCAACTCCACCCAATTCTTGAATGTAGTCATAGAACATTTGTGAGTTTGTCTTTTTTCCTTTGATCAAAACATTGGGAACAGAAAACGATACATCCACCAGTGGATTTCAGTTTTTGCTTGTATAAACACAAAGTTAATGCTGATGCTTTATGTTTGTTTTTAGAAGTTGTTGAATTTTAAACCGGGGTGAAAACTTTTCTCTTGTTTTTTAATCAACGACACTAAAAATAAAAGCTATTAATGATGCCACTTATTATAAAGGTTGACATTATCGTGAATGTAAAACACTGTCTTTTATCAAATGAAAAAAATGAAATAAAATTATGTGTAACATACTATTGTGTTCGACCTTCCTTACACCCAGCACTGCACGTTTTGGCATTTAATATGTGCAAAGCACGTCAAATGATCCCATGGATATTTTAAATCTCTGAGACCATTTTATGAGAGGCATCTGTTTAAGGCAAAACATACTATCCAGTTTCAATGTACCCTCCAGCGTCAAATAAAGCGAGCCTAATTTTTTTTATTTTTGTTGCAGAATTCGGATAAATACTAATTTTAAAGAACAATATTGCTTTTCATTTAAAACTAATTTTTAATAGTGAAAGATCTAGAGTAACTCTATACTAACACTACAGACCATGTTAATCTACTGAAATAAAATTATTTCAGTATAGTTGTATTACAAACTAATTCGTAAAATGAACTATAATAATAAAAAAGTTCAGTATGTAGTACTCGTTTCAAAATATTTATTTTATTTTTAAATTAACTGTTAGTTCGTGTACATAAATGTAGTATACAGATTTACTGACCTATCATGGAAGCATTTCACCGAGCAGCATATAAACTAATAACATTTACCATTGTTTATGATACCAATTGTTTTTAATAGTTTCTCTTCAGAAAGATTATTTTTATAGGTCTATTATTTATTCAAAGCAGCTTTTCGGAGAGTCCATATTGACAAACTATGATCGATTGTTGTAAATATATTCATATCAGTTACACTGCACATCGCAACTAAAAACTTTTTTAAACAGAATTTTTGCTACTTGCGTATTTGTGTAAGAGGTATGTGGCAATGACTTTATGAGTCTTCTCTGAACGGAGCCCTCTCAAAATTGACAAAAGGTTGGTGTGCAATATGCCTTCAACCAAGTACAAAGAAAGCAGACAGCTGCCCAGACCCAGCACTTGAATTTGACCACTAAAATTCTCACTGCAGCCGCCATAAAAGGCCGAACGGCGGAAAAGCAAGAAATGCTTTGTTCTAAAGAAAACAAACACAAGGTAAACAATTAAAAAAGCTAAAAGAAATAAATATCTAACTAGTAAGATATGCAATGATTGACGAAAGCAGTATACTATCCAGGTTTCAGTCAATTAGGTCTATAAAAGTTATTTTGAACGAGCTCAAAAATAGCAGTGTCACCAATTTGAGGTAAAACTGTTAATGATCAGGAACAAAAATCGATTTTTTTGTACTCTATTCAGCATAAACTTTTTAATGTGAGAAAGATTTTGCGAGGTAACTACTGAAAAACTTAACATTGTGTCCTCACATTGTGTGTCTTACTCGTTTGACAACGAAGTCTTGTTTTCACGCAGACCATAACAACTACCGCATCTGACATGTTTTGTACCTGATTTTGCAATAGTTGTTCTACAGGAGACAGGTTTCACATGCATGTCAAAATTCGATACAATCGTACAGCTTCAACACTATACTACTGGCTATAGGACCCTGAAATTCAACAAAGGTGCGCCCGTTTCTTTCTCTAAACAAGCACTATATCCCCACAAATGCGCTGCCCCTGCTGGAGATTTGGACAATTGTTGATATTGTGATGTAGCAGTTGAATTGAAGGGGCAAGTTCAGATGGAAAGAAAAGCTAGAAAGGCGTTTAGAGTCTAGAGAGACAGAGGTCTTGTAAATGTTTGCCATCACTACGAAGAACAGTGAGCTTTAAGACATTTTCAGTGGAATTTTTTTAAATCCGTTGCAGCTAATGTCTACAATAATATAGTTAAAATTACAGTCACGTATTAATGTTACTCGGACTAAAACGGCGCGGCTATTGGCTCAAAAAAGAGATCCGGAGAAATAGCCCGCATGGTCAATCTCAGTGTTTGCTCTGCCCCGGCGGTCACATTCTTCGACTTTTCCTCCGTACGTCAACACAAAAATACTTTTTGCCTCATGGCGATCGAGCATCGACAGAAAATGGAACATTTTCAAAAGTCGTGATATGTCAACAATGAGACCAAACAACAGTTGCAGGCAACACTCAAGGGCCCTTCAGTTTACCTCTAGGGCTAAAACCTCAGCAGGGCTAAAAAGGGAAACTGTGTAATAGCATTACTGTCCCCTCATGGCCTAGATAAATTTAATTGGATGTAAGTCGGGCTGTTAAACTCGCTCGTATGAGCTGTGAACAGATTCAAGCGACAACAAAAATGGCCCTTCTTTTTACAGAGGTCTCCGTGAGTGCATAGCCAGAGCTACAAGCAACCAGTGCCCAATCGTGTTAACTGAACATAGCAATCATAGAAATCCAAGAAGCTTGTTGCTCAAACAGTAAAGTCAGAGCATGAACAGACAATCGAAGTATTTTTTGTTATATTGAGTTATATTAAATGTTTTTTTAGTAGTAGGCCTATTTCATATACAAAACATTTAGCTACAAGAGAGATGGCTAATTTTGTACATTTCCATGAAAATGCACGTCGGGGTGCAAACTGAGGAAACTTATCGTTTTAAGTTACGCTACAGCGATTTTATTTTAAAAGACGGTTCTACACAAAATGCTATTGTCTTTGCCGCATAAGACTGGTTTATTTTATTTTTTAATATATTAATACAAAGTTGTTCTTGTATAGGCCTACTGGTAGCGTGGGCTATGCAAAATATTATTTCTGTATATAGGTAATTATTTTCATTTGTTTCACACCCGAAAAGTAAAACGCGACTGATACAGGACTATTGCTTTTTGTTCCGAATAATAAGCTAATAAAAATCTTAAGCAGGTTATGCATCGAAAAGCGCTAAAGTGAGACGATCATTCCTTCTGCTATTATAAAAGAAAAAAGACAATTGATGTTGTTTTCAATAACAATATTTTAAAAACATCAATATGGATTTACGAAGCCACAAAATGTGTATCCAATTAAAGAATACCTTGTAATCTATATTTATAGAGTATTTATCAAATAATATATCGTTAAATATCAATGGAGGATAATGCCTCGCGAAATATGCATCGAAAGTTCTTCATGTCAGAACCTTATTAGACTACTCAACTCCACTGATAATTGTCATTTTTTGCGTTGTGTCCCATAACATTTTTTTTTTGATAAACTGCAATGAAATGCAAATGCCACTTCAGTTACACTGCTTACATGATATACCAAGATGTTTACTTCATATTTGTTTATGAAAATGATCCGATGACAGTAGCCTAACGGAATGGTATTTATTGCGGAAACCAAATTTCCGACATGGCTTGTTGGTGACAAGATAAAGGTATGTAGGCTACAAAACTACTATATGACACCGCATGTCTACACTCTTAGAAGAAAAGGTTCTATATAGAACCTTAAAAGGTTTTAAAGCGCTACGTATTTGGAACCTCTAAAATGCAATGCATGAATGATCACAAAATTCAAGATATGGGGGTTAAAAAAATGTAATTAATCAATAATCTATCACACGAAGAGTGCCATTTCAGTTTGTATCCTTCAAAAACCAGCATGATTAAAATGGTATATTAAGTTACTACAACAGTTTAATAAACAGCAATGTAATTACAACTACAAAATGTTGCAGAATAATGTAATATATGAATGAATAATAGCCTATAAAGAACCTTTGTTTCAAAAGGGTTCTTTCTTGTCATTATCATCTTTTTTTTGCATAAAAGGTCCTTTGCAGTTGAGTAAAGAACCCTATGCTACATATAGAACCCTTTTTTCTAAGAGTGTACGGCACGACTTTTTCTATAAGCAACATAGCGTTTTAACAAAACAAAAGGCCAGCCTACCTTCACTCTCCTTTTTTTGGTAGATATGCAGGCCTTATTAAAACATTACATATTACTCTGCTACATCGGTAAGAACACAGTAAATATTTCCTGGACCTTCCTCCACAAAGCTGATTCACAATTAATTTACAGATATTCTTCCAAGATCGCTTTGAAGTTGGATCCAAGACTAGCACGAACAAAGGTTTGTCGCAACGAACATCGGAAATGCTTATGTTCACCCAGTCCACCAAATAATTTTAATCAAGTTAAAATACGTCTTAGGCTTCAAGGAGATAATCTCTTAAGAAGGGTGGTTGTGTTAAATTTGTAATATTAATTGTTGTTTGTATTTGTGAAATGAGTTAAAAATGTTTAAGCATAGGCTACTCAACGCATTATTACAAAAAAATAATTGTCTGATTCGATTAAATATCTGGTGTACGTTACCCTCATATTAATGATTGAATTGTGTCTACACCAATGGTATTGGATACGTGGTTCCTATATATGGGACACACTAACTTGACCTTCAATTTGTAAGTTGCTCCCGCCCACTAAGACAGGGCTAACGCAAGGGGTGGGATCGGAAAGAAGGCCCCAACATTCTTTAAACAGTCAAAACAATAGTTTGCAAAAAGAGGTTATTTTCTACAAAACTGGATAGTTATAACAACTTTCATTCAACAATATCTGCGTTGTTTGTGTGCGGTTTTTCGCTCTCATTGCAACACGTTTTTCCCCTTTTTTATTTGCTCAGGGATTGTATTGCAGATCACACATTAGCATGTGTCTTTAGTATTAATGAACGTATTCAAAATGCATTCATTGGTTTCGTGCGGTTCTGCATATGACAAGCATATGACGATGCTATATTTCTAGTATATGTATCGTTTTTCTATAGAATTGTGCCATTACGCTGCATAATATTACCCATATAATATTTTCTAATCACTTAAAAATAACTGCAAGGGAATGCGTTCTAGTCAAAGCAAGAGCAAGTCAAAGCAATTATATACACATATACACAAATGCAAACATAATAGAAAAAAGAAACATTCATGCAATAAGTATGCTGTAGTTATTTTCATATTATATATTTTTTTATTTTTGACGTCGTGCCGAACAGAAAAAAATGTCCCATGGCTTAGGGAAACTGCATTTAAATACTTGTTTATATGTTAAATGCTTAAAATGTTCTATAATCCAAAAGCAAGACGTTAACATCCTTAAATACACGTTATTATGAACACGCTGTAAAGAAGTATTTTATAGGCTATTTGTATACTAAATATTACAGCTGGAATGAAAGTTGACGTTGCTGCGAGTAAAAATTGTACAAGTTAATAAATAATAAAACAATGAAGTTTTAATTGTAAAATGTCTTGTTTAGAAGTTAAGAATAACAAAAATTATGGCAGTACATGTAGAGGAATAAAATAAAATAATAAGGAACCGTTCACCCCGTCATTACTGCCCAATATGTATAGTTGCAACAGAAGATTAGGCTTAATTAAAATGTCATTCAGAAAGTTTATAAGAAATTTGCAAAGAAAATTCAAAGAAAGAACATTATTAAAGTAATTTAATATAAAGATAAATGACAATTTAGAACAAACTACACAACAATTTGAGATTCGTATTTTGAACAATTGATTTGCAAATAACTTTTTTGAGATGAAACCTTTTGATGTTAATCTTAAAATGATTGACCTTTATTTAATCAGATGAAATAAGCGTGAAAGAAGGCGTTTTTTTCCCAGTGCGGTTTCAGTGATTGAAAGTTCAACTATAGGCCTATTCAACGCTAGCAAGTTGACACTGCTTAAATACAGAAGTTACCAAACCGCTTCATAGGCTAAATACTATACTAACACGTTAAGACGGGCATATACATGCTTTATTCGTGTTTCAGAGTGTTTATAAAACTACCCATTGTCAAGAAATATTTCTGTCTCTCTCTCATTTACACGCAAGCCTCCCTTTCACAGACATACACTTTCATAATCTTGTGTGCAGTGAAAGCGACGGCAGAATCGACTTATCCCGTCTCTACACGTCTGTGATAGGAGCAGAGCACTTAGTGAACCACGTGACTACACAAGTTTTGTGTGAAGGGCACTGAGGTTCTCAATGACCTCTGAGCCTGGGAGACGAGTCGTCATAAACAGATTTGGCCAGTCTCAAAGTCAAAAGCGCCGCAAGCACATAAAATGCTATTGTTACGATTGCAGCGCATTTGCTTTAAAGGAAGCCAATAGACTTGACACTAGCCATCCCAAAGATCCACTTTATTTGCATTCCAGAATCATCAGTGATTCTCCATTCTTAAAATGTAGTTAAAAAAAAGTTACAACAAATGCTTGGTTTGGTTGAACAAGGTAACCTCGTGATGGCCAATAGTTCCTCCTAAAATCCAGTACAAGTTCTAATTCCTTTTCGTGAGCAATTATAATATATTTATACCATCCAATCTCACGGCAATTCGTACGAATTCATACGACCTCAATCGTACAAATTAGTACGATTTTTGATAAGTCGTACATATTTTACCAGTTACCAATGAATAAATTCTAATGACCTACCCCTGACCCGCCCCTAAACCTACCCATCACGTGGGTTTAGACAAATCGTACGAATTCGCCACATTTTAATCACTTGTACGAATTCGTACGAATCTATACTATAAATATAATCGCCAATTAAAATCCTAACAATCAAAAAGAAAAATAAATCTTCCCACATATATTGATATTTCAGTAATGAACTAAATCCCCGGTCCAAAAAGTCTTTAACCATCCAGTTCCGAAATAGGCAAATAAAGTAGGCTATTGCATGTCCTGCAGTTAGTCCTCACGGGCCTGGTTTCGGCGTCTGTACCATTTATCCACTAGGTGGATGTCTTTACCATTTCCAACCACTTGATAAACCATATCAATATTGTTGCACATGTGGCCATGTTGGCAAACATTCAGATTGCATTTTTAGTTTTCTCCTGAGTGTTAGAAACAACAACAAAAAATTAATGTCTTAACCTTGAAACCATAAAGAGCCAATATGGTCAAAATAAGCATAATGCGATGAAATGTTTCTGAAAACGGTCGTCTGAGCGCCTGAAGTCGGCTTGATAGGGTAGGCTATTACTTCATAGACAAATGTGTTAAAGTAACAGATAACACACTCAGATAACACTCATAAGCCTCCCACATCACGAAATGAGTAAGGAAAATGAAGTTTAAAGACTTTATTAATCAGAAACTGTAGGTTACACATATATGGATACATTCATGAACATTATTTACAAGACATTTTAATCGCAAGGTACAAAGGAATGCGACAGTGGAGCATTCACAAAATTACACAGAACAACACAGAAAAAATTATACATCGGAGACAATTTCACAAAACATTTTAAAGAGGGGGACATGTGACGATAATTTTTATATAGTTGTTGATGTCATTCATTTAATTGTATTTTCTATAGATTCACAAAAATAGGGTTTAAAGCAAATGACAGTCACCAATCTGTCAGATCAATAACACAAAATAAACAAAATGTAGCACCGACTTCTGCTAAATTACTTTATGATAGCTATAATAATAATACTTAATTATAATAATATAATAATACTTAATAATAATAATAGTAATACTTACAAACGAATAAACTACTTTAGATTATACAAACTTCAGTAACGTGTCCATATTAAAACGTCATTTTCAGTCTAAGGTGTTTTAAAATAATACATGCGCCTTTTGACAAAAAATAAAATAAAGAATAGCCGCAATTTTTTTTGTTGCTTTTTTACCTTCTAACTACAGTCATTATCATCATGCAGCAAATATGAACTATTTCACTGGCATATAATCCATGATCTGAGTAAATAATGTTTCTAATAACACAATGGTTCCCGCTAATTAGCAAAACAGGCTCGTGATTATTGGGATATTCTGTTCTGTATGATTGCTAGTTTCATTACAGTTATAAATTGATGAATCCTTTTTGTTTTAATTTATCATTGCGCGTCTTGATATTACTTAACCATGCATTTGTCTCCCAGAAGCATTGTTGTTGAGAATTAATTAAGTAGACCTAAGCGAATATGTCCAAATAACGCAGATCAAGGGACGAGCTATCGTTAATGGGAAATTTATGCTGGTAAAAATGCAAATATAATGGGGACGAGTTTAAAGTTTTTCACTAGATATATCAAGAATAAATATTTTATTAGCAGGACGTCGCGTTTTTTGCGGCTTTGCTGCAGGCCTACTAATTTACACTTTGGCCAATATCTAGTTGTTGAAGTAGGTAATCTCCTCACATTTGTCAGAATGACATTTCACAGGCTAGATCAAAGTCTATTCATAAAAGCTGTTCTGTAATTGCAGTTTGGTTCTCAAGGGCCCAAGATATGAGTTGGGTCACTAACTTGACCGTGAACGTGCCTTAGAACACGTGGCGATGACTGCGGAACGGAGATAACACTTTGATGGCTTAACGCGTCTTATGGTTGAGGACTGAGTTTGAAAGGCTCTTTCCTAGCGATAACTGGCAAAATGAGATTACGAACAGTTAAGGATTCTCGTTGAGACAACATATGGAGTTTCAGTCCATTTTTTTAAGCTTAGAACACTGATCATGGCACGAGTGTGTTATCATTTTAGAAGATCTTTTAACACTCCGACAATAAATATTTAGCGATCATTTCAATATCGTTAAGACTGATAAGAAAACATTTTACTGTCCGAAATTCTATCTCACAGCTTATAATTGTCTGAATTTCTAACTAGCAGTTAATTACTCAAAGTAACTTAAGTGAGAGATGACTTAGACAGCTTTTTACTTTCAAAACTTAGACTAAAGCATTACCATGTACATGCCCACAATTGCTGGGCACAGACCCTCTTAAATAAACACTAGACCACATAGTATAAGCAGACTTTTGGAGTTATCATTTGGTCGCGTACCCATAAATGTTTCAACTCTTATTCGCGTTTTCTGAATGCGTCATGGGGCAAGACTTTCAGAGTAAAATGAGCCAATGGCAGATTCCCATTGACTAAATACTGCTGTTGGACTAGCATTGAGCAATGTATAATGTGTGCCTCCTTAGAAGAAGGACAACGCCTGCTCCCTTAGTAACAGTCTCTTTTTCTTCATCCGCCGATTTTGGAACCAAATTTTAACCTGTTGGTCGCTGAGATTGAGCCTGTCAGACAGCTCCCTGCGTCGCTGCCGGGTGATGAACTCGTTCAGCATGAACTCTCCTTCAAGCTCGGCCAGCTGCAGTTTGGAATAGGGCTTTCGCTTCTTGCGGGTCCGGGTGTGCATCGGGTACCACGGGGCACCTAGGGGCATAGCACGGGTTCATGAGAGAGCTTCAAAACATCTTAGGCCAACACATCAACAACATCAAGCCACGTAAAATACTAATTTCAGGTGCATTTTATTTTGTGAGGCTGTTAATATGACAATTTGACATGATTCAATGACAATCTGAAGTGTGATGCAAGCTGTCGATATGACGAATGTATCCGTTTACACAGAAAGAAAGTCTTAGAACGTTTTACTGTTCTAGTTAAATGTACATTAACGCGCTAATTGTCGTTTTGCGAGAACCCTACTTATTTAGCGGTTTTAAGGCATATTAAATGCACGGCAACTGATATTAATTCAGTTTACGAGTCATTAAAACAAACGTCCTCTTTTCTCTGAACAGAGCAATTGCCATTGTACAAATCTGTTCTTCTTACTAAAATAACGTGAAAGCTTCAGCAAAACCCACATATATCAACAATAACTGTGCTTTTAAAACAGCGCCAAACATTGGCAACGGGATTGTTGAATTTTATGATGTTGTGTTTACTGGTTGTATAAATGACTGAGCGCTTAAACTGGTGAACGTGGAGCATTTTAGGGCAACCCCTAGTGGCCTTGAACAACCACGCAAGATCCATGCAGGAAAATCATAACAGTTGCCAGTGAATGCCTAAATAAACCGTCATGCAAAATAAATAAATAAAAAAAGCCGGAGCAAGACATTTGTACTGTGTGCTTCTGTTGCCCTTTTCAGTTGTGATTAAAAGCGAGGGACAAACCTCCTCCACTGGCGATATTGCTTGCGTGGTTTCCTTGCGATATCAGGGTTTGTGGATCGCCTGCTGAAGTCTTTCCTCCTTCGTTTAGCACTGAAGAACTGGAGTCGGACTCCAACGACTGACAGGATGGCGGGTCTTGGGTCAGATGTTCGGTGCCATAATCATACTTTGAGAAGGTGTTACTGTTGCCCATCCCATTGTGCATCCCGTGATCAGACGATACTGATGTATCTCTCGCTCGCTCCTCTCGTTTGAGATTGTTGCTCTCTGAACACGGCTCTCTGGTGTTGCTGGAATTGCCATAATAACATTTGCTTTCCTCCAGTCGGGTTATTTCACAAGATCGATTAAAAGAGGGGTTAATGGATACGGGACTGCTAAAGTAAGACTGAGGATATCCATTGCACGACTCCGATGGATTCCACGGGAGAGAGCAAACATTGTCCCTTCTAGGGTACGAGAGAGACGGTAGCCCCGCCAGCTGTCCCCCTGAGGCTCTAAAATTCGGGAAGTAAAACCTGTCTCCAGTGTGGATGTTTACCAAAGGTCCCACAAACCCAGGATTAAGAAGATTATGCTCGCCCATTTCCGCGGGCCAGACCAACAGCTTCTAGTTTATTGCAATCTGACATTTAACGTAGTTAAACCTGGAGGTGCACCTGATTGGTCATCTCCACGTCACGTGCCGGAGCTTACTCGAACACTAGAAGGTACCACCCACTTGGTCCATTTCAGACAAAACAAAACATTAACTTCTGTATAACGGGTTTTATATGCTTTTTTAAAATACTATAAAATATCTTATTAAAAATGTAAAATCCATTTTTTTCTTTTCCCCAAGCTCAAAGGTTCTTAACTGATCTTTCACTTTCCTGTTTAGAAATATATAGAAGTGTCCCTAGCCTCGTTTAATCTTTATTACATTGACAAAAATAAATAAACAAATAAAAAAAATAAAAAATAAATCACCTTTTCCCTGTACAATGAAAAAACTCCTTCCCCCTTGAAGATGAGGGTGGTTTTCGCCATTGTTTTCAAACAAATTACGGTTGAATTCAGTGTCAAATAAAGATGTGATGTTCATCTTTTACAGGCTTGTTTTAAAGAAATACTGATGCTCAGTGCTAAACTCCACTCATATTTACTGTAGTGGGGTCAGCAGGTTGAAACCATTGGCTCCGTAAAAGAAGATGATATTCTATAAGATTTTTTTAAAAGACCGTAGCCTATATTTGAGATAATATGCTCTAGTACACCCACATGAACAACTTTAACAGATACATCCTATAAATACTCGCAGTCAAACTCATGCAGAGTTGTTACACATCTCGCAATTCTTTTATTTGAATTTTACAAGCTGGCAGAGGGCATTAAAATGATTCTGCCGCTCCAAATACACCACACAGGATCACATTAATTGATTTTTGATTGTAGATATATAAAATACAAGCACATTTTCCTCATTTCAAATGTAACGCCGTGTCATTGTCACGTGTATTATTTGAGAACATAATGAAGAAAAAATAAAGATTAAGATGACAAAAAGACAATAACAGGCTACGCATTAAATCCTCGCTCCACATGTGTTTAGGTAACGCAAAGTTGATAGAACAGAAGTGCAATTCAGTGTTTGTCCAATCTTTCAAGCCTTCTTATTTTGTAGGCTATTGTATTTTATTTCCCAACTTAATAATTAAAAATGAATACACTGGGATTTTCAGTCTTGTATTTAGTGTCAAAAACACTGTTTTGAATTATATCCATTTTTATCTCTGCTTTGGAAGTGGAATGCAAATAACCAAGTTAAAGGTTGTCATATGTGGACACATCTGTCATATTTACAATATTTAAAAACGATGTAGGCCTAATAAATATGTATTTTAAAAATATATATATATATATTCGGATTGATTGATACCGTCATAACCTTTTTAACAATATTTTTTTATTTTATTTATGCGTTTGCTTAGCATCTCGCGCACATGCTCATGGTGACATATTTTATAAAGGAGCAAATTATATTTGCCTTCGATCATTTTAAATCAGTTGTATTTTCCGTGTTTATTGCACGAGTCTTTGAGAAACGGTAACTTTGCGTCTGCTGTTGATCTAAAGCTTGTGTCAGTGTATCTGTGTGGGGGCGTGTTTTAATTATGTTTAGTGGATCTTGTGTATTTATTCATTTCTTTTTGATTGTTTAGTCTACTTTCAAATAAAGCGACAAAGGCAAAATAACCACAAACAACTTCATTAATGGCGATGAATAGGCAAAAATGCAAAGGAAATCCGGTGTTCAGTTCTTTACAAATGTAACAGAGATCCAAAACAACCAAAAGACTACAAATGATGTCCTCCAAATTGCCCAAGGATTATTACATCCAAATTTGAGAGACACATGTGCATGTTTACGGCTAGACTACTTCATTCCAGATTCATGTAACTAATTAACATGCATACTTACCACATCCATTTACATTTTAAATACTATCAGATATTTCACTAAAATGTCAGGACATTTTTGAAACTATAAATTTAAATCACCAAATATGAAGCTGAGACATTTAGTCACTATTCTTAGAGAAAACACTCAAGCTACTTATTAGACTATTCAGCTGTGTCATTTTCTTAGTAGGCCTACTTCTTATCAGTTTTTAGTAAGAATGTTTCATTATTTCCACCCAAGAATAAAACTGAGTACAAGTTGTTCAAAGAGTAACTTCTCACAATGGGAGTGAACAACGCTATGAATGACATTTCAACAACTTAATGTAGGCTAGTCAAAAAATTAGGCTAAATAAATAAATAATTCGCCTCAACTTGAATGTCTCAAATAATATCGCTAGACGTCACAGTAAAAAGATTATGTTCTTACCAGAAGGATGGCTAAAGTTGATGTCTCCAAAATCTCTGGAAAATGGCTAAAATAGTTGTTAGTTCAAGGTCAGTGTCTAGTGCACTGTCTGCGCCGGTGTGAGATTGCTGTCTTGGAATCTCTTTCCCGTCCAGACAGGGCCATGGCGTAAACAAAGGCCTTTTTATTGTCTTTGATTTTGGAAGACAGGTTGGCTCAGTGAAAGCCTTGCAGTAAATGTCCTTCGAGACCAATTTCTCGAGGAAACAAAAACGTATACATTAAAATGTGAAATAAATGCAAAATTCCTGTTCTTAAATACTTGTTCTTAAATACTTTAACTCAATTTGGAGAAAGGATGAATGTTTGATGATATAATCGGGTATCAAAATAAACTTTAGAAAATGTAATAATAACGCTAACTACAATAGTAAATTAAAATAATGACCATGACAATAAAAACACAGCTTTAGAAAACATCGTAGAGAATTAAAGACGCAACTTCCAGAAAAAGTGTGTATAATGAAGATCTCACAAATTTAACTAATACGTTTGCATTATTGCATGCATATTTTAAAAAAAATAAAAAATAAATAACAGGTAGAATTGTTGTTTTAAATTAAGTAATTATAAATTGAGCTTAAATAGGACAATTGTAGCAAAAGTGGTTCAACAGACTTTACGGCGATTAAAAATCGCAAACCTGACCTACGTTTTTGTTCATATTTATTTTTTATTCTATATTTATTTATTATGTTGTTTCATGGACTGTGCAGCTCGTAATATTCTAAGTTTATAAAATACAAATAGAAAAAAAAATTATAGATGCAAATCTGGTTCACATTGGAAGAGATGCAATTCATCTTAAATACTATCATATAATATACATCATATATAAAATAATAAATATATAGCCTATTATATACATGTGGCAATTAAATCAGCCGCACTAAGCAAGACTAACTTGCTTCGTAATCTACATTTACAAATAAACCCGGCGTTGTGCAGGCTATTAGAAATATTGATGGCTCTTTGAATCGCTTCTATTTCTCTCGTGTAAGGCGCTTTGAACACAAACATCTGCTAAATGGATAAATGTAAAGGTCGATATAGTTTAATCAACACAACCCACAATCATACAATTCAGTGTCCGGTATGCGTAGCATGCCTTTTCGTAAACACTATAAATTCATTAAATATGCACAACAAATAAAGCCTACATATTACTAGTTTGTTCGCTATCTTCTTCTTAAATTTAACATACATACTCAGTAAGAGTAGGTCTACGTGTGCCAGACAAAAATGTAAAGACGTGTGGCAAAGCATGTGTCTTCGTGTTGAGTCTACACTGCTCACTTCCTGATATTTCCACCATACGCCACCAGAGGTTATCAGCCCCCTTTCTGCTCAACCCACTGATCTCTCTCTTCACATTCCAGCTGCTCAGTTTAGAACCGGTGAATAAAAGAAAACCCTTCGTGAGCACATTTTGCTGAGCAGGCCTTTTGCACGGAACATTTATAATTTGAGTAACATATCCCCTGAAACCATATAGTTGTGAAAAGAGTTTATTTATATATTTATTTTTCTCAAATTCGGTATGAGTGCCTGCTTTAAAAATTGGTATGTATGCATGCATTTAAACAAAAAATATATATGTATACGTTATATTTATGTGTTTAAATAAATTTAAGCAGTATAGGCCTAATATAAGACAATGTGCATATACGTGCAACAGTTTTGTTGAGTTTACAATTAATAAACCAATGCAATGGTGAGAGTAAGAGAAATAATTCTAAATAAATGCATAACATAAATAATCAAATGATCCGATTTCTATATAACAATAACACATTTTGTCCATATGCAAGACCTGCAAGTGTTATTGTTATTCTAGTAAAAAAAAAATACAACTCTTTCTATATTTTTTAATAGCAAGAAATAGTTCCCAAAACCAACAGGTTTGAACTAGTCTGCAACTAATTATGAGAAATACAGTTGTTTAATCGAGTTAATAAGTTGCATTCTGACAATTGAAATCCAACAATTTAATAAATTACTTTTGTTGTTTTTGTTTTGTTGCTGAGAATAAATGATCAAAAAATTACATACAGCTATAAATTAAAGAAAACAAAATTGCAAAGCGTGACGCTCACGTGAGTAGGAAGAAAATATATATATTTCTTAGTAATCTTTTCCTCCCATTGCTCATAATAGTTTTGCGTATTTGTGAATAGGCCTTGCGCCTATAACCAGACAGAAAATGGTAGCTTGAGAGAACAAGTGCATCAATAAAAGACACAAAATAAATTCATATCGTTCTATATAAATTACCTACTCATTTCCATATTTAAAATCAAGGCAATGCGCATATTCACTACAAATAAATAAACTAGCCGTACCTTTTGACGAGACCCTGTGGAGGATGCATCTCTCGATATTTGGTAAGAAGTACCCATTCCTTGGCGCGCCTATGGAAATAACACAAGATGACATCTCTGAGCACTGTCTTTTGCAGACGTAAATGCACTACCTGCCTTCGTGGTCAATATAACACCTCATGATGAGAGAATACAACCATTGGTGGGTTAAAACTTATAAAAGGATCGCGGAAGAGAAAAATGGTGTAAGTAGTACAAAACGGGGGACTGAAAATGTACACAGTGTACATTTTCACAATGACAAGGATATTGGATAATCAGAGCATTTTCCTTTTTTTTATGTATTTATGGTATGTCATTAACTCTCGCCGTCTAGACAGGGAAATAACACCTTGTTTGCCTGAAAACAAACCACGGGCAGTGGTGTCCAGCCCCTTTGTTTATTATTCACAAGACTCTGTGATGTCAAGGTCAAAGCGACTGCATAGTCATGGTCAAGGGTAACGCGCGATCACGTGACGTTAAAACACACGGCTTAAGTCATGAAGTTTATATTACATTTCTCGGTTTTCAAAGTAACCAACTTCAACAAAATATACAAATGCTGATAGTTGACTGATGACAAGAAAGTTTGACCAGTTACAGTGTGTGTGCTTCATACGTGCTACTGAGGGGGTTACCCAAGCGTTCGTAAGCAATTATTATTTAGCCTACCAAATTGTTTATTTTTCGTATAATGGTTCTTATATTTAAATAACTCATGTATACATCGACTATATAACTCTGATATAGGCCTACATTTAATAGAATTCCTTATTTCATGAATGAATACTAATTCTATAGAATTTAGACAAAAGGGAGTTAGCGACGCCTTGTTGTAAAAAATAATAAGTAGGTTAACTTTAAAAACAGATATTTTTATAAAGATTCAAGAACGTCCAATCATTTCTTAATTATAACTGAATTTAAAAAATGTAACACTGTAAATAATATGATCATTACGTTATGACAACGTATGTTTTTACATTGCTTTAACTCAAAATAAGTTAAGCAATTTTCAACTGTTTTTATAAGTTACGCTATAGAAGAATTAACTAATTTTTTAAGGTCAATTTAATATAATTTAAGTTGCGACTTAATTTAAGAAATGACTGAAACTTCCAAGTTTATGTAAGTTAATCGCAGCAATTTTTGTTTTTACTGTGGATATGTTGAAGCATTTAAATATGCGTATACACTGCCACCAGCATTACATTTATATGGCGTGTCATAACTAAAAGTATTTAAAAGTACACATTTTACAGTGTTTCAGGTAGCTTTATTTACCAAATGTTGAAAATTATTATAATATTACTAAAATACTAATGTTATTTTAGAATTAAATCATTTTAAGCAATCATTTTAATACAATGAATGTTGTACCTCCGACCATACCTTAAGAGCCGAACGGGATAGTACTCACGAACCAGTACCAAACTGTGAAGAACAAACTTATCTGAATGTTGTGGTGGCATATTCATTGTGACGTTTCATTGAAGATGAACCTTCTTTCACTTTTATTCTTCAAAATTAGCTAAACTGTAAAATTATAGTCCGAGTAAGACATACATTAAGTCTTGCTTAAATTGAATGATATAATACTGAATATAATTATAGCGAAGAATGGCATTATTAGCCATGTAATAAAGTAAATAGACACTATCGTTACATTTATACACTAAGTGCGCTGTTTGCTTTATGCATAAGGCATAGTGGCAAACCCGCAGCGCGAGCATTCTGATTCAAATTTAGAGATTCATGTTTTTAAAATAGAACATGTAAGAGTCAAAAGTTAATTCCATTATCTTCTATCTTATCATTATCAACATCTATGAAGGTTGTGCATATTTCTTACGTATATTTTAAGCAAGCCAGAGTCTCCTGTTGATTAATAAAAATAGAAAAATCATCTTCGCAACAAAAATACAGGCTGTGCGCTAGTTCAACAACCCTCACCCAATACTGACACACTAACATTCAATCTAATAGCTCATTAGAAAACTCTCACTAATGAAGAAAGTCGGACGGACAGGAAGATAGATATGCATTTGAAGCGGCCATGGGCCTTGCAGCGTCGTCATAATAATTGATTATGCATTGATTCACAACAAATATGTACTCAACAAATTCCATTGTCATTTTTATTTATGAAATATGTCTCAATTCATTACTTTAGGAATTGAACACCACAATACAGTTCACATACTGCACGAAAAGAGATACAGACAAGTTGTGTGAACAGCTCCAATGCTTTACGATACACATTTCTATATAAAAACAAAAAGGCTGTGCATTAATGTTTAATACTAAATGATTTTTAAAAGCTTACAATCATTCCAGTTGCATGGCAGAGTCATCCTTCACTGCTAATAGGGACACATACAAATGATCTTGAAACATTCCTTATCTTTTTTTACAGAACTGTCAACGCAAAACCTAAATTAAATAATAGAAGCATTAAACTGTACAGTTAACATTAGCAGCCATGGTTTACCCTCGGCATTAAAAAGCAATGTATCCCACAGTGAACCATTTAGCTTCTGAAGTCTCGCAGGCTCATTCTAGCAAAATCTATGGTCATCTCCACGAAAAACAAATTACGGTTTCTATTCGTGACTCAGTTCAATATTTGCAATAGCCTTTTGAGAGTTTATACAAGTCTTGATTCATCCAAAGTGTCCGATTGATTTTTTTTTTCTTTCTCTTCTCGTGCGTGTTGAGCCCCTCGAGTGTTTTCTGCTGGCTGGCTTTGACGCACATATTAAGAGATGCAGAATAGTCGCGACTCCTTTCATTTTCAGATGCACGTAAACCATGTGTCTCTTTGATATTTGTGTAATTTTAAATATTTATTATTTATATATGTACATTCATAGAAAAGGACGAAGTTGAAATGTTTTTTTTTCCTGTATTTTCACAGTTTTGTATCATATGCCCAAAAAGCCAAAGAGTGAGCGGTTATGGTACTGTGTGCATGATTTAAATTAAATAAAGTGAAAGAAGACAGGTTAGGCTTGAGGCTGCCCGGATGTTCTTCATTCATGATTTCGGAACAGAGGTAAATATCAGACTTTCTGGACGGAAGGATATAAGCTGGCGGGGAAAAAAGTACGAAACATGCATCAAGTATGCATGTGATTATTAGTCTTGGATTTACTGACAAACTTTTTCTCCTTCACTCTGCGGTTCTGAAACCAAATAGTAACTTGGCGTTCTGAGAGGTTGGTTGTCGCAGAGATACGTCGTCTCTTGTCTTTGGTGATAAACTTGCTTGCTGCATACTCCTTTTCCAGTTCCTTCAGTTGTAGCTTGGTGTAAGGAACACGCTTTTTGCGCCCCCGCCGATAACTGCTGACTTCCGGCTGCAACGGAACAACATCTGAAAAACAAAAAGTGAATGGAAGCATCAAGCTCAATTTGACACCATGCGGAAACTGAGTTATCTATTTAAAAAAATTTAATTGTTGCGTCAAATGATTTAATTATGGTCAGTGATCTGGGGCCAATGTCATAAATGAACAATTTATGTTCCTATTGTGAAAAATAATATTTAAAAAAAATATTAGCTACATTTTATATATGTGTGTGTGTGTGTGTGTGTGTGTGTGTGTGTGTGTGTGTGTGTGTGTGTGTGTGTGAAAAGACCAAATCATTCTTAGTGTAAAGTCTTTTCAAAATTGAGGGTTTACGACAGGTGCTTGTCAAACAAATAGACTACTCCTTAAACAATATACTGTTATGTAAAATCACGTGCATTTTAATTATAAATGTAAACACATTGACGCTCAGCAACATTAATTTCCCCAAATCACTGCCTCACTGTGGCATAAAGGTAAAATAAGGTGAAGGATCTTATAGGCTCATCATGGCATCTGAAGCAGATACATTTAGATGTAGCCTATTCTATGTGTTTCTCTGTCTTTACTCTGGCTACATAACATTTACACAAGACAGAGGCATGTCAACTGCCCTTCTCATAGACGTATTATTGTCTAACGAATCCAAACAGACTTTAACTGTAAAAACTGGTTGGGACGATGATTAAAAACAACACAAGCACTGCATTAAAAAGTCTATTTTGTCTGTTTCTATAGCCTTATGTGGATATTTTAAAATATAGGCAATAACTGTGTTTTATTGTGGTGACGACGTCTTGGGGGGGGGGGGGGGGCACGGCACTATAATTGCGACAGTAGCCTATAAGCCAGTATATAGTCACAATATTGGCATTTTGTAATTTTGATTTGCCACAGCTGAGTAACAATACTGAATGACCGAGTCAATATTTTGCCCATGCACAGCTAAATCAATAACTTGACTACAGAACGTCAGCTGCTCTTGGAAAAAAAAAATGCTGCTACATGGAATTCGCTAAATGTCCATAACAGATTGCGGGGCACCACTCCCGATCACTGCTGTCAAAGATTTATATGCATGGTACAAATAAGACCTTTTATTATCATATTATACGGGGGGAGCAAAGGTAGGCAATATTGCCATACCCCAGTTCCAAATTGCGTGACTTTCCTGCCTTAAGAATCCTGTGACTCAATAATATCCGAGTTAATATATGACTATCCTCTGTAACCAGATACGTCACTCAAACATTGTACTATTTTATGTGAGAGGGAGTAAATAAAACATATCTATTCTAAACTCAGTCTTACTTGTGTTTAGGATTTGCTCAAATTCTTGTTCTGGAAAGCCAATTTAGATTTTCCCAACTGTCACGTGTCAAAAATTAATGGAACAAAAATTGCACATTTGACAGGTTCATGCAGACATTGTGGGTGCGCAATCGTAATGCATTATGTAGATGTTTGAGTTCAAATGTCTTATCAGCTGATGGCTTTTATTCGAGAATATATATCGAAACATTTAAGGTGAATACTCTGCATGTTAAGTTTACAGTTGGAGTAAAAAAAAAGTCTAGCCAAATTATCATAACAGGAAGTCGTATTGGTACCCCTATTATGCATGTTCTTTGATTTATTTTTTATTGTTAATGGTTTCACAAGTGTGGTAAGACTTACCTGGAAAAGGAGATTTCCAAAGATGAGAAGACTGTGTTTGCTCCTTTGAACAGTACACCTGCCCATCCCAGCCATTCGACAGAGCCCAGTGTTGATAGCCCTCCATGGGGATCAATGCATCGTGACGTGGCTCGGGATGCGCGCTAATACTGGGAACCACCGACATGTCTAAATATCCTGGAACCGCCTGGTACGAGCTGGCAAAACTCGGGTAGAAAGCAAACTCTTTTGCCCTGCTGGAGAGCTCCTCCGAGGGCAAAGCGCTGCTCGTTTCGGCATATTTTTCTGCTGGATGGTATGAACATGGTTTCTGCTGCAAGTTCACGTTGTGCGAGTGAGATAATCTGCAACCGTAGTAAGGGTTTCCAAAGGGGTAGCCGTAACTCAGAGAGGCGCTAGATGACGTCTGAGGAGCGGGACACTGTCGCCCGGTTTCTGGGGAAGATATATCCGAGTACACGGATCCCTGGTGAGTCGCTATGGTGCCGGAATGCCGCCCCAGCGCGGGGTGTGAAATCAGTTCCCTGCAATGAGTCGCAGGGCAATTCCCGCTCAATCCTTCCATAATTTGGCTTTTATTTTGATTATTTTCATTCGGGCTTTTTTCATACACGTACATCAAGGTGTCCGCCCAGCGTGGATGCAGGACCAGCGAAGTCGTCATATCACGGGCTGCCGATGCTTTTTAAAAGTCGCCTACTCCAAGACTGATACCTCATTTCCAACTACATTTTACGCACGCGCATGCGCACGACTATATCCATGTGTCCAGTTCATTAAAGCGCAGGCACGTGATATGCTAACTAGCCCGAAGAGACTGGATTGTGGGTGGGAAGAATAATCCCTTTAAACAACTACTGGCTCACGTTTCACGCCTGGCTTCTAAGGTTGTCTGTGCCCAGACATTGGCTAAGAGAGTTGGAGACAGTCATTCTTAAAGGGGAAGGCTTCAAGCTAAGTGGAACGAAAACAACCTCAACATTTCTGCCGACAAACGTCTGGACACTTAGCAGTATGCACGGTTTCATTACTTAACCTCCTCTAGTATCAACATTCTAAAAAGTCGCATATCTGTAACAACATTAGCCTACATAAATACATTCATGGGCCACATACAAAAAAGCATAGGCCTACATATATTCTGTAAAACTCTATTTATTAATTTGTGTATCAGACAAGCACACTGCACACGATTAAAATGGTCGTATTCATTTAAATATTTGTCAGTTATTTTATTTCAATAAAAGCAACTGATTGTCATTGCATTAACCTATGAGCGGAATCGCTTGCAATTTCAAAGAGGAAAAATAGGTGCATTATTTTCTATAGGCTACGTATGAACCAATCTTCTGTCAATTTTTTTTTTTTAGAAACAAATAAAAATAGACCAACAACACTATAACTAATAATAATAATTAAAAACAAAAACAAAAACAAAAAAACAACAACAGCCAGACAGAATCAAACACATTCATACGAGGAATAGGGTATTTTTCATTTCGTGTCATTTTCATTATCAAACTAATGGCCGGAGAGATTGTCTAATTTGCGAATTGTTTTTCATCACTGTGTATGTTTTTGTCGAACTTATCAAATAATTTGCCAAAAGCATATTCAGTTACACAATTGCACTTAATTATTTTCCATACCGTCCATGTTAATGTTGAAGTTGACGTGTATGTAAAGTAATGAATGATATCAGCATAATATGCATAAAAAAGTTGTATGGATACAAAATGTGTTACAAAATGTTCACCGTCATGATTACACAAACACACACACTAAAAAAGAGATTTACGTTTTCCCAATATGGTAGTAATTTACTCAGTTATGCCTCATTTTTATTCCCATTTAAATACTAGATTGTAGAATACAACTTAATATTTAAATAAAACCAGCTAGTTGTCATGACAAGAATGAATTTATCACCCCTGGATCAGAATATTTTCTTCCGGTCTGATGTTGCACATTTACAATGCAACGTTTCAAGAGGAATGAATAAGAGTGCCATTCCCTGTTAAAACATTCCTCTGCTATTAGTTTCAAATGTGTAGCGACGAGGCAGAGAGAGAGGGGGAGAGAGAGACGGTCCTTGTGTATTACAGGTAATTTGAACATTTTTAAACCTTTTAGACAGCGTTGTGCGTAAGATATAACGTTGATGAGTTAGTTCATTGATCCCTCTTATTTGCAAAGATATCCACCGCTGTCTTCACAGACTGAAGAATGGACAATTCTTACAAATGGCAGCTGCATGGAAGTCCAAGGTCAAGGTAAAAAACGCAGACAAACAAGGTCGTAATCAGAGTCTAGACAGACAAGAATGAACTTCACACTCGTATGCATGCAAACTCGCTGTAGTTTGAAAGCCTTTGAGATGCACATTGGGAAAACGGAAAAGAAACTAGCAAACAATCCAAAGTAATTCCTAATTTTTAAAGTCCACAGGCAACTGTAAAACTATACGAGAAGGAAGACAAATACGACTAACAATGCAGAAATCCCTTTCCGGCGAATCTGCTTTCTTCCTCTTGTGTTTCTGTGAAGAGTTCCTCTACTATGACATGTTAATTATAAAGCATATATTATCCAGATTTGTTGACATTCAATGAGAGCCGCTACAAGAACCGTGTTTTTTACAAAACACAGAACAATATTTGGCGAATGCAGTGACTTCTTTACTTTTGCTCCCTCAAAGCAACAAATTACGAATGTGAAAACACAAAAATGTTAAAGGAAGATACTGAATGCAAGAGATTTTGGTTGAACATTTGTTACCTGATTTTTTATATTTTATGTGAAGTTGCAATAACTTGTGAAGTAAACTCATTTTCCCTGGAAAGACCTTTTTGATAATTTCGTCTCAAGTTCATTTTGATCAATTCGTCACCAATTGCAATATCAGATTTCAGCCATTCAAAAAGTAGATTTCTACAATCAAGTCGGAGCTTGTTTAGCCAACAATCTTAACTATCACCGTTATAACATATTTAAGAAAATATAGCCTACCTCTTCTTATAAAACAAAATCCCAAGTGACATCAAAATGTAATTCTATTCATCAATGAAAAACATTTCTATTATTTAGCCTACAGCACAGCTGCAGCTAAAGTGTATTTACACGTTTGACTCATTTCAAATGTAACATCGCATTCCATACGGATCAACGTTTTGCTCCGATGTTATTGCTTAAGTTGAAAATGATATCAAAACACATGAATCAGTTTGAATAAAACGATTTGGAATAACTCAATATTAATTAATATTTGAAATAGCAGTGTATCATTTAAAAAGCTGACTATTTGTGCTATTCATTTTAAAGCGACATTAAAGGCGTCCCCACTCTAACACACCTATTAAAAATCCTGCGTATTGTAATATCGGGATTTACTTCACTGGGCTTTTTAAATTTTTTAATTTTTTTATTTGTGTGGTTTAAAAATAAATAAATATTATGTACATATTATGGGTAAATATAAGACTCAATATAGCTAAATTACAGTTCCGTATTAGCAAGTATACAGTAAAATTAATGAGCAATGTTTGAATAGCAGTAAGACCGCTAAAATGGCATAAAGGTTCCATCGAGTCTCAACACACGGCACCTTTAAAACGGTGACCACAGTGTCAAACTGGAAGAGGATTTAGTGAGTGTCCCTGTGTCTGCTGAGAGTGAGTTTGTGTCTATGTAAACTAGCGCCTGATGTGTGATTAAGCACCTTTCTTTCTTGCATTTTTTATTTGAATGGCAAAATACTTAAGCTTTATTTCAAATGTCCAACGATTTATTTCAAGTATTGCAAATGTGTTACTTTTAATAACACTGATGAATAAGACAAAACAATTAGGCTACTGAAAATGCAATAGAGATCTAGCATGCAAATTTGTTTTATAGCCTATACGTTTCCTCACAGCTGTGTGCATCTTGCACGTCTCTGCGTGTTAGTTTGTCACTGACTGCAAGCAGTGCTTTCAATGGAATAATCTTAGACTCTGATGTTTTCGCTTTTCTGTTGCAAAGAAACCACAGGTGTATAGGCTACTGTACACTGAAATATAACTCTTCATGCCCTTCATTCAGTGAGTCAGGTTGCTTCTTAATCCAACAATCACAGGCCCAAATACATATTATAATCAGAAAGCTTTATGATATCTGACTTATTCATTAGCACACTTTAAAGCCAAAAGTTACTGGGAGTGATGTTTTGAAAAAGAATTAAAAAAATGTTTAAAGACATCAAAAAGCTCAATAAAAAAACATTGTCTGTGCATTTCACATTTGAGATCTGAGAACCAACACATTTGAGAATCAACTGTTCTAACATCTGACGTCACCAAACCAATGCATCGCAGCCTTGGCGACGCAGCGATAATTTACAAAAAAAAAAAAAAAAAAAAAAAATATATATATATATATATATATATATATATATATATATATATATATATATATATATATATATATATATATATATATATTATGACCATTGGAGAGAAATAGTCGATCCCCTGGGAAATTATTCTAATGCAATCTATCATACATGGTAAAAGTAATGTTTTAAGTAATACATAGTTTTGTTTACACTATAAAAACCTTAGTCTAATTTCATTGCTCTGTTATGATGTATTAAATACCATACCAATCTATTAGCTACTGGCATAGTAGACCTGTCGTGTTTTCTTATCCATCTCTCTAACCCAACCCTAACCACATTGTGCCCAAATCTTAAGTATGAACATTTTAACTATTTTTCTGACATTAAAACAGGATATTTTAGGCTATTATACTAGGGCGCAGACTTGAGTTGATCTGTATATTCATTCGTGTAAAAGTAATAGTTTAAAAGTTTTAGTTGTATGATGTAAAGACAAAGAAATCTGTCATTCGGAGATTTGGGAGCAGCATTGTGGTGTCTGTGCATCTTACGTTGTCATGGAGTGGTTGAAAGATCGATTGCAACATCAGTTAAAGCTCGCTAGCCACAGCCCTATTAAAAGGTGGCTTCTATTCTGGTTTCTAGTACACACAGAGACCATCAGAATATTCACGTTCTGTTGTTAGATACAAATTTCTTCATGATGGGTAAATCATACATCACTAGATTCACTCACTCTTTAAACAAAGTGTTTTCTGAAATTCATTTAGGCCTATAACATCTAAACATTAATGTCCACCCTTTTTAAATTATTAATAAAACTTGTCAAATTGCAAAGACGTGAGTTAAAAGTATAGGCTACGTACCTTCTATACAATACCTGGTCTACAAGTAAAATCAATGCAGATATAACGTGGTTCAAACAGCATATTTTCTTTATTAACCAAGAAAGAATGAATTTCCCACCAAAATACTCGATGTTTACATAAGAACAGTAGCTATATGTATTTTAAAAGAATGTCTTCAAAAATGCAAACGCAATGTGCCAATAAGCACTGCATCAAAAAATGTAATGTGCTCAAGGCGCTTAAAAGCTACAACTTTGCCTCTGCATGCACATTCTTGCGGGGCTGCTGTAGGCCTTGTTCAGGAATTGATTCTTCTATGGAAAAAAAAACATCCTGCAGAGTGCAGTGCCAACGTTCATGAATATGTATCAATGTCACTGCAGTGCTGTACCACTATTCCAATAGCATTCAATTTAAATTCAATCTAAAAAAAGAACAGTGAGTACGTATTAAAAAAATAGTCGTTCGAAACAGAACAGCTCAAACGCTGTTTCGTAATGACCTTCTTTCTTATTCCAGAAAGCAATAGCATCCCCTTGAAGGAACAAATCCGTATTAAATCTCGCATATAGTTCAGCAGAATATGACTAGGCCTAGGCCGATTCAGCCTCGGTGCAATGCGGTAAAATCTGTGGCTTATAGCCTGAAGAACAGCATGAGCAAGTGAGATGACAATTTAAATTGCGTTCAGGCATAATGAGGAATGGTATAAGAAATATGAACGTAGGCCTATAGACCAAGATCTTCATTTTTAACAGAAGTGCACGATCAGATTTCTTTGTTAGGCCTATGCGTTGGAGCATTACCTGCGTTGCAATTATGCTATTACTAGCCTACCATAGGTTTGGTTACACTGAAATGAGAACGCAAGATCTTAGCTATAAAAACACAGAAAAACACACGAAAAAACTCGTTGTGTTGACTGGACTCGTAGCATGTTTTCTGTTTTGCCGGTCTATTTATGTCGGTGTTGGGAACAACATTAAAATCCAAAAGCACTGACTCAGAGGATCTCATGTACGTTTTGACAACTCGTACTTGTGTAGCTTCGGAATTTATACGTTACTCATTTTACCACGTTAAGTCATTTACATTCAAAGGGCTGCATTACAATGGTAACTAAAAGTCCGTTTGTCAGAGCGTCTCACAAAATGTCTCCCCCACTTTCAGGCACGTCTAGTCGGAAGTCCAAGTTCAAGTTAAAGGAGGCGGTCAGTTCCTCTGCAGACATGTTAATTGCGACAGCATGTAAGTGCAACTTTCTCGGTTTCTGACATCTTCTTTAAAGATATAGCTAAGATAGTCGAATATAGTTTTTTTTCTTATATACGGAATATAGGCATACCATTGGGCAACCCGGTCTCGTCAGTTATATGACTTTTTGGGATGAGACTGTGTTACATTGGGATCTCAGAATGCCCATGTCAGAGGTGGGATATGAAAATTAACCTGGAATATGAGCTGGAATATGAGCTAGAATATGGACCAATGTCATTATAAAATAATTTTTTAATCGGTTTTGTGGTAGGCCGAATTTGTAGCTCGAAGAAGAAGAAACCTGCCAAGTAGCAGTTCTTGCGTTTTTAGGCAATTATTTCCGAATATTGTATCTTTAAGAGAGAAAAAAAAAACACTACAGCAACCAACACCAATTTACTTCAAGTTCTTACTTTTTACAAATACACTGGCCTTATTATATTATACTGTATAAATAGGCTAGTATCTGATATTTAGGCTACGCATATCACACAGGCTAACTAATATGGAATGAGTTAGAAATATGGTTAAAAAAAACAAGCGTTTGTCATGGCTCGTTGTTTTTCACCAGAAAAAAGTGTGACAGAAGTTTGTTTAGGCTACTAAAAATGCAACATATATTTAGCTTTATTTTAAACGACAAAACGAATCCATATCGCGGTTTAAACACGGAGGCTGAATAGTCGTCTTTTCAACAATTAATTAAAACAGCTGCGAGTAATTTTACCTCTATGTTTTTTTCACCCCTAGCATCAGCTACAAACAGCAAAGGAGCTTGTATTTCAACAATAACTTGCTACAATTAACATTAGTTATTTTGTGTTGTTTATATTTCACAGGCGTTCAGTCATCATTGGAAAAATATACTTTTTTGATTTACAAAACTTTATTAAATTATAAATGTTTCATAATCGTATATAAAATAACCACCTAAAGATAAGAACCATAGTCTGAAAAAGTCATTAAACACTGTTATGCTGTTTATCCAAAATCTGCCATTTGCATGCGATAGGCTATAGGCTATAGTGCTGTTGAGTGCGTACTTTTTCATACAACATTTCTCGACTACATGTATAACCCCCTTGCAGAATTTAAATAAATATAAGAACTAGCAAGTTATTTTAAGAGCTACATAAGGTACACTCTTTAAAATAAAGTTTCATTCAAAGAACATTCTTCATGTGGCATCATGGCAAAACTAGGTTTTTGTAACGTTTACTTTTAAGACTGTACAAGACATTATAGGCCAACATATTTCCCACAAGACAAATTTTACACCGATCATCCTGAACAAACGTTTAATATTGGTTTCTAATATGAATGTATGCACCTTTTATAGTTGAAGGTTGAGTCCCTCAGATGTCCTAAGTGTGAAAAGCTGGATCTCAGCCACTGCTGAGAAGAGCTCAAATGTACAGAAAATACTGGAAAACCAACGTAATGTGCAGTAGTACATATATGAATTCTCTAAAGAAGTGGGCAGCTTCACTACTCAGGAAAAAAACAAAAAAGCATATCAAAAAGCATAGAAATCATCGTGAAAACAAAGGGATGTGTGTAAATTCACATTTTGTTATTGTTATTTTAGTACATGTGCAGTCTTTTTAAAAAATAAAAAGATCTCTCTTTATTACCCTACACTCAATTGTGTGTACAGAGGTTCAAAGAGCTGAACGATGGAATGTTAAAAACATCGATGAGAACAAAAATCTGGCATATTCTGACAGTGCTCAAAATCCCTGGAAAAAATAACATATTATTCAGTTATATCTCATATTTACAATTATCCATATGACGCATCAGAGAGTCCGGGAAAGTATGTGAAAAGTAATGAAAAATAATGAAAAGTGGTGGTCAATTCTGGCCTCAAATTCATCACTGGACACAATTATTTTCGCCATGTTTGATATTCTCATGGTACTGTGATGCGCAAGTATTAATTTTTTGTATTCCTTTTCTAAGTATCTACAGTTAATTCTTACTTTAAAGACAAGGAATTGATGAATACACAATAGATGTTTATACTCAGAAACGCTGGATTACAGAAAACATTATTTGAAGATGCTAACTGCATCAAACTCGTTCAATTCACAGTGAGCGACCACCTCTGACATAAGTAGGCTACATATCTATGTTGTTACATATTTTTGTTACTTTCTACAGTAGGCTATATGTAACATAAAGGTAAACGAAATTGGATGGTTTGTTAGGCTATTGCTATTATTCACCGCTGTAAAGAAGTGTACACGTGAATAGTCCTACGAAGGAGGTTTACCTCAGGAAAAAAAACGCACAAATAGCTTCTGAAATCACCATAAAAATACGAACAAAAGTTGTTTTAATCGTCATATTATAGGTATAGGCCTATATGAACCCAAAACGACAATTTGTTCTCCCTCTGCATTTAACATCGTATAACGAAACATGATGAAGGTCAAAGCAAGTATTGCCAACAAAAGCATGGAAAACGTCCTTGAGTATTTGCATTTGACTTGAAGTTTAAGTGATCAAGTAAAGACTTCTCAAAATTAAAAAAAACTAAATTATATAATTTGCACTATAAAGTACAAAAACAAGTTACTTGCAGTTTTCACGACCTTATGATGAATAATGTGTCTGAACATATTCCATCCACATAATTACGAATATACAGTTGTTAATAAGGAAGAGGATCACATTTAAATCCATTTACATTTACATTTAGTCATTTAGCATCAAAAGCAACTTACATCTGAGGCATAAATCCCTGGCATAAATGTATAACTTGTATTGAGCACTTAATAAAATGTAGCTCTTTGGACATCCAAATTGGTGTACAAAATGAAAATAAAATTAAAATCGCAATAGAACACTAAAATTATATCATATTTTAAACTATGACATCAGAAAGAAATAGCCAATAATTTGCACGCACAAATTACAAATTACGCATTTAGAGAGGAAAAAAGCATTTTTGATCAATTGAAAATTAGTCGGTTTATATATTTAATGTATGTATTAGGCCTAAATATACAAAATCGATAAGCATTTTCACAATCGATTCATATTCGGCTGGACAGGGACAACAAGTAAAGTTCAAGTTCAAAGTCTCTCACAGCAGACAGCCAAGGAGAACGCGCAAGGAGACCCCTTCACCTTTAACAAAATAAATCACATTAGGAATGCACAACTTTTGTCTTGAAGTTTTAAAACACGTTTCTAAGTGCATTTTTTTTTCTTAAACTCTAGTAGTTCAGTTGATTAATTAGAATTCCATTCGTATATAAAACATTTTAAAAATACGCGTTTTACAATATTACAAATATTGAGCATCGTGCGTCTTAATCCAAACAACTTTGGGCCGTTCTTGGGTTTGATTACGTGCAACATTGGATCTGTTATTTTTGGCCCATGCAAGCAAAAAATGCAGCTTCACAAACCAAATAACTGTCTAGGTTAACTTAAAACAGTAGCCTAAGTGATAATCACCACCTCTTCAAGTTTAACAACATTTTATCATTCAAAATTCAGTGTTTAAGTGTTCCCCGTTTTCTCATTTATAACCAATATTTTCAAACGTTATAGGTCTTGTAAAAACATCCCAATAAAAAGTGTACTTATTTTCTTTTATTTCCTTGCATCAGATTCGATTTCAGCCTAAAGAGACCAGAACAATTTGGAAGTTACAGTTCAAAACCTTAACACTTTAGTGATAATCTGGGGGGCCTCGAACGTAAAAATGTCGTGGATAAATTCGATTAACTTTTCAAATAAAATTAGAATTAAAATAACGTAAATATTTTTAACCCATCATCTTGCTGAAGACAATTATTTATTATTATCCATCCAATTCGGCTGTTCCACTAAATGTCTCCTAAATAAACTTTGCTAAACAGTAATAATAATAACGACAAAGTTTGCTTTGAGACAAGTTTGATCAATTTGCCTCCGAGAACATTCAAAGTGTTATTTCCACAAAATGAGAATTCGCATTCGCAAATGAGAACCTGTTACAAATATTTTTAATGATGGAACCTAATCACATGCATAAACATATCTTGATATTATTCAGTTTCGAGCTATACAAAGGCGTGGAACGGTCATCAGATAAAGCCATTCTACCCTGAGTTCCAAATAAACATTTTAACTATGCTTAAATGTGTGTGCTTCCAGTACTACGATTGGTTTTATTGATTTAATTGGTACGTTTAAAGACCTATTCTTGTTTGGATAAAAGTTGTTTTTCTCAGTCAAGCCGTCCATAAATGCAAAGTAAATACAAACCAAATGTAATTTGAAATTAAAGCTTTTTTATTAACATATCCAGAGTGGTTATGGGGCTTTGAAAACCGCATTTTGCAACATTTCATCCTGCGTGGGATTTTATGAAGAGCCCTGCAGAAGTGAGGAGCTGTGATTTTAAATTCGCTTATATCAACACAGCGCGCACTCAGGGCCCTTAATTAATCCTGTCCATAATTAGATAATTAACGCATCCTGCTGCTGTAAAATAATATGCATGAGTGAGATATTAAATGCTTGAAAGGCTTAACACGACTGTCGACGGCAATAACGTACAGTCTCTGAACGCTGGACAATATAATGCAGCCTACGTGACTTATTGTCATTGCAAGAGCTCGGATGCTAGCGTGCAAGCACGTGCTGGTCTGCAAAGTATAGTAGACACCTAGAGGATGGAGAAGAATCAAACTTGTTACATGGCAAAACATATGGCAATATGGCCTCATTATATTATAAGAAGGCTTGCAGATTAAAGATGTGGAGTGTTTTGGTATGTCCCTGTTCCTTATTTGCTTCAACTATGTGGCATACTGGACAACTTTCAGAGAAAAATTTGAGTACTAAAAATCTTTCCAAACATTTTTTCCTCACTCAGTATTCTTCACCACTAAATACTGAGATGACAGTGAATGTAAGTGAACACTGCATAAGAGATGGAGCTGCAGGGCTCAGTGAATGTTCGTTGTGGTCAGCAATGAAATCAGAGAATCAGCTGGTGCAGTGTATGTTGGATGAAACTCACAACACAGACATCTTGCAGTGATCTTAGGTCGCGTGTGTTCAAGATCATTGTTGATTAGGACATAAAGCAGTCTGAATGACTATGAGAGAAAACCACAGGAAGATGTATCTGCCATGAGCAATGGTTTACATGATGGTCATTACTTTTACATCAGTTATACAAAATTAATGGACACCATCAGTTTAAAAGAATGGTCATCAAAATGTGACTAAGCTGAAACACCCAGTGTGCAGCTTTCATCTTTCTTGTAATTTCTAACAAATCACCAGTTTAATAATACATGCTTATTTATTGGACTACGTCAAGCCAGTGTTTAATCTGAGCCATCACACATGAATGAAGATGCGTAACTGTACCCTCATCATATGAAGACTAACAACCTTCAAACAGAAAATCATTTTTGAATTAATTAAAATCAGGATAAATAAAATTTCTTTCACTTAATTCAAAAGGGGTGTTAGGATCCCCAAACCCCTCCAATTTGAAGACCGTTTTAACAGTAAGAATCATCTCAAACATTCGTCAAATATTTGCATCAAAAAAGAAAAAGAAAAGAAAGTAATAAAGCGAGTATAATCTTGGACTTTTGTATTGGTTTAACAATACCCTAAATGTCTGATAATCAGTCAAATACAAACAAAAAAACTAAACTGTAAAACAAAAAATATATATATGATCAATAAGTTATGACAAAATATGTTTTTACATTGCTTTAACATCAAAATAAGTTAAGCAATTTTTCTACTTTTTATAAGTTTTACAAGCTAACATTTTTTGAAATTACTTAAACATCCAAATTGATTGTACTTAATAATTTAAGGCAACAACTGCAGTATAATACAGTGCAATAACTTATTTTGTGAGAATTAGCATTTTCTATGCAGTAAAATATTTTCAAAAACGCTATAGTCCATATTATTGTGGCTCTTTAGTGTATATTACTTTATTGTGATGGATGGTTTTGACATGGAATATATTATAACGAAAATAAAATTATCTTTGAATGCTTTGCAACATTAGGATCAAAGCACCATAATTTTGGATGGCAAAGTGTGATAACCTGGGGTGTGTTTCCCAAAAGCATCCTTATGTTGAATTGTTTTGGTGACTTGCAACCATATAGTTGGCTTTGGGAAACCCTGATTGGTAGTGCACAAGAAGGTTCATCATAAAACATGGAGAACCTGTTAACATTCCTATTCACTTCCTCACAGAACCACAGAAGTTCCTGAGTAAATGCAATGGAACTAAACACTTTGAGCTGCAAGAAAATGAGGCCATATATATATATATATAAGTCATTGCTATTGTCATTGGTTAAATGAATGTTGCAGTGTCAGGGTGGATGCTCAAATAACCCGATGTTCTCATAGGGCTACAAAGTTACATTTCTACTTTGACGGGAGAAATAAACCTACAAATGCATTACTTATTGTTGACTTTGTATTTAGGAGAATATATTGCATTTTTTTAATACACTTTTCCATTTAAGAAAATAAGCAACTCCTGCAATCCTGCTAATATTAACCACACATTTACATTGTTATGAAAAATGAGCACACATTTAAAAAGAAAGAATCAACACCGCCACATCAGCAAATGCTGAAGACTGTGTGAACAAAAGCTGAATATACAGTTTTCAGCCACCAACCTGAAAACCTCTACTACCATGTTCAAAAGAAAAAGAATAAAATAAGAATAATGCATCATAACTCAGTGCCATGTATGTACACTCTAAAAAATGCTGGGTTGTTTTAACCCAACTTTGGGTCAAATATGGACTAACCCAGCCGTTGGGTTAAATTTTTACATTACATTTTTAACCCAACATTTCGGGTTTGTCCATATTTGACCCAAAATTGGGTTAAAACAACCCAGCATTTTTTAGAGTGTATGTACAAGCTTTTGGCCACTGTGTGTCTAACCTAATTTTAACCAGTATGCTTCAGATTCTGGAGCTGAACTGTCAAAAAATTAGACAGTTACCATAAAATATGGGAAGGTGGTATACATTAATAATCTATTTTGTTCATTATTTCTAGCAACATATTGAGCAATAAATAACTATTTAGTGTACAAAATGTGACCTCATAATGAAATAGTCTATGATTAGGCTATATCATCTCTGACAGCTGAGTGGCCCATGTGGAACAGGGAGGCACTCGCATTTTGGTCACAAGCACTCTTTTTCCGATAGTAGCTTGACTGTGAAGCGATCATTTTTAATGGCATTGTATTAATGCACCTTACTAGCAATTTTATAGGATTTATATTTTTATAGATATTTTATATCTATAAAAAGCAAGATAAATGACAAGGGAACACAATAAAAGTCCCTTTAAACAAAAAGTGTGATAACCAAACAGCCTTTACAAAGGAGCTTGGCATCAATGCAGATATACATCACAAAGAAACACAAAGTATTAATAGACTTTTAATGTGCGGCTCAAAATGGTGACAAGGATACAATATTCCATCTGCCAAAAAATGCCAATTTTGTTGATTTCCATTATTCTTTCCCAATGACATGCATTTGAAATTAGGGCTACAGGGGAGAAGTATTCAATTGCTCCACAAGCCTGTATACTGACCAGACTACTATTTATTTGCATGATAATAGATAAAGGTGATCTGGTTATAATGACATGTCATCTAAGAATCAATATCCTGTTGCAAAGAAAAACAAAAAGAACATATGTAAAACAACAACAACAACTCTGTTACTATGGCTTTTATTGAGTATCCAAACAATACCTTTTTTCAGTTTGTAGAGCACCTGAATTAAAACAGCACAGATTCTTCTTGTTAGCCACCAAGTTCTGTGTCAAAATTCACTCTAAAAAACTATTCTGAGTTGCACCATTTGTCCTTTATATAAATAATAAATTATAGGCTAGGCAAAAATCTTCAACCCTCCAGGGTGCTTATAAGGTACAACACCAAATATATGAAATATAAACCTTGAAAACACACTTATAGTCCTTATCACAGCAAAGACGCTACAGTGGACAGATAATGATAATGCCACAATGTACAATAATTTCTGTGCTTCAGTTAGAAAATGCATTGAGAGGGTAAAGCTACATTTAATGTCATTAAAAATGTGAGATGGAGAAAATAAAAATGGTTGCACATTTGAGCATCAGCAAGAACCAATAAGGTTCATTCTCATTTATTTCACAGGGCGTTTGAGCTCCTGCTAGAACCAATGAGGTTAATTCTCTTGTAACACAGCACGTTTGAGCTTCTGCAAGAACCAATGAGGTTCATTCTCATTTATTTCACAGCACGTTTGAGCTTCTGCAAGAACCAATGAGGTTCATTCTCGTGTTACAGCACGTTTGAGCTTCTGCAAGAACCAATGAGGTTCATTCTCGTGTTACAGCACGTTTGAGCTTCTGCAAGAACCAATGAGGTTCATTGCATGTTATGCAGGACATTTGAGCTTCCATAAGAACTAGTGAGGTTCATTCTCAAGTTATGCAGCACTTTTGAGCTTCAGAAAGAACCAGTGAGGTTCATTCTCGTGTCACGCAGCACGTCTGAGCTTTTTCAAGAACCAGTGAGGTTCATTTTCGTGTTACACAGCACTTTTGAGATTCAACAAAGAAACAATGAGATTAATTTCGTGTGTTGCGGCACGTTTGAGCTTCCGCAAGAACCAATGAGGTTCATTCTTGTGTTACACAGCACGTCTGAGCTTCAGCAAGAACCAATGAGGTTCATTCTCATGTTTCTTAGCACTTTTTGAGCTTCAGACAGAAACAGTGAGGTTCATTCTCATGTGTTACGCAGCACGTTTGAGCTTCTGCAAGAACCAATGAGGTTCATTCTTGTGTTACACAGCACGTTTGACCTTCCACAAGAACCAATGTTACGCAGCACTTTTGAGCTTCAGAAAGAACCAATGAGGTTCATTCTCATGTAACACAGTACGTCTGAGCTTTTTCAAGAACCAGTGAGGTTCATTCTTGTGTGTTATGCAGCACTTTTGAGCTTCAGCATGAACCATTGAGATTCATTCTCGTGTTACACAGCACTTTTGAGCTTCAACAAAGAAACAATGAGATTAATTTCGTGTGTTGCAGCATGTTTGAGCTTCCGCAAGAACCAATGTTGTTCATTCTCATGTGTTACGCAGCACGTCTGAGCCTCCTCAAAACAGGGTTTGTTCTCCCACATCAAGCAGGTTGAGCTTCTGTTTATGTTCCCTAATCAATGTTTATATGTGAACAAAAGCCTAAATTACATTGCTTTATCATAAAGCGATCGAGTCTCATTAGAAAATTGACTAAACCACTTGACCACCAGATTATTTTTATGATCTCTTTATGAACTTTATGATCTCTTTATGAAGTGTCAAAGTGGTAGTTGCGTAGCTGTTAATGAAAGGACGGAAATCTCTCAGATTTCATCAAAAATATCTTCATTTGTGTTCCGAAAATGAACGAAAGTCTTACGAGTTTGGAACGACAAATGATACAGATTTAATATTTTTGGGTGAACTAACCCTTTAAAGACGTGTATCAGTATTTTACACTAATACTCAACTATTATTCCAAGCATTTTATGACAATATTGCATCTGACTGCAGCATTCAACACAACATAAGTCTGTAGTGTTAATCCATCTACACTTATCAGACTTCCCAGAAACCTCCAATTTAGAAACTAGTCTAGAAATGTCACGCAACCATGTCTGACCCACTCCTTTGTAGTCTCCTGTCATGTCTATACCAAGCATCATTTGTTATTCCTCTCAACAATTAAAAAAAATATACTAATGACAAAAGACTTCGTTGTCATGCCAAACAGTACACAATAAGCTTTTGGAAAATTTTGCTTGGTTTGTGCCTTAAGTAGTAAAGGCCAGGCCTCAAACCCAAGCCACACTGCTGAAGTACTCAAGCTAAGCTCCTGGTTTCCAGCTATGACCCAATGAATGAAAAATGTCTCTCTTGAAACAGCTCCATGAGAGGCAACATGGTGTGATTTCTCCTGTTTCTTTTAGTTATGACTCTGTATTGTTCCTCTATCTTTTTTGACACCTGTATGCGAGCACTGATTCAGTTTCCATTACAGCATTGCCCTTTAGTTAATTAGTCTCCATCTGGTTCCAGTTAAAGTCACTGATGTCACCGCTCCCCCTCCCTGTATGCCAGTCACTCCAGAGAAACATGGAAAACATTAGAGCCGCCTCTAATTAAATAACCAGGGAGCGTTTGTCACTATCTGTGTCTCTTGGCTTAGCTTCGACTCCCACTTATAGACTAAAACATTTGGATTTGTTGCAAAGCCACATGCAATAGCTTGCTTTTATTGCCTTTCCACACCCACACAAACAAAGGACAGAACAGATAAAAAATGGCTAAAAATATGCATTAAATTTATTTATGGATCAAGGATCAATATAATAGGTGGTGATCTGGCTATGTGTTTCATGCAACATCTTCTATATCTGGGATGGTACCTGTCCCAAATATAATGGGATCATGAAGCACTTTAATATAAATGAAATTTCACAGGGCTGACAGGGCTTTACCAGTTAAATTAACAAATAGTGAATTTAGTCGTCAAATTGTTAAGTATAACAAATACCAAATACCACATCATTTGAATAGAACTTACTATAATTTTGAATGCATGCCATTGAAGACATTAAAGCAAAGACAAAGCAATGCAAACAAAGGATATAATTGCTACAATTTGCTTGGCATCAGTGCATAACCTTTTCATCTGTCAAACTGTCTAAATAAAGATTCACCCAAAAACTGAAAATTCTGTCATCATTAACTCACCCCTGTGTTTTGCCAAACCCGTAAGACTTCTGTTTATTTTCGAAACACAAATGAAGATATTTTTAATGAAATCACAGTGATTTCTGTCCCTTCTTTGACAGCTATAAGCAACTTCCACTTTGTCACTTCAAAAAGTTCATAATTAGATTGTTTAACTAATCCATATAAATTTTCTGAAAAGACACAATTGCTTTATTTTTAGGAACAGATTGAATAGGCTTTTATTCACATATTTCACAATCACATTAGCAGCGAACATAAACGCATAAACAAAGCTCAGCCGAATCTGCTTGACACACAAGAATGAACCTCATTGGTTCTTTTGAAGCTCAAACGTGCTGCGTAACACAGAATGAAGCAGACTAGCTTCCATTTGTGCATGTTGATGAATGTTTATGTGTGAATAAACGTCTAATTTAAATCTGTTCAGTAAAGCGATCGTGTCTCTTCAGAAAATGTGAACTAAATTAATCAATTCATTTGGATTAATTTTACAATATCTTTACAAACGTTTTGAAGTCACAGTGGTTGCTTTAGCAGTCAATTTTATGGAATAGAAATTTCTTAGATATCATTAAAATATCTTTATTTTAGTTTCGAAGATGAACGAAAGTTTACCGGTTTGGAACGACATGAGCGTGAGTAATGACAGAATTTAATTGTTTGGGCGAACTATTCCTTTAAGGTCAGAAAAAAAATCCCTAAAGTCCAGACCGTGAAACGAATGTCTAATATTAGAACCAGTGTCAATACATAAAACTACTCTTACATTATAGGTCAAGGCACATTAACTTTAATGTGCTGCTCATAAGAAACGACATAAAATCATTTTAATTTAAAAACAATTAAATGTAAATGTAAAATTAGAGTTTTAGGCCCAAACATGTTCACCCTTTTCAAGTAGCCAATTAGAATTAGTTGAAACTTAACAATATAAATGCAAAAACTAACACATTGACTGAATTGTAGAGATAGCCTACATTCATCATAACGCACATATTCGTCCCGGAAATAATTCCAACAACTATCATTTCCAGTAAAAAGAATGAGAACATAACTTGGGGATCATACAGTTGAAAGTCACAATTTATGAGGAAGTCAAAATTCACAATCTTGGCACAGCGGTCAAGGATATAAACACTTAGCTTACCGTTTGAGAAAGGTTGGAGAGTCGTTTGTTTGCTGTGCTGCAAGGCCGCTAATTCCACATAGAATCAATACAGTTCTAGTCCGCTGTAATTATCGCTAATTAGCAGATTTCGTAACATCGTATCTTATTTTCGTAAGAGTGACCTATAACATTGTGTAACTGTTTACTCTCGGACGAACGGAAATTAGGAATACAAAGCCAACAGACACTTTCACTAATTTCTTCAAACTTTTATCAGAGACATTAAGGCTGTTTTTTTTTTTAAATTACATTCAACTTTACTGAATGCAGGTCTTTCCGAGAATTCATAAAGTCGACCTTAGGCTTACCGAGCTTATTTGTAATTGTGCAATGGCGTTTCATAGTTTTATTCAATGTGCGCATGTCTTGTGCGCATGTGTGTTGTCCTTTTAAGACAGTGAAACCCCCATAATTTTAATATTTTCTGCAGTTTTCTTTTATTTTTTATAAAGTAGCAGTTTTTGTTGTACGTATTAACTCAATTAAGCCCCACAGTAGACATAAGTAATTCCGTTTTCATGTCATTTCAGAAATATCACTTGTTATTTGTTTTATTTGTTTAGAATTATCACTTGATATTTACTAATTATTTGTTTCAGAAACAAATGTCCTAATTTAATGATTGATCTAAACAGATCAATTTGGTTCAAGGCTTAGGCACTTTTTATTGTTTAATTTCTTGAAATGCCAGAGATATCGTATGAGCTGGTTAAAACAAAAGCTTACATCTTCAATCCCATGTAGACAAACCAATAGACCACCACAATTTCAAAGCAACAGAATACAGGAAAATCATTTCAGCTCATACATAAATGGGCCTGTATTATTATACATTTCAATAACATGTAAATAATTACTATAAATAAAACTTATTTTAAAGCAAAGCCATTACTGATGATTTTGTATTTTTTTTTTTTTTATTGTTTGCAACAGACCAATTTGTCATGAACATGTTTCTTTGAAGAGGTATTCAAAATATACAAAGGGTACTTGGTCCAAATGTAACCATTCTAAAGTATTATATAATCCAGTTCCACCACACAGTCGTCTGTCGGTCCATGCGGTACAGTCCACTTGTCTTAATGGCTTTTCCTGATGGCTTGCTGTTCTCAGGTAATGACATCTGGGTGTTTACTGTGCTGACTGGCTGAGACTCGCCACAGGCTGAATGAGTACCTGAGGGGTGGCTGGATGGCGTGGCAGGCCGGTTTATGAGGAGGGATGGTAAACAGACAGCAGCAATGGCCAAAACCAAGGTCCTGCCCTTTGGATCGAGCAAGTGTGAGGCCAGAGGAAAAAGGCCGGCCAAGCAGGAAGCAAACGCATGCTCCCTATTCACTACATCATAAACGCTCTCTTCATTCCAGCCAAATCTGAGCTGTTCCTCAAGAACTTGGACATTATATAATGCGTCTACTGATATAATTTATAGCTAATCCTTAATAATTCATTATTCAGGAACGTGGGTTTCCAGTGAAAGCACTATAGTTGAGATGTTCATTAATATCATCATCACGGAATTCTGATGGTTTGTTTTCCCCACAGATGGATTTGTTCTAAAATATGAGGGCATTCAAAATCCCACAAGACTCAATACTGGATCAGATCCAGTTTCACTTCATACTTCCTCTCTCATCCTTGTGATGTTAATCATTGTCCCACAGTTACCAGTGTTCTTTTATCACACAACACTTTTATTGGAAGACATAATGTTTGGCTGTAAACATGTCTCTAACAACATGCTGCTACATTTGTATGCCAACAGATCCTGAAACCCACATGAAACTAATTACATCATCCACCATTCTTAAAAAAAATTGTGCCGTCAGACAGATAAAGAGAGGCAGAAAGACAGGTTTGCGACGTTAAGCTGAGGTCTTCTTGTTTGGTATATTCTCCTTGGCACTAAAAGTCATAAAAGGCCTTCAGGTTTTACAATGTCATGTCCAAACGCAGCATCCCCCACGGCTTCTCTTTCCCCTTCTCTCCCTTTCTCTCTTCCTTCCCTCTGAGCTACCTTCACCTCCCCCCATGCTTTCTTCCTTCATCAGTTGAAAAAGACAAGCATATTCTTACTGCTGAAAAGCACTATGAATATTGTTGAAAAGTACAAACTGGAAGGAATTTAGTGGTCTCGTGTTTGTCTGCCATTGATTTTGTTGACAGTGGTCAGAATTTTCTAATGCATGTGGTACAGATCGAACGATCTTAAAACCGCTTTTGCTACTGATGGCTTTCCAAGAACACATCAGAAGAGCCGCTTTAGGCTTATGGTGCCATGCGAGTCCATTTTAGTGTTTCTTGCTGCTTTTGAAAATGTATTGTTTTAAAAATGGCAAAAAAAAAATCAATGTTAAAAAAAATTGACTTTGCAAAAGAAAAAAATAAGTGTCAAACATCGTCAAAGTCATTCTTTAAAGCTGACATTCTGATTTATTGTCGGCCTTTCAAAACAAAAGACTCAGAGGTGACCAATAAATCCGTCCGTACTTTGCTTCCTCAAGCTATTTGTCCTCTTGAGGTGTAAAACACTCTGAGGCAAGCCCTACTTGAACCAGAGCTGTGAACATATAGCGTCCACCAATTATCCTGTCTGTCTGCTTCTCTGCTAATTATGGCTTGCCTGCTGTGTTTGCGCGAGTGTGCATGCGTGTCTCTTATGGACAGACGGGGGCTAATAACACCATATTTTTTGAAAAGACAGAAGGCCTCTGGCCATCGCTTTCAACACACATGCCACACAGGCAGTCCCACCCACAGCACTCAGACCTGTCATTGATGGCCATCCCCTTTCCCACTCTTGGACTCTCCGCAGCTGTGGTCTGGCGTGACAGAAAAGTGCAACAAATTACTTTGCTACCGCTTCTGAGGGCAAATGTCAAATATCACTCCATATTTACCAGAATGGAGTCATGCACAGACACTTACATAAGGATGGGTATTTTCTGTGCAGGGTGTGGATGTCATGTCAGCGAGCGAGAGAGAGAGAGAGAGAAAAACTGGTTTCCTTTTCTGGATGCCATCCAGGTCTGTGCACAGTACCAGGCAGCTGTCAGTAGGATTGATGAGCCCAGCTGGTGAAGATGTGCTGGGTGTCAGCAGGGCAGCAGATTTTAGCGAGGCCAGAGAGCACTCACCGCATGAGTTAGGTGTGATCTGAAGAGGACGTGATTTAGAGTGCTATGACTGGGCAGGTGAGATGACTGTACGACGGATACTTTGCTGGTGAATCAGCTGAAAGTCATTTCAAGAAGATGGGGGAGTGTGCAACGGTGTGCAGAGGTCGTGATGTGCGCTTGTATTTACGCACAAGACATTGCTGGAGGTGCAAAAGTTCTATGCAGATGTCCAAATAAATGGTAAATCATTGTGGATGCTCATATGCTTTTTGCACTGAACGTGTCTGGCAGCCCAGGGGCTAGCGAATGACTAAAACATTAGCAGGAATCCTCATGGCTCTCACACGCTCTCCCATCCCCCTCTGTGCTAGGCCTGTGCAAACACACACATACACACACTGAGCCAAAATGGTGCCCATTCACATGCACACTTTAAAACATCATGGCCTCTCTCCGGCTGGGGAATGCGTATCCGTGCGTTGCTTCGCTCGTATACACAAAGTGTCTATTTAGGTGTGTGTCCTCATTCCAAGAGCTGTAAAGATGCCATTGGCATCTCGGCCCAGAACACTGAATCGAGTTACAGGTGTTCCTTTTAACACAGTTGCCCTGAAAAAAAAAAAAAAAAAAAAAAAAACATTTTATGACCAAGCTTGTATGGAGACCTGGGGAACCAGAAGTGACACAGACCCACAAAACAAGTTAAAACCACGTACCCAAGATCATAGACACTAAACACACACACACACACACACACTGAGAGAGAGAGGGAGAGGGGGAGAGAGTAAAAATCTCTCATATAATTCACAACATATCATCATTCTCTTGAAATGTTGGTCAGAAATTTTAATGTGAATAAATGGTGTGTGTAAATCATCTTGTTTTATGAGGTAAACATTCTTTATTTCTTCATACTGCATAACTAGTCTTTCACTAGCTAAAGTGAGCCGTTCACTCTCCTTACTCTTCTTTTTACAGCGTGGTTGAAAATGAAAATAAAGCCACAATGAATCTCTTTATATTTTTTAACACAGACATTTGCATTTTAAAGGGCATCGTGATGAGTTAACTTAACAGTTTCTATGTACTGTTACATTATTGCCTCTAATAATGATCAGTGATAAACTGCCCTAACATTAAAAAGAAATACAAATCCATTCACATTTTTATGGCTGGAAAAATTATAGTGTGACATTTGAGAGTCATTGAGCTGCAGCTTACGGGCTTATTTTGGAAAGTCAAAGACATCTCAAATGATTTGGCAGTTTGTAATTTGGCCGCGGTTTGGGATGGCTAAGATGGCCCCGGCAAAGTCCTTTTTTTATTTAACACAAACTCTTAAATGATAAATGTTGGGAGTAATACCTTGTTAAAGGCCTATAAGTTGACATGAACCATGTATTTATGTATTTATAGTCTCAAAGAGTTGAGGGACAAAAGAGTATTATTTGCAACATGGCTCATTTCATTCACAAATGTCGGTGTCCAGCTAGGAATTCAAAACTTTAAGACTCATAAACAGAAAAAATAAATATTTTATATCATCATTATTACTACCACCACCCTATCTACTACAACAACTTCTGCTTTTATCACAACTATTACTTTTACTACTACTACTATTAATAATAATAAATACAATTTAACAACCGAAAATCTAAAAAAAAATCTCTACGTCTCAAAATATATTCCTGTAAATATACACCCTGAAAGAGCTGCACTGAAATGTTTTCATGTGTTTTGTGAATGTTTCAACGCCCTCTGGCGGCATAATAAAGTATCGCAACACGCTGCCCTTCTCCAAAACCTCCACAGCAGCGTTCAACAATCCTGTTCTAGAAGGGCCCCCAGCAATACAGATTTTGTGTCTTCCTATAGTCAAACATAACTGAACTGACTCATCAGCTTGCTAGCAGAGACAAAGACCCAAATACGGTGTGTTAGAGAAAGCAGACATTCAAAGTAATGTTGGGAGGTGTCCCATTACTCTACAGTAGCAATGTTGACATGTCAGCTGTTTGACAATCTTTTACTCCACGGTTATAATTAAACCTAATTAGTTTGCTTGCAAAATGTTCAGCATTTCATGTTCCTGTATATCTGACATGTTGTTGCATTAATTTTTTTTAAACATTTGAAAAGTTTGTGATTACTTTTTTCAAGCGATTCAGACAATTATTGTTACAGTTTGCTTATTTTTGCCAGCGATGTGCTAATAAAGTATTATTTTTTATATAATATAAAAAATATATTAACACATAAAATGATAAGAATACTAACACAGTACATATTTAATAAAGTAGAGGAGATGAAATGGATATTTGATGTGTGTTCTAGTTTGATTAAATCTATAGTGGCACAAAGGATGTATGTGAAGTGACACTTCCGGGGACGACTATTTCACATCATATAATAAATATATTTTGGGCTAATACAAGCACCAGAACCAATACAATTATAGCTCACAATACATTTAATTTCTGTGAGAATGCGTTCACTGAAGTAAAACTGTTTTTCATAATTCATAATTTAGAATAGTCTGGCATCTTATTTCAACCTGCAGTCCTATATTGAGACTATAGGTGGCAGCACAACACCTGAGACATCAAGCACTTTTCTCATCTGACTGAGGAAACTAAAACAGCCCGAAAATGTGTACTTCCCTCCTACACAGTATGCTATACTGTCTGAATACTAAGAACTCATGACAAACAATACAAAAAAAAATATCCTGATGATGTGATATTCTAAAAAGCTAAATTGTTAGCAAATGGTGAAAAGTCTTATATTACTGTTGTACCTCTCAAAATCTACTGACTGATTTTAGATCCCTAAGTATCACTTTTTGGAGAGTGTTTAGTACTTTTCCAATACCAACCCCAGCATTGTTTCTTATGCCAACGCCAAACATGTAGGCCTATTTGCCTTAATGTTTTTGAGGTTCAAATGGTCAAAACGTGTCTCATGACTTTAATGTTTGTGTCTTTTTTGAAGGGGCATCACTCATCTTGTAAGCACTCTGGAGCCATTTCAAATTAATTAACAAAATTACCTTCAATTAAAAAACGGCACCGCAGATCTAACAATTCAGGCATCCATCAAGTCAGCGAGTGGCGCTCTGCCTAACAGGCTAGCAATGAGAAAAACAATGAGGAACAGGAAACGCTGGAATGAACGGGTGCTTTTTACTCCGCGTCTATCAATCTATCTATGCTGTTACAATTCAGTGGCAATAAATGAATATGTAATCCCGAGCCCCATCACAACTGCCACCATGTGACAGAATGCATAATAAAGAGTACCGAAGAGGAAAAATTCTCACACACACGGAAATCTCACGCACACATGTCAATCTGTATCCAGCAGTCAGGAATAGAGGCATCAAAACAGCCAACGTATGGAGATAGATAGAGAAAATGAAAAAGAGATTAGATGTAGGGAGAACTGCTAAAGAAAAGGGGAGGAAGAGTGCAAATGAGGTGAGAGAGGAAGGGAAAGATGCGATGAAGTGGGAGATAGAGAGATGATGATGAGAGAGGCTGTGTGTGTGTGTTGGGCTGGGAGACTGTAGAGGAGATTTATGCTAGTTGTATAATTCCTTATCCCCCCCCCCCATCTCCAACTCCACCTCAGGCACTGGCCCACCCTCCCTGAATCTCCTGCACCACACACACACGCACACATACACACACACACACTTCTCTCCTACCCACCCGCACTGGAGCCCGTGATTAAGATTCAGGCGGGATACGACTGCAGCACTTTGCAAATGGAAGACTAGACATAATTTCCCTAAAATGCTGTTTTTTATCACCGATTTCCCCTCCACCAGCCTCCCACCGCACGATTGATAGCTGATGGCACCTCTGACAACTTAACATTTTTATGACTAGATTTATGGCCTATCTGCTCCTGCCTTTTTATAGCTAAAACTCTGTAAAAATGCTTATTTCTGTGATAAGGAGAGGGAGGGTGAGCGTGTCGGTATATATGCATCTGAGAGAAGGCACCGGGCTAACGTATATTTGTCGGTGACAAAGAGTGCCACCGCATTGCAGGCGTGAATTGGAGTCATCCTGGTTCCCTCAGGCTCTGAGCTCCACTGAACCCGAACTAGAACATTCTGTGAGGTGGCCAGGCTGCAGCTCTTTGACAATGGCGGGGTGTGTTCACAGCGAAGGAATGCCTTCAAAAGGGAGGGTCTTTCGCTCTGCATGAATTACATGGCATATTCACTGAAATATCACAGAAATGAATTGGACGCCTGGTCAAACTGACTTTGTTTTGCTGAAATAAATCACTTTTACTTTCATTGGACTCCTCAGGGAGATTTACAGTTCAATCAACAGGGTTTTATAGTGATATTTAGGGGACCTGAACTTGTACTGAGATACTTGCTGCTGAATATGGAATAGTGGCGTGAGTATCATCCGTGATCCTTGGCTTTAATCATCGGTGAATCTGCAACATTATTTTGATTAATTTGAAATACTATTAAATTTCTCATAGGCTCTCAAAACACCTAACCATGAATTTGTCCTATTATAGTTTCAACACTATAATTTTTTTCAGTTATTGTAAGTCATAACGACTGGTGTTTGTTTTTTAATTGTGCATTTAAGCATTCTTCACCAGTAGAACATCATCAAAAAACCACAGATTACCCAAATGTGGCATTCATTCGGACACTCTTTAAATTGTGACAATGAATTTGATGAAATGTCTGATTTCACCGTAAACACGACAGACATTAAGTGCAGAGTTTATGTGGCTAAATTTTTATGTGCTCACTGTTTATGTCTCCATGGCAAACGGCTCTTTTTATGTGTCAGTGGAACCAACATTTCTTCCTGAATTGGTGAGGTATTGTTTATGTGTTGGCAGTGCCTTACTGAACGCCGCTGGAGAATTTCCTTTTCTGCTACAAATCATGCACGTGGACACGTTGGTGCTTTGTTTTTTCTCCAAATTTTTATGAATGCAGATGTCCACATATATTTGTTTATATTATATCACTATGCTGAATTCTAACAGTCACGGCGCTGCAGAAGTAGTGTTCGATTTACTCGCTGTAAAGCACCTCTCACATTCAGTCTCCAGTCTGTCACTCACATTCATTTCTCTCTGCATACACATTTTCCTACTTACTACTGTATATTTTACTTATTGCATTTGTGCATTCCCTGGGAATTGAACCCATAACTTTTTCGTTGTTAGCACCATGCTCTACTGCTTGAGCTACAAGAATCTTACAAGAATGTGAATGCTCCCCTCTTCTTTACTCAACTTCATCCCTTCTTTCTTTGCCACAATGACTGTTTGAGGACCTCAGGGTAGAATGCTTCCTCACCTCATCATAACCACAAATCATTTGAGGTTTTACAGAGGAATGAGGTCAGCACATCTATCTATCTATCTATCTATCTATCTATCTATCTATCTATCTATCTATCTATCTATCTATCTATCTATCTTCTCTTTATTAGTCTAAGTACATTTAGCTTTAGCATGATGCTAATGCTTTCAGTGTAATTTTAGTAAATGCTTTCAAAACCCCGCAGGCTTGTTCTTTTTTTTTTATTAACGTTTTGTAATTGTTGAATCAACACCTTTCTGTTTTCATCTCTTTCCTAGGCTCAAACTCCCTGAAATTTTCCATTACTCTTTTTTCCGTTCTGGGTGTCTAGAGAGGTGGTGGGAATTTTACGAGAAGGAATCTGAAAACGGAAAATGTGTGCTTCTAAAGTGCTCAAACCCAACAATCTTCCTAATGCAGTAAAGTGGAGTGTTAATGTCTTCCAGAGCAAAACTCTCAACACTGATGCTGTACATGGTGGTCATTGCTTCGTTGCTGACCAGCAACAGTTAACAGTGCATGGAACTGCAGTTCAGTTATTAAATCAGTTTCATGTCCTTGATGTACATTTAAACATGTGGGATATACCTGGATAACACAGGTGTGCATGAGTGAGAAACAAGCTTGTTTGTTTCTATTTAGCCACACATACATTGCAAGCAGCTATGTGTGTGTTCACTCTGTACATCAAGTAGATCTGTAATTGTGCCCTGCTGATTACCTGGCTCCCATTAGGAACCCCACTGATCACTGTCTGGTGTAAAACTGAATCCTGGAATTCACCCAAGGCATTCACAAATGTGTTTGGCCTCCATGCTTGCTCTCGCACCTAATTGCTCTCACTTTCCTTGAAAACTGGACAAGTACTTGCTGGTCTTAATGCCGTAACAAACAGGAGTGTTCATACGCACGATGATTGCTTTGTGTATAGCAGAATTAACAAGGCATCGTTCTGTTAGCAGTGAAATGTGCCTGACTGAAATGCTTGTAAACGTCCACTTTTCCAAAGATAGAAACATGTGAAGTATAATGCACTATATCAGTTATACCATGGTTATCAGCCGATATTAGAGATTTAAATTTGAAACACTTTTAAATTATGTTGAAAGTGGATATTTAATTGATAATGTGCATGCTCATTTCACTTCTCTAAGTTAATGTTTAGCTATCTTAATCTTTCACTTAGCTTAATATTTTAAAATTAATAAGACTGTTAATGGGCTCTATGCACGGCGGTATTTCCGGTGAAGGTTTAAGGATGCTCGAACTTCCGCCGATCGTAGAGTCCAATGCAATACCGAGAATTTATATTGAATTTTATACTCCATGGTTATACTAAAGAAACGTTAGTCACTAAAACAGATAAAACAGACACCCCTCGTTGTGTTTATGCTTCTTTTTAAAATTATATTAAATAAACATAACTATATATAAAATTACATCTAAATGTATGAACGTTTTGTTTCAAAGATGGGAGGACAGTAAATTTTGAAGACTCTGCCATAATGCCGTTTTCCTCCACTTTAATCTCCCCAACCAGAAACTGTTGAGCGTCCTTGCATCAAATACGGAACTTATGCGTGCTTATAGCCCATTAATTAAGAATAAAATCAATAAGAATACTATCCATTTGTAATTTTGAATGTTATAATGTTTTACTAGTAAAATTTAAAATTTGATTTTAATTCTTATTTTAAATGTTTGTTAAACACGACGTATTAGTATAGCTTTTTAATGGTTAACAAACTTGACATTCAAAATAATTGATTAAATTTTACAGTAGTCATATCGTAAGAAATGTGCTCACACTCTGGTTCTATTATCTAGGTGTGTTTACAATATATTTTACTGGCGGGGCATCTCACACCATACCACAAATACAGTTTGTTAACATCAGAAATGCAAATGCATTAACAAGTCAATGCTTACGCTGCTTTTTCTCTGTCCAAGACCCCCTATAGTAATAGTTGCTGTAAACTTTCAATTTGTTTTAAACTCATTTCACAAATTCTGTGTTTACAAATCTAAAGTCTAAAAGGCAAAGCAGTCTGATAGATCATTATAACTAAGAGAAACTGAAAAAAGAGAAAAATATATAAATATTAAGTTAAAAATACTTGTATATAAAAAAATATAGCACAAATAATACACAATAAAAATAAAACAGTTCAATCTGTTTTTTTCCCATGTTTCAAGTCTGTCTTACGATACATAATGAATAGTTAGCAGTACACAGAAGCTCAAACTGCTTTCATGTTATTCCAAACACAGCCCATGTCTTGGTTAAAAGGAATATTTTCCATTTTGCCAATGTATGCATTTAAAATAAAGCCTCTATGATTGACCCTTACAGAGGGCAACTATAAAGGGTGATTAAATGGGGAAAGAAACAGTCACATCTTTGGCAAACATAATCATAAGTCAGGCTCTCCATATTCCTATAAATCATTTGACATTTGTTTCAAATCCATCATTAATGAGCATTCACTGTATTAGTATGTTTCACTGTACCCTGCCTGCATGTTGCGTGTATGTATAGATGCTTAGTTGTGTGTACACATACTTATTTGAGGCCTGTTTTGTCTGGCTGAGATTTTCCAAAGCTGGCTCTTTAGGATGTTCCTCATTAGTGTGAATATTAATGCGGACCGAAAAAAAGGGGAAGGCAGTAGGACAGGGAGGAAAAATGTAAAAGGAATTTGGAAGAGCTTTTTAAAGGGGCCATTTCATCTGAATCGTTATTTTTTTGCGGTCCTCCCAAGGCTCGTAACTGGCGGTCTATGAAGAGAGACAAGCCGCAGAGGGGCTTCATTTAAAACCTAAAGGTCACAGCTCAGAGAAAGGTCTCCAGCTCAGCCAAAAATATAAAAAAGTGGAGGTGGAGAAAGAAACTGAAAGAAAGAGAGAGGAGAGAGAGAGAGAGAGAGAGAGAGAGAGAAGGGTACGGAGGGTGGGTGCATGGGTAAAATGATACAAGGGGGAAAAAAAGCAAAAAAGCATACAGATAGAGAACACAAATCAAACTAAATGTAATGACGTAAAAACAGAAGTAAAAAAGACACATTCTGAAACCATGAAATCATTAAAGCGAACCGTGTAATTTTCTAACAAGCTTATATGAATCCATTTCATCCAACCACATGCAAAAAATGATCTTATCCTCATTTTGTCGATCTCCGTTTCTTTCACATGCAGTTATTTTTCTGGACAGCTCTTCGGACAAAATCAAAACGCTGTTAGGAAACGCGCCAGCATGCCCATATCTGCGCTGGAGCCATCGCTTAAAAGTGCATTGGCACTCTGCCTTTAATGCAGGTACCTGGCAGTCACGCTTTTCCAGCTTGGTTGAAACCCAGAGGCTTTGTCAGATGGCAAATTAATTTTGCTGTGTTCCATCCCGTGAAAAACCTTTTCCATTCAGCCATTATATGCCAAGAACAAAAGCCACCTTTACATTTTCAAAGCAAATTGCCTAATACTGCCTTCACTTTTGAGGCATTTAGTTTGCTCAACAGTTTGTGTTCAAGCATAGGGCATTAGCAATGGTTGTCTGTTTTAGCGCAATCAGTGCCATCTCTCCAACCACCATGGCAGCTAGTCCTTTACAAACCGCTGTAATCAATCACTTGTTTATCTGTGGGCTCACTTAAATTACCCAGTGAGTACACCACACAACAGCACAAACCCAGAGGAGCAGTGTGAGCCAGACGACAGACCTTGATCTAAAGCCCTGCACTCTGCACTGATAACACTCCGGCTTCCCCTTTAATGTCCCCAGCACAGAGAGATGCACCAGGCCCCCTAGTAAACGGAATGCCCCAGCTCGCTTGTAAAAGTAGGGTCCCTGGAAGACAGAAAGAGAGAGAGAGAGAGCGAAGGGGGGGGGGGGGTCTCTGGTAGGATCAGGAACGAAAGGGAAGGAGGAAAATCACACATCCAGGAATTAACTCCCTCTATCCATTGCCTGGATCAATCCCCTCTGCAATTCCCAATCCGCCCCCATCTCTCTTAAACTCATACCCAATTCCAATCATGGACACAGTAAAGCTCTCTTGTAAAATACCACAATGCGACCTCAGACTTCAGTAAATTAGATGCCGGTTGGACCCCTTTGCTTTGAAATACAGCGCAGGTCTGCCTGGAGCAGCATTAAAACTGAGGTCAGCCCAGCCACTGCACACAAGAGATATTCCTCCTGCCATAACGGTGTGTTTGTGCGGAGGTATGTTTGCAAACCTCATTTAAAGGAGCCGAATGAGAGGCTAAAGCCTGCCAGTTTGGCATCGGCTTTGTGCATGTTTGTCAGTGGGTCTGTGCGTGGGGGTCCCTGGTGAGGGTGTACCCAGTATGCGTCAACGTGCTGCTTGGGCCAGGCATGGCCACCGATCAGATGGATGATCAAACTCTAATCATTCCCTCACGACCCATCCCGGGTAAAGCTGTCATTAATTTTGCGGAATTACATCAAATTGGAGACATTCTTTATGCGGCCCACGGCCTACAGACAGTTATACGATGGGGACTGCTGTGCTAAGCAGATGGGGCAGCTTGGCCGTGCATACTAAATACTGCTGCCCCCCTTCACGTTTCTCCCTTTCTCTCTGGCACATCAGCTCTCTCTCCGTCCCTTCATCCCTGTCACTTACGTACTTCCCTCTCTCTTTGTCTTTTACCCTTCTGGGTTACTTTAAGATTGACTTTAAGAATGACTTTAAGATTTTACTTTACTTCTATTGTCCCTGCCCTACTATAATTCACTTTAGACACCATTTTTTCTTTGTTTTTCATTAGCAGTATCCACATGCTCTCTTTCCATCAGGAAGGACTATGTGTTCAGGTTGTGGTGGGTGTTTGTTACTGACGTTTGCTCCTACCCTACCAAGAAAAATGGCCCGCCCCAGAAAGACTGTTGTCAGCTCACTCATGGTGCAACCAAAATGCAAGCTACTGCATGTCATCTGCATTCACTGCACTCATTCAGATGCTGTAATCTGTTACACAAGACAGAAGATTTCCTTCTCTTTCTGTGAAACGTGGTTCATAAGCTATGTTTTGTCATGCATGGCAATTTTTCAGCCAATAAAGGATTTTTTTTTAAAGCAGAACACCATTATAACATTAGGCATCCAAAATTATTGTTGTATCAAAGTCATTTTTGCAAAAATAACTAAGTTCTGTCAAATCGATAACCACACAAAAGATTTGTTCACAGAATATGTTTATGTGTGTATATGTATATATATATATATATATATATATATTCATATATATTTTATATCTCTCTGTGTGTATATGTATATATACACAGACATGCACACACACATAAACATATCATATATATATATATATATATATATATAATCATATACACGCATTTATGTTGTGTAAACAAAAACTTTAATGTTAGATGTGATTAATTGTGATTAATTAATTTGACAGCACTAAAATAAATCTTTCTAAAATTTGGGGTCTGTGAGATTAGAGTTTAAAATGTTCTTAAATGTAAAAGTCTCTTATCTGATGAAAAATACAGTAAAAATAGTAAATATTCTTACAATTTAAAATCTGAAGAAATTCAGTTACTCTAGTCTTTAGTGTCACATGATCCTTCAGAAATCGTTCTAATATGCTGATTTGCTGCTTAAGAAACATCAAATTGTTATCAAAGTTTAAAACAGGTGTGCTTAATATTTTTGTGTGGAACTGTGACACATTTTTTCAGGATTATTTGATGAACGGAACCTAATGATTATTATTATAATGGATTTGCACTGTAAGTATCATAGTTATGATAAATTCTGTTCGGTGATTGAGTACACCACACATATTCACTGACTTGCCAGCTGGTAGTAGCCTACCTGTATTAACATTAGTCTAAAACATGGTAGACTAATGTTAATACAGCTTACAAAGGTCTGATTTGTAGAAAACAATTCGAATTACCACAAAAACTCAATAGTCGTTATTCTTCAGGTTTTGCAGTATCTATAAAACAAGCATGAGGAATCCCTGACCAGGTTAGTAATGAGATGATAAAATGACTGGGCAACATAAGTCTGGCCTTCACCAGATCTTCTCATTGATCTCCTCAGAAACACTTGACATGGAGCGCCTGGGAGGAGGAGCGAGGTTAGGAGTGTCATGGGCCTGAGGGAGACTCGTCGTCAAGCAAGGTCGGTAACACACTGTCTGTGTGCCATCAATCACACGCCTCTGCCCTTCCCCCCTTCCTGCCTGCCTCTCACGCAGCCTTCCACGCATTTCAGCCAAGCTCACTCTGTTAAAACAATCTCAGCACCTTTATTGGGCTGCCTCATTTACTGCCTTCATGCAATTACAGGCTGAGGGTGGCCATCTTGTTTGCAGTGGATGGCTACGACTACCTTCCTTGCAGGGCAAACTGGTTCTTATGCCATTATATATGCACAATCAAAGTGACAGTACAAACTTATTTCATTTTCTAACACTTTCTAACAAATGTGAGGTCCAAAAAATGAAAAAACAGTTTGGTACAATAGAATATACAGATATAGATGGAAACGTGATATGTGAGATATTAACAAATTAAAATACATAAAAAACACAAAAGCCAGTATGAAGTGATCATATTCCCCAGGTGGGAATTTTAAAAGGCTTTCAGTTTTTTTTTAAATCAATCAATCATTGTTTGTAATAAATTGTATTGTTTTCTCTCTATATAATGTTCACCAGATCACACATCAAATGTTAAAATCACATCCAGTTTCCACCTCTGAAGAGAAAATCTCTTTGCAAGAACTATAAATAAGGAGATAGAATGGCGTTCATACAAGGAGGGCTCTGAAAAAACCCAAAATGCAATCTGGACTTGCAATCTCCTTTTTCAATCAAAATTATCCATCCAGTGCCTGTGAAGTTTATATCATGTCCATTCAAGGTGATGTTTTATTAGTGGTTAAATCATTAATAATTTTAAAACTGATTTACAGGACTCCAAAATGTGCAGGCAGTGCAATGGACAGTGTGTTAAGATATTAAAATATCGAAATATTCACTTAGGCCCTAAATCCTTAACATCAAAGGCATGCGAGTCACCACTTCATTTAGAATGCATCACTCTGACTTATGACCTCCTAATATTACCACGAGACCAGCTCAGATATATGTGTTGTATGTGCCAAATTCCTCAAGAAACTTCTTCTGAAATATATAATTATTCATGCATTTAATAATGTCTCGAAAATGAAAGATAACATGCCTAGCTGATCCAAGCTATTACTCAGGCTATATATATAGTTTTACTTGTGTCTTTCAGTGTCTTTACAATTGACATCTGAAAGATAGTGACGTTACAAAACTCTATTTGAAATGTATGGGCATTCACTTTACAGAAATGTATTAAAATTTATTTTAAAAAAAATAACATTATATGTTTATAAATAGTAATATGTGTAAAGAAACATCTTAGAGGACAATGCACAGCTACGCTGCAGCTCTTTCCTGTTTCCTAAAAGTGCACTGCCATCTTGTGTTCAAAACGAGAACATCAAACAACTAATGTTTTGGAAAAGAGGTGTCTCTTCGGTTCTTAAAAAATGCTAAATATCAAACTCCATTAACTATTCATTAAATATATAATACATTTATTTCACCTCTTTATTGCACAAACTGAGCTACCAGTTAGCCTTAGTATGAGAGACAAATTATTGTAGGAATCATTGAAAAATGATAGGCATTTAGCATCTGCTTTTCAGCTTCATGGCCAAGCATTCTAGTTTCAAGTTTCTGTGAGTCAGCAAATGAAGAGTGCCGTTTACTCCAGCTGAATGTGTGTCGGCCTACTGAGACTCCAGGAATCAAAGCAGAATAACCCTGAAAAGCGATTGCAGGCATCAGACGAGCATGTGAAGGATAGCCTGTATTTCACACGCAGATGCTTTATATTATGCATGCGAATATTATGATATTATATAACATGTCTCTTGGAAACCAGACACAATCGAATCGCTCTTCTGAACCGGATCTTTTTGACGAAATGTCTGAACTGATTACAACAGACCGGACGAATTGTTCGAAACGAACAAACAGATCGAGTGATTCTCGATCGATTCTCGATCTGTAGCAAACCAAGAACCCACGAGTGAGCTCAGCTGACGGTGTGAATTGACTGATCGGCGATACATTTTTACTAGTATCCTATTTTCAAAATCATTACAAATAGAACATACTGCGAATATTGCTTTGATTGTACGACACTACAAGTTCGTTTGAAAGAATATCACTTATTTATGAAACGTAAATGAATGAATCACTGAATCGATGTTTCGAACTGGTCGAAAGAGCCTTTTCTCGGAAATGAGTCAGACTACTTCATTTCGCAATCGTGTTGCTTTTCACCATGCGTGTTTAACGAACACGTATCGCATTGGCCAAGATTCGATTGACACACGCATTTAACCAATAGAAACTAAGACGATGAATCCGATGAGGAATGTGAACCAATCAGAGCTTCAATCGCTGTACCGTTACCATGACGTTTGACTTCTCACATCGACCTTCAAAGCGTTCCCATTACAGATGGGGATTTTAGTTTTTTAGAGTATCAGAGACATGATTCGGAATCAGTTATAGAACTTCATTTCCCACAATGCAGCGTGCCTCTCCAAAGCACCCATGCTTCTGTTTTTGTTATTGTTGTGAGATGTTCGTGGCACAGCTCATCTCGGCGAATGTGTCGGTGTAAATTACACTTGTCATCAGTCTCATACATGTTTTCTCCTATATGACCGAACAACGTTTTTCAAGAGGACATTGTTCTGATTATCTAATCTAAATTGGGTGAGTTTTGTTATACGACGTTTGCGTTTTTTCCACAAAGGAAAAAAGAGAAAAAAAACTGCAGCATGTTCAGTAGCACGCAGCTAAAGACAAAGCATGCCATGTTTATAACATCTAATCCTATTTGAGGCAGTCCCACGAATGTGTATTGACTATAACAATGTTTTAAGGCTGTCATGTTTTTCTTTTTTAACTGCTGTAACAAAGTGTCAGATCTGCTTATGCATTGTTTTTCTTCTTGTTGTCATGCTGTACCGAGTAACTTGAGATAGTTTCTAACTTTGGGCCTCGCTTGCAGTAGCCATCCACGATTGTTTGCAATGCAAAGAAAGATTTTATTTTCGAAGTCAGCAATTATTATGCCACAACAATCAGGTGTCACGTGTTAAGTAATATTAAAAGTACATTAAAATAAATGTTGTTTATCCAGTGTGTTTTAAAAAAACTAAAACTAATCTCATTTCACCATCTATTTTATTTTAAACGACTCATATCCTGAAGAATCAAATTATCCTTGGTATTTATTTTAAGATTAAGCTTGACACTGAACACTAGAGTTAAGCTGCAAGTTTCTGACATCAGATAGATGACGTCAGAAAACGTCCTTGGTCTGTTCATGGAGACTCTAAATATGGGTTTTGTAGTTTATTATAAGGTGCTGCTAATGATGGGCCCACCTGTCATTACTTGTAGTCTATACAGTTCACACAGTCAGTCACCGCATTTGTGGCACATGACAGCCTGTCACAAATGCTCTGTAAGAGCTGATATGTGTCCAGGGTGAGAGAGTCTGCACGCCTCATCATAGTTTAACATAAACCGTACCTCTTCACTTGCGCAACACATTCACCTCTCCCCAACTGTCCTCAGTGAGCCACTTTAGTAATATCCATACATGTTTAAAATTCATTTTAAAGTTGTGTATATTTGTGAATTTGGATAGAGACAAAAAAGGCATACATATAGATAGAGATGACTACACATATAGATAGCATAAGACAAAACAATCACTGTATTTGCCTTTTACCTAAGCCGGACTTAAAAAAAGCACACAAGTAACGTCTTTGAACTTTTTCTTAACATCAGGATTTTAGGATAAAATTTAACCTATTGTTTTTTGTATTTATTATGTATTTTACTAAGTATGTATTACGTTTTTTTTTTTAATCATTTTTAGTAACTTTGTTGCAGTTTTTTGGCTTTTTTGTTGGTAAAGTAATATTTCATGTAATGAAGCCATAAAACGGCATGCATATTATTTGAGAATGAGAAATAATTTTAGACTAAATAGTTTTAGACTAAATATTTCCATTTTAATTTTTAATAACTACCTAGGTGCATCACTATTCTGTTGACATGGAGAAGACATGCGGAGTGGAGTTTCGCAATGTCGGAAGTTGCTACTTCCCACAGAGCAGAGTGGACTGCCACTACACCATAAACTCACAGCACACATGGGCCAGTAATGACTGGATTGGACTATTTAAAGTAAGAGAGAGCCATCTCCAGGACTTTTCAGCACTGATGTGGCTCTTTTTCTTTATTAAAGTTGATCTGTTATCTTTTACCCCCAGGTTGGCTGGTCGTCAATCAAGGAGTACCATACATTTGTGTGGGCAGTAGCACCATCCAACTACAAAGAGGGGACCTCCGTGAACTGCTGTGTTAATTTCCAAGGTCTCTGAAGCATTGATTTTGGTGTTCAAGCTCTCTTGAAAGTCAGCTGATGGTCTTAATACAGTATGAATAAAGAATAGTGTGCTTTAGGGACATTTAAAGAAGCTAATTACAGTTTCTTTCATTGATTCACCCAACTGCTGGGCTCATGCATTCAGTACATTAGCAAATGTTTGTCCTCAGATGACCTGTGAAAGAGATAAAATGCCACAAATGATTTCGCCTGTAGTTAATTATTAGTAGGGAGGGGTATGATGCTCCAAAATTACCCTAGATCAACTTGCTTCTCTAAAAAATAAACCTAAAATGCTTGTTTTGGCATTGCTTTAAAAATAATGAATTTATTAAAAACCCTGTAAAACCCTAAGACAGCCCACTAAATTGTAGTGTATCGTGTGTGAATAAAGAAACATGTCTGATCAGTGTCTAGTGGGCCCTATTTATTCAGGGCTTCCAAGTGGTTAATTAATCTTTAAGACAACCTAATGACTAGCTTATTTCTGAAAAGCACATCCGTTGTAATTAAACTGCAGGGTGTGGGCGCGCTATAGATTGCTATTTTAAAGTAACATGCACTACCATTCAGAAGTTTTTTTTAAAGTCTTTTATGCCAACAAAGGCTGCATTATTCAGTAAAACCAATAATATTATGAAATATTACAATTTAAAATAAATTTTAACATATTTTAAAGTGCAATTTAGTTCTGCTTTGGTGCTCAAGTAACATTGCTGATCATAATGTTGAAAACATCTGCTTATTTAAACCTGTGATTTTTTTTTTGGACTCTTTGATGAATGTTATTTTCAAAAGAACATCACTTATTTTAAATATAATTTTTTTTTCTAACATTTTAAATACCTCTGCTGTCACTTTTTTATCAATTTAATGCATCCTCACTGAATAAAAGTATTAATTTATAAAAAAAAAAAAACAAAAAAAAAAAACGTTGACCCCAAAACTATGAACAGTAGTGTTAGACCGAGTTTTTGCAAGCACGTGTGAAAGTATCATCTGGGCTGAGATTTGCACAGTGCAGAATGGTAGCATTGTATTTTGTGGTGAGTATTGGTGATGGAGTCAGAGTGCGTTTAGGAGAACCCAGATGAGGTCATCATCACCAGTGGCCCTGGCGCCATGTGATTGGTTATTCATAGTGAAAGCAGTTTGGAGATTTTCTACACAGACAGGAAACATTCAAATACAATTTTCCTATATTAAAAATCTGAGACCACACAATTGTTTTGTTAATAGGTTTTTTTGGGCCTGTGTATGGCCTTTCACAGTATCCTTTTCTCTCTCCCCTTCAGCATCCTACCTACCAGGGCCTAGTACTCAGCAGTACCAGTTTGTGTATGTGGATGGAAGGGGAGAGGCTTGTTCGCGCAGCACTGCCTTTACCTTCTCAGCCCCAAAGCCCATGGAGGAGCTGATGACTCTGGAGGAGGAGGGGCAAGGAGAGGAAGTGGGCGAAGACATGTTGCTGGTCATCCCCAGAGCCCAGCTACTGCAGGTCAGATGAACTCACAGAAAATGCGAAGACTGTAATTCAGTCCATCATTACACAAATGATGTGTTTCACAATAAGACAATGCCAGATTCTAGTATAGACAGTTGCCTAGGGCTGTAGCATTCTCTCCGTATGCATGATAAGGGATAATCCACGACTAGCTGTAATAGCGTTTTAATGCATGATGTGGAGGAAAAGAACCACACAACACATGCAATTCAGCAGAGTGCATTCCAATGGTTTAGCGCAGAGGTAGCCATGGATTATCCTGCTTATACCATGGCCATTTGCCAACATAAACAAGTTATTGATGTTTGCAGCACAATATTTGACCAAAAAATAATAGAAAAGGTAGGCAAAAAAGGTAAAAATAATGGATCATTTGTTCAGTTACGGCTCATTAGATCTAGCATTTTGCCCACTTTAAATCAGACACAGAGACAAAGAGATTACAATTATAAAGTTATTTATTATAGCATGTATTTGAATTAATTATCAAGACAGAGAGAGATGCGCGTGTGAATTGCCTGAGTCTGTGCAGCATCCTTCTACTAATAATGAAGCTGCGCATTTGGTGTTACTCACTTGTTGAGAAATGATTCAGCAGCATGGCTACTTTATCAATAAAAGTCACAGGGCAGCATTGATAAGTTTCTGTGCTCCTGAATGTGTGTGTGTGTGTGCACTTAAAGGCACACTATGCAAGAATTGTACCTTAATATAACAGCTTCAAAGTCATTTTGGTAGTAAACAAACTCATAGTAGGGCGAATCAACCTGGTAGTAAAGCTTGGGGGGGATGCCGCTGGAAAAACCAGCAATGCAAGTTTGAGAGGAGCGCCCCTGACAAATCTTGCAAGAAGCACAACGTGCTTTACAGCAACAACGTCACACACATCAACAACAACATATGAAGCACAAAGATACTTTTGTGGATTTCAGATGTGATACTCGACGATGGAGCAAAGCAAAGAAAACTCGCTTGGAAAAGACTAGGAAAAGAGAATGAGCCTCTCTGGTCAAACCGTAAATAAATTCATCAATCCGGAAGTTTTGTTTGAGTTATTTAATGGTCTAGTGGTAGATCTCTTGCAAAGTGTGTCAGAGGTTACAGGTTCTAAGTTTTTTTCTCTTTCATCAAAAGTTAATATGTTCATCAGTGGTTACAGTCTATATCAAGCAGAGACACTTTTTTGTGCATTTTATTTTGTGATTTCACCGGAATGACTAGAGAGTCTTCGCAACAGCGAAAGATTGAAGAGCATGTCCGAGTGAAGACTGCACGCCACAGAGAACACTGGATCCATGACACTGATAGCAGCGGACACGAGCGCTCGACTTGAGTTCAAAAACACATTTTAGCACTAGATCTCTTATTTAATGCAAAAATTGCACACTATGCAAGATTTGTACCTTAATATAACAGCTTCAAAGGGGTATCAGGCATTGAGTGCAGAGACCAGTCTATGGCAGAGACGCTCTGCGTCAGTGGTATTTACGACTGTAATGTTAAATACAAATACTCCACAGCGACTCTAGGGGTTTCTGTTTGACACACACACACACACACACACACACACACACACACACATATATATATATATATAGATATAGATAGATAGATAGATAGTTCAATTAAACAGTATATATTATCATACTTTATAAATAAATATGTAAAACAAACAATATTGGTAGTCTGGTACAAGTGTGTAATTGTAAGCATGAAGCCTAAATGATAATGGTCTCAAGTTTTTATCACAGTGAAAAAAGGCTTTTTAAATTAACACCATTTCGCTGTATTTTTTTTATTAACTTCCAGGTTATAATAGATTTTTTTTTTTTTTAGCTAAACTACAGTATGTAGTACTACAATAAAAGGGATATCTCATACTTTTGGACAGCTCTGAGATGCACTGTTTGTCCAAGAAAGGGTAAAAATAGAAAAGATGTCCCAGACAGTGTATTGATACTTTAATTCATACAGACCTCAGACAGAGAGTCTCCTTTTAACATTTCCACAATGTGCAGTTTTGTTGTGTGGTTTGAGAATCACATGAACAGCTTAGAGCTTTCCAACCAAGTCAGTAATGCTGTTTTGTTACTGATATCACATAATGTGAATAAGACATTTAAGATAATTATTTAAATTATATAAACTTCACAATAAACTTTAGGGCTATGCAAGAATACCGATACCTATAAATTTATCACGATAGTTAGCGACGAGAATATTTTTTGTGCGCAAAAAACAAACAAAAATAACAACTTTATTCAACTATTCATTTCCTTCTCTGTGGGCCTCGAGATAGTTCACTTAGTGTAACTGCGCAGCGCTTCTGGGTTGTACGGCCGGCGCTGGTCATGTGTGTGATGCACGTGACGTACAACCTAGAAACGCTGTACAGTTACATATATAATATTGATATATTTAAATAATTTGTTTTATATTTTATTTACCATATAAGGTAAATAATTAACATTTGAATCAATAGACAGACCTCATTTAAAACTAGGTTTTCTTCATTTGTATGTTTTATTAATATCTGTATCTTTCTCTGTCATTCTTCCAAACAGAGACGTCTGCAGGAGTGTTTGAAGGAGCGTGCTGAGCTGCTCCAGGCTCTTGAAGCAGCAGACCAGAACGTAGAGCGGGAGAAAGGCAGGAGAGAGAGAGACAGAAGCTCCTGGGAGCAGAGCCGCAAGGAGCTGGAAAGGAAGATCGGCGAGCTGAAGGAGGAAGTGAGAGAATATATAGAGAAAGTAGAGGAGATGAAGAAGAAGCAGAAGGTAGTGTAAACACTCATTCCATCAGCCTGTGTGGTCAGCCCTGGGTCATGGTTTTGTGTATGTTTTGTCTTTACTGTGTTTACTGTGGTGTATATGTTCACATACACTGGCGGAAAGCTAACTGCTAAACGATTTTTAGTGTTACAGTCTAGTTTAAACACCTCACTACCACCACACCTCTCTCTTTTAGGAAGCTGAGGATTTAGGTGAGGCCCTGACAGAGGAGAAGAGAGCCCTGCTAACTCAAAAAGAAGCTAATGAGCAGCGAATCAGAGAGCTAGAAGAGGACATTAAAGTACTGACCCAGAGAGGACTGGAAAGAGAGACTGACCTAGAAAGGTGAGAGGCTTTGTGTTTTCTACCCTTTGAAGTATCTTTGAATCAATACCCAGCCCTACACATAGTGCAGGGTGGTTTGACCAAAAATTGAAATCACGTTTTTTTTTCTTCAAAATTAAGTTGGTTTTCCGAGTTTTTTTTTTCCATGCATAATCAGCTGTTCAAGGCATTTTCTACTGGTTGAGAGAGGAATTAATGCAATAAATTGACTTAGGATGGTCTATTTTATTGTCATTAGTTAATACTGTAGATTAGAATAGCGCCCAGTATAACCTAGAATTGTTATTTCTTAACATTCTAATAACATTCTGAAAACCAAGCAGAACGTTAATATAACGTCTAAAAAAACTAGACGTTTTGAATGTTCCTAGAACATTTTTATAACTTAATGGGATAATTAATGGGGTAACCCAGTTATCAAAACTTTATTTTTATTTTATCGAAATTAATTTCAGTGCATCAATATTTACTAAAATAAACAAATACTAAATAACACAAAGTTATTTGTTTGTGATTCACACTACATTGATTGTGTTGTATGTTTGTTTACAACTAATGTGCTAGTCTCTACTAATCTCTATTTGACTAAACTCCAATACAACTAATGAGCTAATCTCTACTAATCTCGACTTGACTTATCTCCAATGACTAATCTCTAAGATTTTCTTTGAATCATGAATAAACACTGAACATAATTTAGCAAGTAGAACATAAAAGCAAGTAGTTCTCCTGTATTCTCTGGGACACATCAGGACATAATTGTTTCTGATCGAATTGATAATTGATGTGATTGAATTATATACAAGACACATTGGACCCCTTCTAGAGGTCGGTTTAGTGTTTTGAGTGTGAACAGGGTCATATTGTCTCATATTGAGTAACATGGTTTAATTGGTTTCTGCGTAGGTTAAGGGAACGGGCCAAGAAAGCATCAGCTCAGAAGAAGGAAGATGAGGATGAACGCGAGAACCTGAAGGTTTTTCAGCTAACACTTACACACACTTGTACACAAATAAGCATAAACACAACTACAGTACATGGTCATTATTGTGCCATTGTTTTGTGTATTATACTAGTTAAAGATGGAACGAACAGAGAAAGAGCTGCACAGTCTTTCATCAGAGTTTCAGAGTCTGAGAAGTTCACTGGCCCAGAGAGATACACATGCTCTACAGCTCCGAGACACCATCACCACCCTCACACACAAACTCAACAGCGCTCACAGGAAGGAGGTAACACTCCTGCAGTTTTCACATCCCAGCTTTCACATTGGATATTCAAACCCAGATATTCATTGTCTCAGAACAGATACTTGATGCCATTTATCCATGAAGTTCATGTTATTAATAAGGGGTTTGGCTGATTAGCATATTCCCTGCTGTTAGATGTTGTGAATACACCATAAAGGGGCAGAAAGCATGTCTACTTTGATGACCATTCTGGCAAAATATATTTTTCGCTCAACATATAAATGTATTATGTTATAATGTACACTACTTTTCAAGGTTTTAGCATGGTGAGATTTTTTATTTTATTTTTAGCATCACTAAAATTTAGCATATTTTTTTAGCATCACATGATCCATCACAAAATCATTCTAATGTTTTTTTTTTTATCATCAATCTTGAATCTGCTTAATATTTTTGTTGGAAACCAATAAACATTTTTTTCAGGCTTCTTTGATTAATGGACTGTTCAAAAGAAAAAACATTTTTGAAATAGAAGTTTTTGTAACAATGTAGTCTTATCTATCACTTAAAAAAAATCTCAAAGACCCCAAACGTTTGAGTGGTCTATGTTTTGCAAGTGATTTGATTTTTATTTATTTTGATTAAATATTAACTGTATACAACTTCCCATCTTCTTCTAATTGGTCACACATTTTAGTCAGCATGAAATGCTGAGAAAACTGTTAGATGTGGTGCATTTGAACCATGTCTGTATAATAGAACAAATTGAACAAATAGAACAGATGGATGCTAGAAGACATGCAAGACTCTAGACTGACAGGATTGTATCTGTGTCATTGTTGATCAGGCAGCCAATGAAGTGGCATTGAGTGAACTTCGGAGTGTTCAAGAGCGCCTGAACGTGAGTGAACGCTGTGTGGAGACTCTGAGGGGGGAGCTGAGAGACATGGTTGCTCAGAGGGACACCACACACGCCGAGCTCCATCAGGCCCGTCTGCAGGCCGCACAACTCACACTTCAGCTGGCAGATGCAAGCCTCTCTCTGAGAGAGGGCAGAGCCAACTGGGCACAGGAGAGAGAGACCCTGCAGCAGAACACTGAGGTAGTGTGAGCAAAGATATTTTTTTAAAACACAAAGGCAACTTTAAAACTGTCGTTAATTGAAGTTACTGCATAAACTGTCAGATAGACAAAGTCCGCCTGGAACGCCTTAATGACGAGATCCAGCAAAAGGAGGCGATGTTGCAAGAGGCAAGGATGGAGAGAGAAAAAGCAGTAGTGGAGCTGGGACGAGAGAAAGACTGCAATCGGGTATAACACATTTATTTGAAACAACGACATGTAGCTGTAAAAACTCAGTCAAAAGTCAATATTTTTAGTGCCATCTGTTTCAGTGTTAACAGCACACGTTGTAAGAGTTAACATGGTCAACATCACATATTTGCTTACATTTGATTAGTGACCTAGAAAAAGGCCATTTACAGATTTATATAATGTAAATTAAGGTATGAATTACATTTGCTATTTAAAGTGAATCTAATTATTTAAAGACATTTTTCGTGTGTTTTCAGGTTCAGTTAAGCGAGACTCGTCGTGAGCTGCAGGAGCTGAAGGCCAGTCTCAGAGTGGCTCAGAAAGAGAAGGAGCAGCTGCAGACAGAAATACAGGCACGATCTCTGCTGTTCTCACAAAACTCACCGTGCTATCATATTCTCATCAAAGCCATCTTAAAAGTCTGGTTCTCACAGGTCAATCAAAAAGTTTAAAAAGCTTTCTCACTCTCAGTGAAGTTGTCTTCAATTCATCAGTAAACAACCCTCTGAGCCTGAAGGCATAACAGAAACATGCTGTTGTACCAGTCCTAACCTCCAGAAGCAATCTTGTCTCTCAAGAGAATATTTTACTCTCTGTGTGTCTGACAGCGTGTGGCTCCTGGTTTAAAGCAATATTCCACATTGTAAATACACTTAGATTGGAAACCGAGCAGGGGAGTGGGCAGATGGATTTAAACACGGAAATCTGAAGCTTGTATTTTTGGTGTCCTTTGCATGAATTCTTAAGTAAATAAATCTTATGTGAGCTATAAACGTTAAATGATCCTTTCTAGGTTGAGGAACATCTGGTTAGTATGTTACATATGTAATGGCCATGAATGGAGTTTGCAGAACATCAACATAGGCGTGTGGTCATGCATATGCAGTTATGTGGCATTCCTTTATGGTATCCCTGTGGGGGGTACCAAGTTAAAGTAACTTTACATTTTTTGCTAGTCATGATGTAAGGTTAGAATTTGAATAAAACTTTATATAATGAAACTCAGGAGAGTTATATATGTAGGCTAATGTTATGTTATGTTTCTTCTTCAACATAAATGTGTATATCTTGAATTTTTTTTTTTCTTTTGCTCCATTGCTCTATGTTTTCCAACTGGCCGTTCACTGTAAATGCATTACTGAAAATGCATTTTTCATTCTGTTAAGGCCGTGACACACCAGGGCGACATCAAATAACTAGCAGCAATGAAAGTCAACTGCGTTGTCGCCGACGTGTAAAAACACACTGCAAAAACTAGCCTGACAGATGCTCACTGACAGCTTACTGCTGGCTTGGTGTATCCCAGACCTTATTAGACTGAAAATTACCTGGAATATTTATAATATATTAAGCTACGTTTTTAAACACACAGAAGTTTTACAAAGATTTTAAGCAGGGGTTTAAAATAAATATTAATGTGTATTATTTGAAAAGGTGACCAGTTTTCTCTATATCTGTGCTAAAATAAGAAAAAAGGAAACTGCAACAATGAATTAAGTAAAATAAACACAACATTACAAATACAAATCTACGTATACTTAAGATGAATGCACTCTGGATTTAGGGACAGGATGATGGACAGTATGGTATTTTAAACATAACAGTGTGACATTATTTCATTCGATACAATGTAAGGTTTGTTAACTGTGTGTGTGTGCAGGAAGTGATGGAGTACAGCCGTCAGCTGGAGAGAAGGCTGGAGGTGCTGAGCGATTCTAAATGGAGTGAGACGGCCCTGCTGCAGAGCAGTGAGTCACTGTGCTTTCTTTAATTCTGTACAAACATCACTACACAACGACACTATTGTGAGTCTCTCTCCTTTCTTTATTGCCCTCTCACAACAATACCACAGAACTCCAGGCGGCAGACAGCCACATCATAAAATACCACACACCACTGCACAACACTGCGTTATACGGCCCTGCACAATGACAAGACTTCACCACCGTACAACACAGCACACCAACCCCACCTCCCGGAAGCACACAACTCTGCCATACTGCAAAACAACATAATATAACACTGCTTTATTTTAGACTCATTAACTTTTACCTCAGACCGCTCACACTGACTTATTCTGCACAAAAATTGAACATTCTCCCGCAATGGAAAATGGCAATCTACAATCTAATTGGTTTGCATTACACAATTTCTAGTAGTAAAGTCAAACAGGTTTTTGGCCAGTGCAACCTTCAAAGTTGTTCAGCCCATAATGAAAAGTTACAACAGCAAGCATTACACAACAGTTTTAGTTTTCCAAATAAAGGAAAATCATACAAAGCAGTTGTGCTATAAAACAAGTGTCAAAAATGTTAGATTTACATTTGCAACTGTTAAGCTCTATAACTAATTACAGGCGTCTGTTGCATGAATGCAATGTCGACTTAAGCGTGTTTACATATAAAGGTTTGTCATATTGTTAAATTAAATCAGTTTCACATTTTTAGCTTATTTTGGATGTGTAGCTGACATGACGATTATGGTAAATTCTACAATATTATTTGTTATATTTATGCAAGTTATATTACATTCACATAATTCTGATATGATGATCACTATCAAAAACAATCAAAATATCTTTATAAAATTATTTGGGCAGCCACAGACCCTTATTTGGACACGTGTGAAAGCTCATCTGCCGTTCCTGGTTTCAGGTCAAGCAGAAAGCCCACTGCTGTCAGATTCTGAGGATGAGAACCCCGAGGCCTTGCAGGACGCACACTCTTCTGGGTCTCTGAACCACTACAGTCTGTGTGAGCAGCCCCAGGCCGACCTGCTGCTCCCGGCCACCCCGCCACCCTCTCCCAGACACCCCTCCAGCATGAACATGGTGGTCATCAGCCAACCTGCACCCCTCTCATCTCCACACCAGCCCAGTGCTCACACACACACTCACAGCTCTGAGTCGGTGAGAGTTGGTCATTAAGTCATCGCAGCATATCCAAATATGATATTTTTGTGGTTACATAAAAAACATTTAGGGGAAGAATTGGCTGTATTGTGACCTCACCCTCAAAGCCCCTTCACATCAAATCTGACAAAATGGCACTAAAGAAAGAAGCTATAAAATATTGGCTAACAATGCTGAAAGTTTTTACCCTACTTTACAAGCAACAAGTTCTGAAAGGGTGCTAAAGTATACAATTTATTTTTATTCTTTTTTCCAACATCCAAACAATAACCTACTCTCTGGATAATCAAGTTTTCACTGATATGAGAAAAAATAGATTTTTTTAATGCTTTCACCCTCATGTTCTGTTTAGGAAGTGTCTGCTGCTAGGGAAGTGAAGGATTTCAACACCCTTTATAAAAAGGCATTACTTGAAATTACTAAAAATTACTGTGCTTGAGCTCTCAAAGATAACATAAAACATAAATAATGCAATGAATTATCACAAGCTAGGATTCTCTGAATGGTGTACAAAGTGTTGTACAAAAAGTTGTTTGCTTTGTTTTACTGTGTTTTTTATTTTATCTTTCTACAATGCATTTTTGCTAGAACTTAACCAAACAGTCCATTATACTGCTTTATATCTTATCATATTACCATATTTATAAACACCAATTTTATTAATAGCGGCAAATGAATCAAAATATCTTACTTCCATGTTGAAAAATAAGGCGCATGCTCAGGTTTGATTAGGAATCTGAATGGGGTAAATCATTTAGAAAAGAATCACTTTTACATGCGCATCAAACAAATTCTCAAGAGAGAATGAGAATCAACCTAGGCTCAGAATAAAATAAAACTTTAGAATATTACAGAATAATATTTCAAGTTCAATGTGTTGGGAGTTCATAGAGATGCCTTGAGCTAGATGCCAAATTTTTTGTCAGTGTCAATCTCTGAATTGTTGCCGATATTTTTTGCCACTGATTAAATAAAAAACCCTTAGCTTTCAGGTAAAGAAAAAAAAACTACAGATGATTTCAGATTTATATTTCAAACTCAGTATGAAGTAATTCAGAGATACACTATTGCGTTCAAAAAATCTGGTTGTGCTTGTTCTTCAGACTTGTAGTGAATAGGCCCTTTATTCATGCATATGTGACTACGCGTGTTTTACAGGAGGAGGAGTACGAGGCTGCTTTGTCAGGAGGACACAGCTCTGGAGAGGAGACAGCTCTTCTCCTGCCTGACAACAGAGACGCTACCCTCGGGTACAGCACGCACAAACACACGTTCACTGTCTATAAACCCCATCAGTCACACTGTCGTTATCTGTGACCTGCAGACACAGGCTCAGATAGATTTTCACATATACTCTTACACAACCCACATGAGTAAATATGTCACTGTCGCAAACAATATTCGGCCCTTCTCTCTCCTCAACGCCTCTCTTTATATCTCCCTGTCACAGTCTGTCTCTTTTTCTGTCTTTGCACACTCGCACACGCTAATGCAGGCCTTTATTTATGGTGACAGTCCGAATATGGTGAGGAGATGGAAGTTTTGAATACCACCTCATAAAATTAGTGAGGGAGAAGAGAGTGAGAGAATGGATAGCGGGAGTTCTGTGAGGGGAGGACAAGAGGACAGATAAGTTGACAGGAAGCTGTAGCAATGATTTACTGAGAGGGTAGTCAGCGCTCACCGGCCAATTTTCAGCATCATTAAAACCCTTTCTCCCTCACTTCTCTCCTTCACCCTCTTTCTTTCTCTTCCTAACTCTACACCTCCACCCCCCTCCGTCTGTTTCCCTCTCTATCCATCTCTTTCACCCTCTGCCATCTATAAATGCAGCATTTCTTCCCAAACTAACGCTTGTCCTGTTGTGTGTCGTCATGCAGAGATCTGGCAGAGAGTCCCCTGTGGTGAGAAGCAGAACTGCAGGACCGGAGGGCCAGTGCAGCGTGGATGGCTTTGCACTAGTGCAACATGTGTTACGAGTTTTGTATTTAGAAGCATTTGCGCTTTACATTATATTGACATGAGTATTTAAATATGCAATTTGCTTTACACTTTATATGCACTTAGAATATGCATAAGCAATTAGACCTCTCTATGTCGCACGCAGTTTTACAGTAACTTGCACGGACGTGTTATTTTACACATGTCAACTGACAAGCAGAAAGTGTCTGTAACGAGTAGATCAAGGGAAAGGTTGTATTTACGGCTGAGGAAATAATGTGTGCGTTTCTGTGTGTGTGTGTTAGGGTCTTGATTTTCGTGTGTTTTATCTGAGTTCTGTCGTAAGGCTTGTATGGATATAACAATTACCATTAATCTGCATCAGCAATAATGCAAAGCACAATGTCATCAAGATTTTTTCAGATTTTAAATGCAAGATTTAGTTCGGGTGCTCTTCATTTTGTGGGTCTTGTGGTAGAAGTATTTTGAAATTTTGTTTGTTTGAAGAAAGGCAATGATTATGTGCAATGGGCTACACCAGTGACTGATCCTTCTGTTTAGATGTAAGAGTAAAGACTGGCACTTTTGATTCCTGTCAGGAAGTTTACCATCATCCTCATGTAAAATTCATATGTGCAAGATCTTCTTTGAAGGAAATCCACTTGAGCATGGAGACTGGGGATATTAGAAACAGTTAGTTATTATAATGAATTTATTACATTTAATCCCTCAATTTATATTTGCTGCTTTATCTTAGTTTCCTGCATTGTATTGAAACACTACTTGACATTAAGGATGAAATTACTATTTGTATGCAAAATGTACTTAAACAGCTTAACTACTTAATGTTCCTCTTTGGGTTTGAGATACATTAGAAACTTTTTACAGTACTGTAAGAAGGTTTTTTTTATATATATTTGAAGGTATGAATTGAACTGTTTTAAATTGTGCCTCACTAAAATCAAGAAATCTCATGTTTAATGTGTGATGGCTTCAGGTTGATCATGTGGAGAACATTATTTGGCCATCTTTAAACTTTGGTGATGCTCTTTACCTGAGGTAAAATTACATTTTAATTACATTCACAGGGAGAGTATTTTAATGCATATATTTAAAAGTGAGATAATGAAGGGGAATATTATTTAAAAAAAAAAAAAAAGGTATCATACATTGAAATGTTTTTTTTTTTTAAGTTTGAAACATTTTCCGGTTGAGCTCACTGTACTTACAGAACCTCTGTTTGGTTGATTTGTTCTTGCCGTTTACTGTAGGGTTGAAGTTTAAATAGCACCTTTATGTTATTTGCCTTTTATACAACATGTCATAATCTGTATTGACTTTAAAAGTGATGTTACCATTACACCTCACTGAAACAGCAGTCACTTTGTATTCATCATCCCACTGTATTTGTATTGTGCACTGGTCACTGTAGAGACTCTAGAGACTTTTAGTATATCTGAGATTGAAAAAACATTTCTCATTTTCATGATACACTTCACCTGAAATGTAACCTGAAAGTTTGATCACCCAGTACACGCAAAAACCTTTGACAGCAAAATTTGTTATTCCTGCTAGCCACTATACTACAACCGTAAACCTGTTTATGGCAGGGAACATGTTAAGATTAGTCCTAAGTAATGGTTGTCCACTTTCATGAGTTTCAGTAATGTTTAAGAAACATTGTCTTTAAGAACACAAGTCATTTCAGGGCAACACAATCAGAGAATTTGATTTATTGTTTGCTTTTTATGTAGTTATTCCTACTTTCACTTATCTAACTTGTTTTTAGGTTATGTCGTTCTGTTCAGGATGTGGGATGGGTTTCATTAAAAAAAAATCATCAATGTTTGTTGTATATCCATGTGCTCTACTCAACAATTCACAATAAGGTTAATTTGTTAAACATTATTTGCATCAGGTAACAAACTAAAAATGTTTTACAGCATTTATTACTGTAGGTTAATATTATTTAACACACTATTGTTAATTCATGTTTGTTCACTATACATGACCTAATTTATACAACTTGTTGAAATGGTAAAATGTATTGGTATAAGCAGAAATTTCCATTAACCTAGATCAGGGACAGTTTATCAACCATTTTGGATGATATTGGGAGTTTTTATTTATGTATCCGACCCGTGTTGGATAACTTGTTCATGCTCATTTCCCCAATTTTTACATTTAGATACCTTTTCTGTCATCTAATGCTCACATAAAGTACATTTTAAAATCTATTTCTTTTAAAAATATATTTAAATAACACTTAAATGTAATTTTTAGCATAAAAAACTACATTCATACATTGCAGTGTTGCAATGGAGCAAAATAATAGTACAGAATTTTAATATCAGCCTGTTATCAGTTATCAACCATAAAATGAAAATAATTTTTGGCTTATTGGTAATTGGCTAAAACTGTAATATCACTGCATCCCTAACCAAGATAAAAAGATGCTGTAGACGTGCTGTTCATTGTTAATTCACAATAGCTAAAGCATTAACTGATTAACATTATTGTAACAATTACAGTTAAAATGAAAAAAAGTGTATTTTATTTTTAATTGAATTGTTTAATCAAATTTGTTTTTTAAACTTTGTTTACAATGGTAAAATCCATATCACTGTTTATAAATTATTTAGGTCTATTTTCACTATGATAATTTTAGTCACAAGAATATAATTTTACTGATACAGCACAACGTCCTACAGGTAGGTTAAATTATGGATGCACTATCCAGGCTTTTGATTTACCTGTAAAGATACTTGTGTAGAATTGGACCATTGCCCCCCTGTTATCCTCTCTTGCTTTTTAACAACTTTTTGCTGACCTTCACCCCATTTTTTCCTCTGTTGCTTTTCCTATGCCACTCCCTCTCTAGCTCTCCCGTGGTTGTTCTCTTCTCCACACTCACTCCCCTATAGCAGCATGACGGGAGATAATTATAAAATCAATGGAGCCGGGCTGCCTGCTTTACGGCTTCCTCTAAAACCTTAACAGGGAAATCACTGTAGGATTGATGACTCCTTCACTCTTTATCTCTTTTAATTAGAAATGTAAAAGATATGAAGAGCCTGAGGCCATAGCACTGCACCCTGGCATTACAACATACTACCTGCTCTCTTTCCTTCCAGCCTTCCTTCCCTCTCTTTCCTTTTTTCTGTCTTTTAGGAAGCCACTGCCTTGGTTTCCTGTAGAGAATGTCTAACATATAATCTCTCCTTCTCCAGAACACCTCCAGCTAGAATCTTTTCTCTAACATTGGAAAGGCAAAAAAATATTATGGGTCATTTTGTATTTTATTACGAGTTGATTGAGCGGCATTAAACCAGTGTAGACTTTATGATCTTTTGCTGGGCAAGATATTACAGTCGTTCTTTTCTTTTACATCTTTATACATTTTTAGGGGCCAAGCACCGAAGGTGCGGAGGCACCTATTGTATCTGTGCCGGTTCTTATTATTATTATTATTATTATTATTATTATTCTTCTTCCGACTGGGCGTCTATGGCAGCCCATAGACCGGTGTGCGGGAAAGTTGTTTTGGTTTGACATTCTGATAGAGGACAGTCCCAACTTTAAATACACCAATTTTGGTGTCTCTAACTCATTCCCTCTAGCGCCACCAACTGTCCAAAGTTTCACTTTTATTATGCTAATAACTTTTGAACCGTAAGGCCTATCAACAAAATTCTTTTTTCCTCTTGTTCCTGAGCTCATGGCGATTCGATCGCACCCTATGACGTCATTTTCCGTCATAAAAAAATGGGCGCTATTTTGAATTTTCTAAAAAACCTACTTTTGCGAACTCGTCCTAGACCGTTTGTCTGATTTTCACCAAAATCGCACCGGATCATCTCCAGGCAGTGCTGACAAAAAGTTATGGAATTCAAGATGATTCGAATAACCGTTTTCGAAAAACGCGCAAACTAATTTTACGTAGACCTTGCAAAAACAGACGTGAGGCTGTATCTCCGCAACGCTTCATCCTATTCAGACCAAACTTGGTACATGTCATCACAAGCATGACCTGAGGCTACATGCAGCGTTTCGGCGCAGCGCCACCTAGTGGTCCGGAGATATGAAAAATGGCTATTTTTGCTCGTAACTTCTGAACGGTTTCTCCAAAAATCAAAAACTTGGTCTCGTTAGATTCAGGGCGTCATGCCGAGTCGACCGATATCCAATTTTCCCAGATCGGCCATTTTGGCTGTCGGCCATTTTGAATTATGTGCTAAAATGCTGTATTTTTTGAACGCATGAACGAATTGTTACGAAACTCGGTATGGGTCATCAGTACAATGCCCTGAAGGAGCCTGAGAAGTTTCGAAACAGCACCACCTAGTGGTGAATTGTTTTATTCAAATGCTTATAACTTTGGGTGTGGTACACTTATTTTCACGGGAGTCATATTTTTGAGGTCCTGAATCGTTGCCGAGTCCAACGATACCAAACATGTCGGGTTTCGTCTCACGGATGGCGTAGCGTAGCGATTTAGCGCGAAAAAAACACTTGGCGATATCTTCAAAACCGCTGTTCCGATCGAGACGAAACCATCGTCAGAAACACGGAATCATAGCTTGTTAACTATACGCTAATGCCCAAATGCAAAAATATTGATAGTAAGGGGTAGTAAAATTCAAACAAAGTCATGTGTCATTCATTTTTTACGTGTTTTTTCATATAAATGTTTATAACTCGGAAGCGAATTGAGATATTTTCACCAAAATTGACACACATATGTATGGGGTCACTCTGAGGGCACACACAAAAAATTGTGGGACTGAGCCTCTTGGTGGCGCTATAAAAGAACAAAACGTGAAATTCCCATTGACTTCAATACAGTTTTGTGAAATACAATGCTATACTAAATAAATGCTTTGGTCTAACATTACGAAACTCAGTGTGTGCCATAAGCAGCATGCCCTGAAGGTACTCAAAAGATTTTGAGACAGCGCCACCTGTTGGTCAAAAGTTATAATTAATTTCTGAGAACGCTAATAACTTTTGAATAAATTTGCCTATTGCAATGAAACTGATCTTAATAGATTCCTTGGGTTATGCCGAAAACATAGATATCAGGTTTTCCATAATCAGACAAACGTCCTGTTCGCCATCTTTATTTCTTTGAAAAACCTTCTTTTTCGAACTCCTCCTAGACCGTTTGTCCGATTTTCACAAAAATTGAATCGTATCATCTCCAGACCGTGCCGACTAAAAGTTATGAATTGCACAATGATAGACAAAACCGTTTTCGTATACCACAGCATCAAAGTTTAGGCATGCTGCCAAAATTACTATTTAGGCTTTTTCTCTGCAATGCCTTCACATTTTGACACCAAACTTTGCATGTGTCATTGTCACCTCACTCTGACCACATCACATCTATTTCGTAACTGCACCACCTATTGTTCGAAAGTGATAACCCATTAAATCATCTTATAAGTTAATGTTTATGTGATTTTCTTAGCCATTTGCCCAAAGTTCTCTCAAAATGCCCTTAATTGCTCCTTGCTGCAGTTGGTCTGCCACTCCTTGCCATTTTGGCATATGTTGCCGCTTATTGCGCTTGGCCCCGGTAATGGCTGCTTGCAGCTATATTTTTTGAGTTGTTTCTTTCTCTTTTTGTTCGAACGCTTTTATTCCTCACTCTCATTCTGATTTTCTTTGTGTCGCATCTTAGAGGGTTAGTTCACACAAAAATTAAATTTCTGCCATTAATTACTCACCCTCACATCGTTCCAAACCAATAAGACCTTTGTTTATCTTTGGTACACAAATTTAGATATTTTTGATGAAATCTGATTTCATCAGCCATAGACAGCCACGTTATTAAAAGGATAGTACACTTTGAAATTAATTTTTGATACGTTTTAGCTTACCTCAAGGGCATCCAAGATGTAGGCATCTTTGTTTCCAGAGTATTTTCAAATTTGATATTTTTCGGTCAAACCGGTGTTGAGCTAAAAACTATTCTGAATACCTTAAAAATAATTGCATAGCAACACCCTCACGAGCTGAGAGAAACAACAAGATACTGAAAACATAAAACTGATATTGCTTTGTTTTCTCAATGCAAAATTAAAAACAAAATAAAATGTTATTTTTCCCACACACCTTATTATAGCAGCTTTGATGGTTTGATAAAAGTCGGTGTTTGTCACTATTATAATATACTGAGAGCAATATATAAAGCACACGGTACAATATGTAATTGTGACTTTTTCTCAAAATGAATAATTCATTCTCATAATTATCATGATTTTGTAGATCAACATAAATTGAGTTATAAAGCAAAATATAAAGCCATAATTATGAGGTGGTGAAGCTGTCCTTCTTGTATTCAAGCATAAAATGTTGAGATTTAGGGTCATAAATGAGAAATAAATTCAAAGATTTCAAGTTGCAGTTGTTGTGAAATGTAAAAATGCTATTTTTTTAACACTAGGGTAAATTTTATTGTATAGGGGAGACAAAAGGAGGCAGCAATCGACCATAATTCATGCTTGCAAACTCCATGGCAGCAGGTTTTGCCAAGGCATCCACAACTACTCCACTAAAAAAAAAACAGTTCTCTTCATTTTTTTCATTGATAACCATGTAGATGGCTTTAATCAGAATGAATGGATGAATCTCTCCACGTGTGCTTTCTTTGTTGTTTTTGTAATTTGAACAACTGCAGCCTAGACATTGTTCTATCCATTCATTATTGCTCTTTTCTCCTTCATTTAACTCTCATTACTCTCAGCACTATGCACTAAACACCACAGGAAGCAGAGCATGTTTGCCATGGATAGAAAAACATGTCCTGCCTCTTTAAATCCATCACCTCAGCCTATCTGCCTTGTGTTCCCATGGCAACATCTCATTGGGATTGGATATATGGGGTCCTTGTAAAACAGTGTATAATGCATGGGCCTTGTTTTTAATCTTAGCCCTAGTTTATTGATCCTTTTAATGAAACTTAATTATAGTAATCTTTTAATTAAGAGTACCATAGCCCTGTTTACTACAATACCCCTGAGCTATGAATAAATAGATTTGTATATTGTGAGCCCCTTTGTGCTCTTTACAAATAAAGTGGTCAAGTCTGAATCCCTTAAGTACTGTGTCATTCATTCAAATAGATGAATACATAGCATCCGATATGGACTTGTGCTTTATGGGTTTTGAGAATATAGAAGCATGCTTAAAAAAGGGTGTGGTCATATGTCTATGATTGATCTCCATCATTCAGGTAATCATAGATTATAATTTTGCTTGGTATTATAATATGAAACACATTATTAAATAGATCAAATTAAATGTGCTTTATCCATATAATTCCTTTTGGCTGGTAAAAAAAAAAAAAAAAAAAGACTACATTATTTTCACAGTATTTCAGGCTAATGTAACCAATTAGAAATATTTAACATATATTTCTTTTTAATTATCACACAATCATTTAAAAGATTAAATTATTTCTGCTTAATGAAACTAAATTTTCACAATAACCTCTGCCCATTCTGTCTCATGTCTAGGTCTTTAATGCTCCTGTATGAGTAATGCAAGGATGTTTCTTTGTCCTCGGATAATTACTGTATGACACATGCAGACAAATGAGGGCACACTGGAAGGATCCATTAGTTTTGGTCTCAGTAGTGTTTGTGTGTGGTTAGCGTTTGATGAATTACAGTTCTCTAGCCAGCAGGGTCATTAGAGCAAATCTGTGGTGCGCGATCGCCCTCTGTTGGATGAATTAACGTACCTGCTTGCGGATTTGGATGTTTCTTTCCTCCTGATTCACACTGTGAATAATGTCAGCCAAAATTCTGCCATCGTTTACTCACCCTCGTGTCGTTCAAGACGAGAATAATTTTCTGGAAAACACAAAATAAACTGCTTTCCTCTTTCCTCCGTAGAACAGCGTGACCGGGGCCTATCAAGTTGAAAAATGACAGAAAACATAACATTTAATGAACGTACTACACTATATTTCAAATCTTCTAACGATAAGTATAGTTCTGTGTGAAGTACAGACCAAAATTGCGGTCGTTATTCACATCAAAATCTACCTTTGTCTGCAGCTTAGTTTAGGATCATCCCGCTTTCAAACTTGATGCATGATGACGCGTAGCTGATTGACGTCATTAACGGATTTTCAGACCCGTCAATTTAATTTCACCACAGATTTAACTTACATGAAACCAGTTTTGCACTATGATATAAATTTTGTATTGCTAATATATGAAAATTGGGAATTTAGAATAGATTAATCCTATTGATTTGAATCTTTTGAATCAGTTCACACTAGCCCCTCGTCCAATCTCTGACTGTGCAGTCACACCACGACAGTCAGATGGCGGCAAGTTGAATTAAAAGTATTTTTTTTTTTAACTGTATGTGTGTTTAAAAAGTGTATTTACAGACTAGAAATACTTTTTAAATATACATTTAAATGTTAGTTTTAAAATTATGCATGTAACTCTTTTGAGTCATTCTGTGTTTTCACTGTTATACGATAGGGGTCGCTATTACACAAGAAACAAAGAAGCAAAAACAAGTGATAGCATGTGTAAGCGTTAACAATAAATCAAGGTGGATAAGCAGATGCATATTTTTATACATATAAAAAACCTTAACCGTCAACATTGAACAGAATATAAATCTAACTGCCTGATTTTACCGAATGAAATGTCAACCCAGGACGAGCTGGGACTGTACTCTGCCTATGTAGGTCTAGCCATTGACAAAATCGCTATTTTCTCAGCTTTTAGCTTAAAATATTGCTTATTTTTAAATTAAACTTAACCACACTCATGCAACATGCAACATGCAAGTGTTGATTGCATTTTTTTAAGCAAAACGTCTGTTTAGAAATACATGTTCAGGTATTCATAGAAGAAAATATTCTGGGGACCAATTTTTGTGAAAATGTTCAAAAATGCTAGCAGTGGCTGGCAAAAAGTCTGACAGGGGAGTTAAATATAAGTGTGTATATATTTACACGATTACACATTTTAAATATACATGTAGATTTTCAATGATTGGATGGACACACAAACATTAAATTGTAATGAATTATACATCATAGTTATATTTTGTAATGCAATTGCCATAAATTGAAGCTAATTAAACTCTTTCTATTACAGGTAATACAGTTAAAAATGATTTACATTACTTGTAACATTAATGAGAATCACAAGCCCCATAAAGTGGATTTTGTTGTGAAATATCTTTTTGAGATTCATGTCAATGGCAGTGTAAGACAGTAAATGATGATATTATTTTAATATTTGGCTGAACTATTCCAATAGTGTATCCTAGATGAATTAAAGTACAGTAAATGAATGACAAGGAGAGAGCGAAAGAGAGTTTCTCAAAAAAAAAAAAAGTTTATTGTGCCTCTTATTGTTTATATGGCTTTTTATATAACAATTTGTTGAACACGAACAAAAGGACTGACAATACATTAGCCAAGTTAAGAGAACAAGAAAAATATGACAAAGAGTTAATCTCAACATTCCGCTTGCTTTACGTGTGGCTGTGGCGCAACTCTGAAGGAGAAGAGGTCCGTATGACAGCTCACACACACTCTGACAGCACCAGCGTGATGACATTCATTTAACAATGTACTACACTACAGCTTATTGAGTGCAGCCATCCTCACATTCAACACACAAACACACGCCCACACACACACACACACACACATACACACACACACAGCTGAGTTCTGGTCATAGTCGTATTGCTTGACTGAGACTGATACCTTTTAATGTTCAGTGGCAGACGACCACCAAATTGCATACTGTGTGTTTTTGGCAATAAAATGGACTAAAATATTAGATAAAATTAGAGAAAAAAAACCCCACCAAATCTACTTCTAAGATGAAGATGAAAGTTCTGCAATGAATTATTTCAGTTCATGGTGACACGGCGGGATTTCTATAACCTAACACATAAATATTGCCTGTTTCTAGAGCAAGCGTTTGGTCCTTACAGAGATGCCCTGAGTCTGAATTTCATGTTCTTTCTTTTTTATAGCAAGAGTTCTGAATATATTTAGTACAACAAGCATGCTTTTCAAGTGTGTGTGTGTGTGTGTGTGTGTGTGTTAGTACAGGTATGCATTTCATCATGATACATGAGATTCGGAAAATCGTCCAGATGCATTTGTGTAGCTATCCTGAATTCTCGTCTATTCCGATGAGGTCAAATCCCGCGATGACACGTGCAACATTGTGCTCGCCGTTTTTTTTAATTTGACTCGAGTGCTGCATAACTTCAGCCTGAGCGCTCTGAGTGAAACCGGTCCAGTATGACATCATGCGCATGATGCAGAGACTTGAAGGTAATGGACATGTGGAAATGGGCTCCCTGACAGGAGTTGAACCCTACAAGCTGCAAACTTTGGCACAGACACACCATTCATTTGGCAGCGAATCATATGACGTAATGAAAGCCGATACGTAATGGCATTCCCCTAAAAACACGGATCATTCGACGGGAGAAACCCTGCCACTGAACTGATTATCAATGACATCTAACGCTGAGCCAAAGTGCCCAAGAACCCAACCAATCAGCTGGATAAAGACTCAGCAGAGGTCTGCCAGTTATAGCAATCCGATTATCTTTCTGTAGGTCTGCCCAGGAAAGCTATCCAAACAAAACATAACTAAGAAAATAGAATACAGGATAAAAAAAAAATATATATATGAAGGTATATATATATATATAGATATGTATGGGCTTATTCATAAAATGTAAAGAGAACAAACTATCTCAAGGCTGAAAAAGTCCAAATGATATTCGAAAGCATCATCATCAACAACAACAACAATAACAACAACAACAACAGAACAAAGGATAAGCATTTTCAGTTTTCATCCTGTATTTTCTTTCGAAAGAACTTGTTTTGAACCCGTTGAAAGTCAGCTGTTAATGGTATACGTCCATTTGGCTTCTCCTTTTCAAAGCAAACAAACGAGTTTTATAAAAGCGGCAGTCTGAAAAGCCAGTTGTTTTGTCTTTCGCCTTCCCTCTCGTTCTGCGGGAGAGGTCCTGAGAAGAGGTTTTTTTATGCGAGTTTCCTCAAATCGACTCACTGATGTCTCTCATCGTTGACCGAGTGGCCTGAGTTAGGAGTGTCTGTACAGGTAAGGCTCTGCGTTTGCCCTGGAACGAGAAAGCTTCCTCATTGAGCTCTTCCTCCATGGCTCTTTCTGGACACGTCCACATTGGGTTCCTGGCCGGCCCAGGCCTCTCCGTCACTGTCTGTGCCCCTCTCCTCCTCCCCATCGTCGTCATCGTCGTCCTCCTCCTCCGGTGAAGGCTCGCTGCCGTTCTCTGTGGCCCAGCTGTCGTCTTCGTCCTCCTGCTCTTTCTTCATAGTGAGCAGGGCGGGTGGAGGAGCGGGTGGTTCGGGCTCTGGTTTCTTCTCCGTGGACTCGGTCTGGTCCTCGAAGGCCTCTGGGTTTTCCAGCATCTCTCGGATGAGAGGAGGCATGGGGCCCGGGATCTCCATCTTCAGAGTTATGGCCCTTTCTGCTCCTGTTGTACACAAACAGTTCTTGTCAGGGTTGGTGTCATCTACATGTTAGTAAGAAATAAGGTAGCGGGTGCAAAAGGCAGAGAGTGAAAGCCTATTCAAAAGATTTTCACACCATTTTTTTGTCGACAATTTACTTTGGGCCCCATAAGGTGCAAAAAAATGTGCAAAAAAATACTTATCCCCCCACAATGTAAGTTGATTTTTATTTTGCTCTATGGATACTGTTCAAAATAAATGAATACATTTATTCATCAAGGATGCATTCGATTGATAAAAAGTGACAGTAAAGACATTTATAATCCTACAAAAGAATTCTATTTCAATTAAATGCTGTTTTTTTTCATTTCTATTCAAGGTTCCACTAAATATAAAGCAGCACAATTGTCAAATCAGAAAAGAATTTGAATGATAGTGCAAGTGTATATTATATAACTGGATACTATTTTCCTTCCATTGTTCCATTTGCACACTTTTTTAGCAGTGTATTTGCCATTAAACTATGAGTATTCTGTCATCTGTATTGTCAAATGAGTTTTTTTTTGCATGTGAATGAGCCTGACCAAATGGATTTTGCTTGTTTAAATACGCAAACTTTTCTCAGAGACTCGTGTATATTTGCGTTGCCCTCTGTGTGAACGCCATTGGTTTTGCACCCCAATGGCGTTCACACAGAGGGCAACGCAAATATGTTGTTGGCTCTCTGTTGGCTCTCTTGGTATGAAAATGCCATAAGTTCACTATTTAATTTAAAACGCAGCCTTTACATCTAGTAATGCTATTTTGTGGCTAGTAAACTGACCCTTGGTGCTGATGCCACGTAGATCAGTGATCTTCATCAACATCCGAGGGAACATGTAGGGTTTGTTGGGTCGGCGGCGGCGTGCATAGATCTTCAGAGCCTCCAGCAGGGGCTCCTGCAGACGATCTACACGCTCAGGCTCCTCAAGATCCATTCGGTCTAAAGAGAAAGAGGTTAATATCAGTATAGTAGTGCCACCATACATTTTCTAGGTGCTTAAAACGAATTATGTATTCTAAGTCTAGAAGTTCACGAGTTCACTTTTCCTGTTGCTTCAACTAGATGGCATCAGTGTTGCAACAAAATTGCATGGTGTAATACCTCCGCAAATTAGGCAGATGGCGCTGAGGAGGCCAGTTTCTGTATCATCCATCTCAAGGGGCAGAAGCTGACCAGCGAAGGCAAACACCAGGTCAGTGAGCGGGCCGAAGCCAGCGTTATGCATCTGAGTCCGGTTGAGGGTCAGTCCATCTGAAAAAGTCATCGTGTCCTGGTCCGGTGTGTATCGTGTACAGATTCGCAGCATCTACAAGAGACAGACAGTAAAATATTATGTGAATGTGACATTGTAGATGCATGGTCTGAATTAAGGTGAGTTTCTTTAAGGATGGCACACATACTAGAATGTCCAAGCAAGCTGATTTAAGGAGGGTGATCTGATCTGCGATGGTCAGGGTGGTGAAGCCCGGAAGGCGTTTGGCAAATTCCACAATTTTAATGATGCACTTGGTTGAAAGCTCACTGAATTTGTCCCATAGGCCCAAGTCCAGCTGAACCCGGTGGTCTGAGCTTGAGTTCTGATGAAAAGAAAATGAGAAGAGGAGGTTAATATATTTATGCATGAATATTTTGATGTCACCATGGAATCAAAACTGACACTTCTTATTTTTTTATTGTTTCATATTGTTTATTATATACTCATTCTCATGTCATTCCAAAACAATTTGACTCATTATCCAATGGAACACGAGGTGAACATTTTCAGAATGTACAAAAAAAAGTTAATTTCTAATTTGTTCCTCACACCTTATAAATAAATAATACTTGGAATACAGCACATGAATTATATGGCCCACTTTTATGATAGATGTATGAATCTTTTTTTTTTTGGTCATTTTGGTGCCCCGGTGCTTATTTACATGAATTATAATGAAAGACTGTCCCGAAAATCCTTCAAAAAAAAAGAATTTCAAAAAAATAGTTTGGAACAACAAAAGATTGAGTAATTGAGTAAATGACTATTTTTATCTTTTGGGTGCACTGTTCCTTTAAATTAAAGAACATGTTTATCACACTACATCAGATATGGTCAGTTTACACCGCTATAAATAAATTCCACATTCCATTGCTGACAGATTCGCTCATTTTCAGAAAACACTCACTGTGGTGTATTTTCCCAGCTGGCCGAGAGAAGGAAAGGTCTCTTGATGTGCTTTGCTCACTTTGTTGACCAGCTCCTCCAGTTCCCCACTCAGCTCGTAGCTCTCTGGCGGAACGACCTCATCCTTCACGTCCTTCTTCTTCTTATTTCGGTCATTGCGCACAGCTGAAAGTCACAAAGAGAGGCTCCTTAATACTTCTCCAGCAAGTCAGGTTCACTCACAAACTGCCAAACTATGATCTTTGCACTTGGATGTGCAACTTTACAAAGTGATGTGCCAGAAAAAAACATCAGATAATTTAATCGGGTTTAATTCTTCAGAATGTCTAACCAGGAACACTGCAACACATTGCTTAATATACAAATATGAGGAAAAGGATTTTAAACTTGCTAACCAGGTACTCAGCAAAACTATGTTACCAAAAAAAAAGTCTTGTTGGCTGACATGTCTAATTTACATTTCACAACAAAAATAAAATACTTTTTTTTATTCTATAAGCTATTGTGCTTTTCATTAATGATTTTTTTTAAATACAATACAGTGACTATTCTAAATCATGTATTTAAATTATAAATTTAAACAGAAACCAACGTGACATAGTCTTGGTCAGAATTATTGGTACCCTTGGTAAATTTTTAACAAAGACGCCTGTGAAAATAAATCTGTATTTTCAATCCATCTAAACTTTAATTCTTTTTAAAAAATCACAAAAATCGAACTTTTTAAAGCACAACAATTAAAAATGAGGGGGGGATCTCATTACGACATAAATGTTTTTCTCTAATAGACACTTTTTGCAACCCCCTTTTGCCGAGATACCAGCCGAGTCTTCTCCTATAATGCCTAATGAGTTTGGAGAACACCTGAAGAGATCAGAGACCATTTCTCCATACAGAATCTCTCCAAATTCCCAGATCCATGTTGGTGGTTCTTCACTCCCGTTTACCAGATTCATTTTCTATTGGGTTCAGGTCAGGGGACTGGGATGATGGTCATGGCAGAAGCTTCATTTTATGCTCAGTGACACATTTTTGTGTTGATTTTGATGTACTGTCAAGATGGAGGATCCATCCCCAACTCATTACAAGATTTCTAGAAGAGGCCATCAGGGGTTTGTTGGAACTTGATCAAATCCATGATTCCTTCAATCTGAACTAAATGTCCAGGACCTCCAGCAGAAAAATCGTCCCACAACATTAACGATCCAGCATTATATTTAACCATGGGCATGGGGTACTTTCTATCTGTGTGTGCACCAAACCCATCTGGTGGGTTTGCTGCCAATACGGGCTTTTTTGTTTTGTTTCATCTGACCACAGAATCCAGTCCCCTTTGAAGTTTCTGTCGTGCCTGACAATGGAATACGCTGGAGTTTGTTTTTGGATTTTTCTTGAAACCCTCCAAAACAACTTGTGATTAGCTGCTGTTTGAATTATTGATTTGTTTATACTAATAATAATAATTATTATAATTGTTTAAGCTTTCAGATCCCAAGATCCCAAGAACTATTTTCAGCAATTCTCTATCTGTGATCCTTTCCTCTACCTGTGAATCTTTCCTCCTCACCGTGCATTAAGACGATATAGACACACTTCCTCTTTCATAATGCCATAATTGCTCTTCCTCTTTAATCAAATTTCTATTTATTGGAGCTTTTTAATTATCGTCCTGGTGGTGGAAATGGGAATTTTCAGTGCTTTAGCTATTTTCTTAAAGTCACTTTATATTTTGCGAAGCTCAACAATTTATTTGCTGCACATCACAACTATTCTTTGGATTTACTCATGGATGATTAAGTGGATTTGGCCATTGTGTTTCCTCATTTAGATTCCTGTGAAACAGAAAGTCATGGCTGTACAGTTTCATAGTCACCCTGGAGTGCAAAAAAAAAAATACTCCCATAGATATTTTACTCATAAAAAATTCTAGGGGTACCAATAATTGTGCCCATTCTGTACTTATTTTTTATTTTTTTTACTCAATGAAAGGTTCGATTTGTGTGAAATTTTTTAATGAAAGATCAACTCTGATTTATTTTCATCAACTTCTTTGATCATATTTACCAAGCGTATTTACCAATGTCTGACCACAACTGTAATAACATAAATACATAATTGCAACAGAAAATGTGATTTCTTGTCATTAAAATGGCACTAAAAATAGACTTATTTACAAAAAATATACTTTCATTGTATAAAATTTATGTAAAATATAAATTACTTTTTTCCATTGATTTTGAGGTGATGTTCTTGACAGGTTTTGTAAGATTCATCTTGTCACCTGTTAGAACAAACTCAGTTTAACTTAGATAGCATTTATCACTTGGGCCCTGTCCCAAACGGCACACTTCATATGCACTTTCGGTCTTGTGGACTTACACTTAAGTCCATGAGACCTTAGGGTGTCCCATTTGTCATTTTTAGGTTTCAGAAGGGTTGCGAGCGATATGCCCCCCCAATGCACACTTTTGCCGAGTCCGACTTCTTCTCGACAGTCAAAGCACCGTTATGTCCCTAAAGTGCGACTCGAAGGAAGACCGCGAGTGCTTAGGGTGCCATTTGGAACAGGGCCTTGTTGTGTTTTCGCATCTCTCCAGATTAGGATACCGAATCCTACACGTAATCACTAACACATGGAAAAATTACCTCGATCGGACACTGTGGGTGTTTTGGTGAGTTTGACCCAAGGGAGAGCAGCCCTGCCAACCCTAAACCCCCTCCCCTCTTTCTTTCGCAACCCCCCCCCCCCCCCCTCCCTCCCATTCTTTCCTTCCTCTCAGGATATCCAGTAATAGCAAAAGCACAATGTGATCCCGGCCCCTACACACATCCCATACATATAAACGCACACATACATGTCCCAGTGGACACATAGAGGGCCAATGTGCCACTCTCCTCGTGACATCATCGCCGTGACCCTGGCAAATGAACAAACACATGCCCCAGACTCGCTCTTTCAACCTCGGGCTATTGTCTTTGTTACAACACAAATCTGTTAGTGCCAAGTAATAAAGTGCCTAGAGGAAAGGCTACCAAAGAAATCACACCTACCGTGGATGGATTGATGTGGGTGAAATTGCAGACACGAAACCCATTTGTGAAGTGAACATTCATGTTGAGCTCGAACCTCTGTGCTAACCAGCTTTATTGGTTTGTGTTTGAACTTTTATTTCTCTGTTGTGTCTTGACTGGCAGTTTACAGTCATCTACAGTTTGTTTATGCCAGTGCTCCGGGTCTCAAGTCTCATGACTCTAAATTTGTCTGTGTGTCTCTGGGTTGTGTGTCTAGCCTATATAAGTGTGTCCCCGTCTGTCTCCTGTCCCATGTCTATATTTGTGTATGTGGGTCTTGGACGAAGACCAATACGCTCACGTGCTTGGCAGAGACCTGAACACTCACCTTCCTTGGACATGCCAACTTCGAAGCACTTCTGCAGCCGGCAGTACTGGCAACGGTTGCGAGTGACCTTGTTTATCTGGCAGTTCTTGTCACGGTGGCAGGTGTACACCATGTTTTTCTGAATACTGCGACGGAAGAAACCCTACAACAGACATCCAAGAGAGAGAGAGAGAGAGAGTTAGTAGGTCAGCTGAAGAGTAGGTCAACCACCTTTCCTCTCCTATCATTTCTCTTACACAAGCTGTCAGTATATTGTTCAAAGTTGCTGATCCAGAACTGTCTTATGCTATTGACGTAATATTGCTTTTGTTATATAAATGGTCAAAAATCTGAAAAGTCAAAGTGATGAAACGGCCCTTATACCTAAATAAATCGAATATTGATATTATGCCAAAAACGTATCATTACTTGCTGCAAACAGCTTAATAAAACTAAATGGGCCTGTTCACACAGAATGCGTTAAATTGTTTTTGTATTTAAATATATGCTTGACATTTTTTTTCAGTGTTTTGATAAGATGTCATGTCAAGTTTTTTAACTTTGAAACTAAAATAGGTCTTGAGAAACTTTTTTGAACACATAATATTATTACATTTAAAGGAGTAGTTTTAAAAAAAAAAACTTTTGCTGATAATTTACTCACCCCCATGTCCAAGATGTCCACATCTTTCTTTCTTCAGTCAAAAAGAAATTAAGGTTTTTGATGAACGCAATCCAGGATTTTCTCCATAATGAACTTCAATGGGAACCAAATGGTTCAAGATCCAAATGAGAGTTTCAGTGCAGCTTCAAAGGGCTTTAAACGACACTACACGATGAATAAGGGTCTTATCTAGCGAAATGATCAGTCATTTCAAAAATAAATAAAAAGTTTAAGTTTTATAAGCACAAATGCTCGCCTTGCTCTGTTCTGTGATGAGCGTTCGTGACTCTCCTGTTCAAACTCATTCATCAAAATGAACAAATCTTTTTTCGACTCATGACTCGAAGGGTCCTAGATAAGACCCTTATTCATCGTCTGGCATTGTTTAAAGCCTTTGAAGCTGCACTGAAACTCTCATTTGGACCTTGAACTGTTTGGTTCCCAATGAAGTCCATTATATGGAGAAAATCCTGGAATGTTTTCATCAAAATCCTTAATTTATTTTCAACTGAAGAAAGAAAGACGTGGACATTTTGGATGACATGGGGGTGAGTAAATGATCAGTTTTTTTTTAAAGTGAACTAATCCTTTAAAAGCAATAAGCCTTCACTATAGTTGTATTTCACCACAGTGGAAATTAGTACAAGTATCATTTTAAACAGTAAAAATGACTATTGCATTGCCTCTCATTGCTGTTCACATTACTCATATTACATCACATTACATTACGCTGATACTGCACAACTGTATCCTTTTCAAGTGACATTTTGTGTTTTCATAAGCATTTTTGCTCCTTGCACTACAAGTCTTAGTTTCTTACTGGTTCGAAAATACTTTTTTTTTGTATTCAAGTATTTTTAATGTTTGAGAGCTCCACGCTTCTCTGTATTTTTCACATTTTTGCCAAAAATCAAGACAAAGTGTCTGTCTAACAGCCTCATGAAAAACATGAGATTTGCCAGGCCACAGGCGACGGGAGTTCTGCTGTTTACCTTGCAACCCTCGCAAGAACTGACACCATAGTGGTACCCAGAAGACTTGTCCTGACAGACGAAGCAGGGCTTGTAAACACGAGGCGGAGGTGGTGGAGAAGGGGAGCTGGGCACCATCTCCTCCGAACTGGTGCTCTGGGTCTCCACCGCTGAAGAGAGATCAACAGGAGAGAAAAGAAAACATCAGACGCTTCGCTTAATCACATCACTTCACACTATTTACACAACACAGGAGGATTTAATGAGAGGGAGATATTAAACGCCACATGGAGAGAAGAAAAGATTCTCTCGTGAACCTTTTAAACCGTATCCGATTTCAAAGACCCACGAGTGCTTTGAAAACCATCATGATTCCTCGCTAAACCTTTTTAATGATGCCCCCGAGCAGAAACACACAAGGCGCTACCCATCACTGCTTTTTAAATCTGTTATTGTATAAGAAGCATCTGCCGACTAGGTAAAAAGTCAAATCTAGTTAACATGTCTGTAGAATTCATCTCCCTCAAATTCTGCCCCCACCAGCCTGGCCCGTCCTTAGGGGGTCAGGATTTTAGGGGATTAGGCTGGTGATTGACACTGGAATGAAAAGAAAACACAAACAGTTTAACACTAGCCGACAGATAAGCGGAGCCGATAAGACAGGTTGCTCATCTATGTCACATAGCCTGGGGGGAAATCTTCACCCTGCACTTGGGCTCTTGCACACAGGAAGGACTAGTCACACTAATTCTGATGTCAATCCTTACTGAAAGTCATGACTTCGAGATATCACACCAGATCAAAATATTAAACACATTCTCCACAACAACTGAATTGATCTGAATGATGACACTGTCTTCTGTAGCGCTGCTTTATAGCTGAATCAAATTAGTTTTAAAATTGCTTTGAAACAATCTGTATTTTATTAAGTTCGTTATAAATAAAGGTGATTTGAAGGAGTACCTTTAAAAAAACTTCTCCTGATTATTTACTCACCCCCATGTCATGCAAGATCTCCACATCTTTCTTTCTTCAGTCGAAAAGAAATGAAGTTTTTTGATGAAAACATTCCAGGATTCAATGGGAACCAAACGGTTCAAGGTCCAAATGAGAGTTTCAGTGCAGCTTCAAAGGGCTTTAAACGACACTACACGATGAATAAGGGTCTTATCTAGCGAAACGATCGTTCATTTCAAAAATTAATAAAGTTTAAGTTTTATAAACACAAATGCTCGCCTTGCTCTGTTCTGCGATCAGCGTTCGTGACTCTCCAGCTCAAACTCGTTTATCAAAATGAACTAATCTTTTTTCGAGTCATGACTCGAAGGGTCCTAGATAAGACCCTTATTCATCGTCTGGTGTCGTTTAAAGCCCTTCGAAGCTGCACTGAAACTCTCATTTGGACCTTGAACCGTTTGGTTCCCATTGAAGTCCATTATTTCTTTTCGAACGAAGAAAGATCGATGACATGGGGGTGAGTAAAAGTTTTTTTTTTTTAAGTGGACTCCTTTATTGTGACTTTTTAAAAAACATTTTCACATGCCAAATTTCTGGTCAGTCAAAATCCAACCCCCCACCCCTTACTCTTGCCATCGCTTGACACACAAAACCCTATTTTTCTCTTGTTTCCCGGCCTTAAATTCCTCAGAGCAGTCCTGCTAGGTTTTAATAGAGGCCCCTGCTCGTAACCTAGGCCTATAAAGGTGGTCTCATGGCTGGACTGGAGGCCCTAGCCCGGCTGGCGGGGTCTTTATTAAGACTCAGACACCTCGGGCTGCCATTCACACCACCAGCTGTAGCCTGAGCTAGTTAAAAAAAAAAAAGGCCCAATCATAAAAATAAAATAAAAAAAACAGGGAGGCTCTAAACTGCTAACTTTTATTGCCCCACCTTCCTCAGCTACCTTCAATGGAAAGCCTAAACTCAACCAACAACCCCTCCCTCTCCGTCCCACCACAGGGTTCAGCAAAAACCACCAGCTTGGCTTTTTACAAGAGTTTGGAGACTTCAAAAGAAGAAAAGGGGGCATAAAAAGAGGAATTTGATAGAAAACAGAAAAAGGGACGAGGGTGGAGGGGGTGAACGAGGAGAGGCGAATAGTCCCATTTAAGGTCGAGCTCACATACAGTAGGGCCTTCTGTTCATGGCCATGGTTACAAACAAATCACTTATTCTTCAAGTGAGAATGAGAAATACACAAGCTTTCTGAGTATACTGTATGATGCTGTAAAAAAAAAGCTAATCGCATTTGAACAAGCAACGTGCGTGACATTTGCTTCCCAACTAATGTGCAATGTCAAGTTTCTTATTCTTTACCGCTTTTAAAGTGCGCAAAAGGAATTTTGTCAGAGTATGATCTAGCTTAGATATTTCATGATTTTGGGAACACTAACTAGTGTTCATTAATATCCCAATGAGTGAAGAGCTAACGCGAAAAGGCTATCAAAACACAATAGGTCATGTTAACGTTATAATTCCTGTATAAACCCCCAACATGTGTGCTATCTCAACACATACGTGTTTTGAATACTAAGTATATGCTTTGAAGTAAATGTTGCACAGCAGGATCAGGCTCTCCCCTGAAACTAGCGTGAACTCGTTTGTTTATATAGCAATACTGGCAATATGCTGGTAATGACAAGCGCCTGAAAAGCACCGCAAACTGCATGTGGCGTGAAGAAACGGCTACTGATTGACACCGTCTGAGTAGCTAGGGATAAAAAAAGAATGGGAGGGGGATAAAAATCCATCAGGATCTCTCAACAACCCGAGACGGTTCCTGCCGTAAAAAAACCCCGGTCGCTTTCCCTCCCTCTAACACCTCTTCCCAAATATCAGTCAACACTTCTCCCGGGGTGCACAATGGGATGGGTTCTTGTGTCAGCCCGGAGGCCCTCTCTGCTAAGCTCTCCTCTGTTAGGGAAACAAAGCGCTCTGAAATGAGAGGCCTCCTTATCAGCTCTCCAGCCAGGGACTTGATTTGCATCACAATGCGAAGGCAGAGGGCGGATGGCTGCTGATGGAGGGACAGGTAGAGGCCGACTGCAGTTATCAGTAGATGCTGCTCATTTCCTGCCTGGTATTGTGTTTCTGTACTGAACTGGTCTTTCTGTGTCCTCTGTACATAGGTATTCCAGGTGGACCTTCCTATGCTAATCCCAGTGTCAACCTAGACAAAGTGCCCCTGTGGTAGGAAAACAGCCATATCTACAAGCAGACACACACAATATATGCCCCACACACACACACACGGTGGTCATATGCAAAATACGTACACATACACAAAACAGTGATTTCAAAAGCATTTACGTAAATATTTATATAAATAAACATTTATGTGTATTACTAAAAGTATAGATTTATTTCATATTTTTAAAATTTATTTTTACATTTAAAATATTTAGTAAATAATAATAAGCAAATAATATAAATATATTTTTTTAAACATTTAACTGTTAAATTAATGAAAAATATCAAGAAAAATATATTTAGGTACACTGATGAAAATTACAGCAAATAACACTAAATAATTAAATGTGAAATTTTGAACTAGAAAAACTGGCAACTTCAAACTTGGTTACACTTTATTGGTAAGGTGACAGTTACTCAAATAGGTACTGAGTAATATTAAGTACATGTACTTACTATGGAGTTGCGGTTAGGGTAATAACCGTAATTATGCATGATTTACTGTTATCACTACAGTATGTATAACGTAATTAACTTTTTTTACAGGTTAAGATCTAGAGGGTAAGGGTCGATAATATCCACATGGACACAAACGAAAAGAGTACTCTTGGTTCAAATCCATTTCCTTAAAAAACAAGTTTGGCAACAATAAACAACTTGGGTTGGCCTCATGGGTAACAGGAAGCGAGCTGTGACCTTGAGTTTCTTTATTTTGGTTCAGTCTAGAAGTCTAACAATCACAAGTACACAAAAAGCACAAAATAACAAGTGTCAGCTTCAGTTGTTTTAAGTGTTGCAACACTACTTTTAGCTGAGCCACATATGACGCATTGGCTGCGGAACAACTATTCTTTCACAATAGAAGAGCAGATTTTGTGTACGTGACTGAGGGTGTGATTGAATCTTCAGTGGAGCACTGTTCCCAAATCTAGTCTTGGCATGTGAGCGTGTGTGTGTGTGTTCAGTTCTGCATGGGCGCCCGTCCAACGAGTGTCTCTAAAGACTCCCATTTGATTTGCAAATATAGTTCTCTGCGTCTCAATTCCTCTTAAGTATTTCAGTGTGTTGGGCGTGTATTTGCGTGTCGCTCGCTTTGCATTTCTCAGAACATAATCCTGCTTCCCTCCACTGAAAACTCCATGATTTCGCTTCGCCTCAAATTACAAGCCCATACTGCAGAGTTGGGTGGACAGACTGCTTTGTTGTGCGTTCAGCCAGTGCGGCAGACGGGCCACAGATTGGCCAGGTTTTTTGGAGCGGTGTGATTGATAGACTGACTGGCAGGGCCCCGTCTCTGCGAGCGCTGCCTGATGGGCAAGGACACACAGTCCTCCTGGCTGCCAACTTCCTGATGAGGGGAACCGACCATGACTCTTTCTCTGCTTCTGTGTCTCATTGCCCACGGCTTCCTGCCATCACCCAGATCCTCCTCGCATGCTGTTGTCATCGTACCTCCTTATACTACACAACCCCATTTCCTTCCTCTCCACCGCATCACTGTTTCTTTCCGCTGGATGTATTCTCACTTATTGCAGGCTTTATCTTATCGCAAGCTGTTTTTCGACATTTCTAAACGCGCATATTGCAGTGAGAGAATTATTTTGATGTACTGAGAGAAACAGCCATTTAAACAAAGAATTGAATTCCAGATCCTATTTTGCCATTTATTTGGCAAATTGACTTTAAAACCAAAAATAATAATAATTCAATGCTAATGCTAATGGCTAATGGAATATGTTTTTGAACACAAGAGAACTCTTTTTAATTTTTACTAATTAAATAAAATATTTGAAGTGCTGAGAGGAACAATCGTTCAAACTAAGATTTGAAAGGTTTACAGATAATATTTTGTACAACGATTTTGAATGCAAAAAACTCTCAGTAATCAATCAAATTGGTTGATGCCAATAAGCTGACAATGATTTTCATGTAAAGACCAAAAAAATAAAAAATCCATACACTCTCTAATCGTCAAAATAAGAAATAAAATTGACTTAAAATCACTTAGGGAGGCCATTTTAAAATAATTATGTCTCTGCACAGATGCGGTGCAACATATGTGTGAGTTATAGAGCTGAGAGGTGTGTGTGTGCTTTTATTAAAGGTGATGAGAAGTAACAGTTGCTGTCAACAGCTGTCCGTGAGCTCATTACCTGATCTCCCCCTCCTCTCCTCCCCTTTTACTACTTTTTTACCTCTATCCTTCCCTCTCATGTGCTTCATCCCAGGCCTGTAAAAAAGGAGGAGTCCTTCCTGTTGCAGTAAGGCCCTTTCTGAAAGGAAGCCCTGTGATAAAACTGGGCAGCCATCCAAGAGATGGCTCAGAGGGAAAGACAGAGAAAGAGAGACAGAAAGATTTACATGCACCCCAGACTGGACAAGGCTGGAGGAATTTACACCCTCATGTCATAACCAGCACACAGGCATGAATACATACATGAAGACATATGCATGCCGTTAACATTCTCAGTCATGGAGTCGGCCAGGATTAGGTCTCCTGTAGGCCAACGCCATCACACAGGGTGAGCGCAAGGGCAGCAGGTTTGAGCAGCCTTCTTTGGTCGGATGGTTCACTCAAAAATGATCAGTCTGTCATTATTTTGAATGACACTGGAATAACACATTTAAAAAAAGAAATATTGCCAGTCAACGGGGCCTCATTTCAGTGTATGGATTGTGTTCTGTAGAAAATTCAATGATTTTTGGGTGAATTGTCCCTTTAAACTTAAACTCCCCTCAATATGCATTCAACGCTGACTTCCTACATGGTAGCATCTCATAGATCCCATTTAAGACATGTCTGGATGAAGGTGAGCCAGCATTTGGCCTGAATGACCCCTGAATGAGTGGCGCTCACACATCAATGGACTCAGAGAATCAATCGCCCACACTTGAGTCCTTCCTGGATTACAGGCAATCAGACACCCTTTCAACTATGGCTTACACAGATAGTGGTCTCTCTATTATACCAAAGATGTCTTTTTTTTTTCTGGTCTGGTAACCAGAAGGTTGCCGGTTTAAGCCTCACAAACTCCATTGATCTTCTACTTGAATCCATCATGCCCTTGAGCAAGTAATTTAACCTTGGGTTGCTCCAGGGGCTTGTCTCTATAATAAATGTAATTTGCAATATGTAAGCTGCTCCAGATAAAAGCGTCCACTTAAAGACTAATTAATTAAAAATAAAAGTTTCAATTAGAATCAAAAAGGTTTTTATAGCCCAAAGCCATAGGGAATCCTCCATAAGGGGGACCTTCTTTTATTTCCCTAGTTCTTTAGGAAGCCATCTATTCTGTTAGTAGAACCGACTAGAAATTGTTTTAATCTCTAAAGAACCGTACGGCCAAATTAGTGCTGGAAAAGAACAAACGAAGAGCTTATTGACTAGTTCCAAACACACCCCATTTAGTAACCCATTTGAGGGACTTTTGTCCTATTCCTCTAGTAGGACTCCATCCAAACAGACAGTGAGGGGTAATCAGCGCACAAAGCCCGGGAATGAAGGCCTGATTCAGAGGAGACAGATTTCTGGTTCAGACATCCAAATTTGCAACTCCACTGAATCTCCAGCACCCCTACCAGGCTTCATCTGTGCTGTCAACCCCTGAGTGAGAGTGTCTCCTCTAATTCCTCTCCACTCCAATGGCTGGATGCATCCTCCATGGACACAGCCATTGATCACGCCAACAGGCAGCGAGACAGCCTCATCAAACCATTTTCTTTGATCTCCTGGTCCCCGAAGACTTCCTCTCACCATCTGTCTGCGCTCACCTGCTCTAAGACGGGCAACTTAGTTTGAGTCGCAGCCTGAATTGTCTCTTGGCTCAGAACTGGGGCAAAGGAGCTCCTTGTTTGGCTCTTATTGCTTCCTTCCCCAAACAATAGAAACCACAAAAGTAGAAGCAGACAAATTACAAAGCCACCTCAATCCTGCAAAATTAAGTTTTGGAGTAATCTGGAGTGAAGTTTTGGACTTGCTTGGGTTTCAACAAAATGTCCTGATGCCTAATTAGCAAGAAACTTGTGTTGTAATTGCATATAGGCTCAATGCTAAACTTTGCTTTGCATAGAGTTGTGGCTTCCTGCTGCCTAAATGATTTGTGGTCGATGCTCATAGTAGCTGAGGGTTTCTTGTGTATAAATACTGGCTCTTTCACTATCAGTCCAACAGCCTGGCACACTTCTGTTCTTTCTATGGGCGAGTCTGTGAGAAACTTCTGCTTTGACTATAGGGGAAATTACAATATGATGTGTGCTTACGTGTGTGGAATTTTTCACTCTAGTGTGGCAGCACGCCTTCTGTGACTGCCCAAGATGTCAGGGTGTGGATGGGCACACGTCGTGGAAACTGGCAATTGCGAAGTTTCAGAGCAATTCTGCGTGCGGTTTGATGTCCTCTCGAAACCCCTGAGAGCAAGAGACAAATCTCACCCGCGATCGTGAAGGAAGTCACCTTGAGAAACAAATCTAAACCACAATGCGCTTTTTATTTAGAGCCAACACAGCTTTTCTAAACGGAGCGTAGATCAGTCGATCCACCAGACAGACGGCTGACGTCTCTGCTCATACTAAACACTGAGTCTTCAGACAGCAGATGATCGTTTAAAAAGATGGATGTGTGGGGGTAAAGTACAGATGGTCTGCCCTAACAAGCATCCTTGAGCTCTTGTATCCATTTATCTTTTATGGATGATTTAGGATGGCCTTTCACTTCCATCTGCATGCACACTCAAAAAAAAAAAAAGTAAAAATACATGATTGTGTTTTTATATTATTTCACATGTCTTAAAATTTATATTCAAAGGTGGTAAATTGGTAATTCAAGCAGTGCTTTGATGGTGCTTTGAAGCGGATGAATTTAAAAGGGAAACTTCTCTCAGAGAGTTTTACCCCACTGACAGTTTCAGCATGCTAAACCACAGCACGGTAAAATCTCAGAGGTGTCTTAATTCCCCATTAAATACCAAAGCAAAAACAAAAAGTCTAGATTAACTCAGTTAGTGAAATACAAGCTGACCAGCCTTGCCCGTCCCTACACCCATCGTACAACAGGATGTTTTTTGTGAGAAGGGCTACAAGAGTACATGAAACCACTGATAGCATCAGTCTGAAAGTATTGTTATCGCTTTGTTTGCTTGACAACAATGTGCAGAGTTTCCAAGTATCAAAAAGCGTCGAGATAACATTGAACAATGAAACAAGACTCAATAGCAGAATCAATGTCTCATGAGATGCATCACCTCATCAACAGCGCAGCCAGACCCTCAAACCGATTCTCATTTTAGATAAAACCAATGACTAACTGACGGGGAGATTCTACGGCCACCTCTGCCGAGAAACAAAGTTGAGCTATATTTTCGGCTAACATTTTCACATAACAGTGAGCCCTAGTAACGACGGAGCCAAGCCGTCAGTCAACAACACACTGGTAACAGAACTTCTCTCCTCACACTGAGCTCACACATGGTTTCAGACTGACAAAGATCCTGCCAACGCCTCGCCCCCAGAGAGAAACTGGCAACCAGGCCCTGGAGCACTCAGTAAACATCCACTAAATCATTGGACAAAAGGGAGGTGATGTCCAAACTATGACAGCCATTGAGCCTCACCCCAGAGTTTTCAATCCCATGATGCCTGGCCTTGTTTGCGTCTCTCAGAGACCCATGAAAGTGAAGAGGGAAGATTAGCTAATTAGCAATGCTTCCTGAATAGAACGAAGGACAAATTTGGACTGTGCAATGGCGTCGAGGTAGTCCTAAAATCTACAACAAGGTGTTGAACTCACCCTAATGGTTGGGACCAAACAAAACCATGAGCTTGTTTTGGTTCTATCAATTACACGGTCTCAACATTTCACACAAGGTCTAAAATTCACCCATCCCTCAAGCAGCGCAAAACAGTCATTGTTGCTGTTCTACGAGGCGGATCTCTCTTATTTACAGCTCCTTGACCCTGCCGGGATATTATGAACTGCCCTTACAGCAGCAAATGGATTCCAGCGGCACACTGTGGAATCTCAGCGGCCACGTCAGGCCTCATCTCTTGGGTTTGCCTTCAACTCCCTCTTAGACAGGGTTCAACGGCCATCCACACACAGCTACTGCACCACCGTTAAATCATCAAAACACACCTTATGCATAATTCATGGGTGCAGACATACAAGATATAAGCACAAAATGACGGCACAGACACTGTGGGTCTTATGAGATTCGACACTTGAAAACTCACGTTGTGCATCGGATATGTAATTGGGAATGCTCATTTACCCAGTTTTTACATATACTGTAGATCACCTTTGTTGTCATCTGACACTCACTAATCATTTAATACACTGTCATATTTTGCAAATATGTAAATTTGTATACTGTACACTATAAAGATGTGATTTTCACTTGTAGCTTTTAATACGAACAAAATATTTGATCAGTTATTGGCCATAAAATGAAAATAATTATGGGCTTATCAGTCAGAATTTTTACATCAGTACATCCTTACTTTGCACATTTACAAGCGTCGCTAAAACTTCCTGTACAGAATTGTGTAAGCATGAATATTTTTAGAGTTTATTAGGACATCCCACAGAAAAAAATAGGCTAAAACACATCACATATGATATTCCTTAGCCCAAAAGCTAGAAGAGACACTTGCTTGTGGACTAAAACGTCCTCACAAAAGATTGAATAACACAAGTTAAAAAGTAAAAGCATTATTCATGGATTGTTGAGAACTAACAGAGTATCTCTCTATTGTTGGACTGGGAGGCAATCAGTGTGAACCCCTCAGCCACCACTTTTCCTATTTCCTCTAACACACACGCTGACACACACACACACACACACACACAAGCATCGAATCAATCAAGGATCATTTTTTATTCTCCTGCCTCGTCGGGTGCTCTAATCTTTTAATTGAATCTTTTTGTAATTATAACGAAATAATTGAGCTCTTCCATTAATACGAAAAATGAGAGAGGACTACATGTGACAGTGGACACAGGAAGCCCTCATTTCCCTGTCTTTCATGCACAGATCTGTTTCAGAGAGCTTATCAGCCTCTGATGCGGACAGCACACTTTGCAGAAAACAATGGTGTGTGTGTATGGGCCCGAGTGATCAGGACAGGAAGACAATCCTGAATTCTAGTCCTCATTTTAACGCAGCAAAATCTCAAAATTGTAGTAAATTAAATTTCTCAAAAGTCTAACAAAATAGTGAAATTTTAGTGTTGCACATCCTAAGCAACCTCTTAGCAAATACAAAAAAGGGAAATCAAGAGCAGACGTGATGCTATCTTTCTTAGGTATGGATTACTAAATCACCTGTGTACTTCCCCTTTTGAAACATATGGCTCAATACATTCAAAGATTGCTTAATAAAAAAAAAAAGCTCTTTCAGCCCTCTTTCCTTTCAGGGATGGAACAACAGCGGCTCACATAGTCACGAGAGCTGACATTGGCCCGTGCAAAGCCTCTCCATAACCTCTGACATTGAATTTTTTTAAAAACTGCAAAGGTCTTGAACTGCTGCACATAAAAACAGGAAAGAATGGCCACACTGACAGTGTGCTGAGATTATCTTGCTTTTTCACCTCTAACAGGCAACAGTGGAGGCAACAGTGGTTTTGTGAATCTTGCAGGGCAATGCAAGTGAAGACCCTACATTGTCATCATGATTTACTGTGTGGTTCAAGTTTCCTGGAAGCCATTACCAACCAAAAGACTGGCACATTTCAATCCCTATGTTGCGAAATTAAAAGCAAAACATCTATATGCAATAAACACATTTACAATTAGCATATCAAATGAATATCCATGTACGTTCAAAAGTTTGGGGGTAGGAAGTCTCTTATGCTCACTATGGCTTTTTATTTAATTTATATCGTTAAACATACCGTAAAACAGACATGTGAAATGTTATTTCAATTTTAAATAACTGTTAAAATGTAATATCTCCAAGAACTCCAGTCTTCAGTGTCACATGGTCCTTCAATAATTTTGAATGATGAAAACATCTTTTTCAGAATTATTTGTTGAATAGACAGTTCAAAAGACCAGTTTATATGAAATAGAACTCAAATAAAGATCACATAAATACATCACACAAAGTCTAAAGTCTAGAAAATGCACCTGTGGGCTAAAATTCAACAACATTTCTTGATTTCTGCAGTTGCAGAAATCTTTTTTATCAGAAGAAAACGTTCTTCTGAGAGATTATTATGTAAAAAGTGCTAAAATCTCCCAGATGTATTAAGCCATGGTGCTCATGTGGGCAACATAGGTTTGAGTCTTGGCCTGCAATGTCTTCCTACACCCTTTTGGTGCTCGCTAATCAAATAAAGACAAGAAAAAAGATTTTTTACAAAAAAACGTATGTCTTAGACAAGATTAGTTTTTACTGAACTAAAACATTGATTAATCTGGTCAAAGAGGACAATGAAAGGCAACTACTGAGTGTATCCTGTGGTCGGATAGACTAGTCTTGTTTACAGAGGTTACTGGGCATGGTGGCTTGTAACAGTACACCGCTTCTGCTCTTCCCTGAGGGCAGCGGGATCTGTCCAATTGCCTCTCGATCTCCACTATTTGCTGGAACCAGGAAGGAACAGAATCCGAGATGCAGCAGTGGCGCATTCGGAGGGCTCGTTTTCCATCGTGGGCCCTGACTGTGTGCTTGTGTAGCGTTGGTGAGACATGACTGATTAAATAAACAGATTTCATCTTGTTATCATCAGGGCTCTGGCCAAGGAGAAGAGGCATTATGGACCTCCCTCCCTCCCCTCCCCTCTGGGTCGAGCTCAGACAGGGCATCTGTCTTCATTAAAGAGAACCCAGTGTGGCTGACAGCCACTGAAACGTTGGTGTCTTTCACGATTAATGAAGACAGATGAGTTGCCCTCAGAGGCCGAGAAGGAGGAACAAAAAGCAGAAGCTTCGACAAATACAAATGGAAAACAACAAGAGCGGCGTGCATTTTGGGAAAAGGGTAACGGCGATGTTTACAGATCTGAGTTCTTTTCCCCCAGTGTCGCATTGTATTGCAGTATCGCTTGTTTTCCCTTTCTCTCAGTCTGGTCCCCTATTATTCCGGACCCCAGTTTTGCTAAAGCAGGACTGATTTTAGAGCCAAAGGCTGTCTAAAGTCTGGAAAGGAGGTAGGAAAAATAAAATGATTGAAATGGAGACAGAGAGAGAAAAACCAAAAGCTGTCCAGGTTTCAAGCTCTCATACTCACCAAACTTTCCACTCGGTATATTTAAGCCAATTCTTTACTATTTATTTCATGCCGTTTGCAATTTTGGATTCCTGTCACAGTCTAATCACCCAACACGCTTTCCAATTCCCAATCTAAGAGTTTCATCAGTGACACATACTTGAGTAATGTCCCTCATGTTTTTTTTCTTCACTTTACGCCTGTTTGATGCTGTTGTGTGGGCTGAGCCGTGGTCAGGCATGCTGGGATACCAGAGCTGTCAGGCACAATTGTGAAGTGAAGAAGACAAATGCAATCTGCATGACTGAAATTATAGCACAGTGTCAGGTTCCCCCCCCACCCACTTCTCTCTCTCTCTCTCTTTCTCTCCAACACTCTCTCTTTCATCTCTCCCTCTCGCATTACTTCCTTTCTGTTTAACTTTTCATCAACTGACAAGGTCAAAAATCAGGTTACCCACACTGTTGGTGAAACCAGACTCTGTTCGTGACAATCATGGAAAGCGATCGACTCAAACGCAGCTTGATAAATGCAGCTCGAGTGGTTCGGGTCAACGTGAGATAAGAGGCCCCGTTTAAACGAATAAGAAAAGGCACTTACAGCGTACACTAGCCGTCCCTGTCCAAGCGAATGGGTCCAGTCCGGCGTAGAAGGGACTCGCCTTCCGAAGCATGCATGCGCCCCGGTTGGTGACATCGTAGAGTTGGCGGGGACCCATGCCCAGAGCCTCCATACAGTCGAACATGATGCGTCCCTGTCACCCACCCGCCTCCGATTGCCTCGCGTCACCAAAAAAAACAATAACAACACCCGCAGCTACGACAGCGTTAAATCCCCTGCTGGAATTCCTCTACTCAGGATATACGCGCTGCCTGATCCCGCTGCTTTTGCTCTTGTAAGCGTTTCCTCTCTCTCTCTCACGCTGCTTGTTTCTCTTTCCCTCTCCGGCTGATCTGCAGTGCTGGTTGCTCGGGGTGAGCTGCTCCTAGCGTGTTGTAACAGACCTAAATAACAGCCCCACATAGCACTCGCGGCTCTCAGACACACTGGAGCGAACCAACTGCCTCAGTCCTGCGCACACAGAGGGGGGTGGAGAGAGAGAGAGAGAGGGTGATCGAAAAGAGGGGGGGGGGTGAGAGAGAGAGGGTGGAGAAAGAAAGAGAGAGAGAGAGAGAGGGCCACAGGGAGGGGCCATTTGTGTGTTTGCATTGCCAGCTCTGATCTGGTTAGAGGACAAACTTTTATTTGATTCTAGCTGGCCTCTTTTTGTCTCTTTTGTGATTCATATTTCAGCACGCACTGCACACAAACACTAGCTCTCTTGCTTTGCGCACCTCCCCCTTTTTTCCCTTGCAGTACATTTGAGTCCCCCCCCCCCGAACCCATCCCTCAGCCCCGTCTCTAATCATAACCACATTAAAGTCCAGAGCGAGTGAGAGGGAGTGAGAGAGAGAGAGTGAGCATTGTGCAAGCAGCAGATGCCAGGGCAAAATTCTCGCCTTTGTCTCCACAAAAACAGAGTAAATGACTGATGGCCGCTGCTGTCTCTACCTCATTAAGTATGTGGCGAATATTCAAAGCCCCCTCTGGCCCTCATAGAAGCTTTTAAAAGAAGAACTTTATTCAGTTTGCAGGGAGAAGCCATGCGCTAGAGGACGCCAAGCAGGAGACCAACAGGAAGATGAACTTGGGAAGGAATGTCAGGGCTTGTCTTCACACTTGATGAATTTGAATCTCTTCCCATGGACTACAGTCAGTAGAAAGCGTCAATTTCATTTGACATGCGTGAAAATTAGGCTGTGAGGGGGTAGAACCATACACTCGGTTAAAGCTGAAGTTGTTTACTTAGCAGATGAAACTACAAACATTGGTCATTAATAGAGAGTACAAGAACTGGGGGAACATGGGCTGTTCTAATGAACGGACGATCTTAATGATTGATTTAAATAGTTAGGGTATGTTCACACTTAATAATTTTGGTTGGATTAAAATGAACCCTGGTGCGATTGCGGTTCATTTGAACGTGTGAATGCTGCAATCCGAACCCTGGTGCGCACCAAACAAGCGGACCGAGACCGCTGAAAAGATTGGGTACGCTTCTAAACGAACTTGAAATATGAATGCAGCATGGACCAAAGACATGCAAACGAACCAAAAACAGGAAGATGAGACGCTAAAAAGGACATCGTTTTTTTCTCGTCATGTCGTGATGTTCCCCATCACATGTCGATGCCGCTTCTCGCAGCAGATCTTCATTTGTGTGTGTGACGGAGGGATTCCTGCGGCTGTTTTGACTCTTCACGAGTTCTCAGCTGGTCAAAATACCATAATATGTAAATTAGTCCAGCACACAGCATTTTGGATGTTCGGTAAGTTCCGTCTCAAAATTGGCAATACGTCATAAAAGCCAACCAATCAGGTTGTGGAGTATCCCTATGCCTTTAGGTTCTGTATCTTGGTTTGGTGATAAAAATCCCAGAACGCTAAGCGGACCAAGACTACAATTTTGTTTTTTTGTCCAAACCGAGCAACCTGAACTACAAGTGTGTACACACCCGAAATATCCATCTTACTGGTAGCTGACAGCATTATCTAATTAGTCAAATATTTAATAAAACAAACATGAAATCTATTTCTGAGTATTTTTTTAATGAGCTCTCTACAGAGTTCTGCACAGATTCTGAGTGTGTTTGGACATGACCTACACTCTTAGAAGAAAAGGTTCTATATAGAACCTTAAAAGGTTCTATTAGCGCTACGTATTTGGAACCCCTAAAAGGTTCTATACACTCTTAAAAAAAGGGTTCCTCTGGGTTCTATATAGAACCCTGGGGTTCCATACTTGGCCAATAGAACCTTTTATTAAAAAAATGGTTCTATATAGAACCATTTTGGAGTTCCATATATGAAGCGGGGGATGGAACCATTTCTGGTTCTAAATAGAACCATTTCTTCTAAGAGTGAAGATCTTGAATGGGGTGTACACAGCCATCTCTCACAGCCTCATTATCATTTGTTGTAATAAAATATGATGTCTACATTGACAATAGAAAATCACAGTCCCGCCCATAGCCCGAGTCCCGCCCTTCCACCAATCAGATGCATTACTGTGGGATTTTTCAGGATTGTGGGTAATGAAGTACTTATCCAAGACATCATGAATTAAAGGCATTTATCTTAAAACAAGGTTATGGCGTTTATATGATCATATACAATCGCTTAGTACAGCCGTAGCTGGTTTTAAGTCTACCATGTATGGTTATGTTTTTATTTGAGAAACTGTATTGAATTCTTACTTCTGGCACCGGCTGTGGGCGGGACTATGATGCTCTATAGTCTATGCATCACAAAACAAAATCAGATATTACCATATGATTTTATTTTTTGCCAATCAAACTTAGTTTTTAGTAATTAAAACTATTATAAATTATTCATACAAAAAATTAGATCATGTGACCATACAGTACAGCCTATCAAATAAAACGCAGTTCTATTTCTCACAGCCTTATTATCATTTGCATGCAAATTAAATTAAATAAAAAATTTCTATCCGGATGATGGTTTATTGGTCAACAGGAACAGTTAACCGCCCCTGTCCTAAATATTTAACAAATAAATCAATTATTTTTAATATGTATAATTTAATATTAATACGACAATAATATGATAAATAATTGAAAATATATTATTATTATAATTATTTTTAATATGCTTTATACATTCTAATAAATTAAACATTTCATTCTTTCAAAACTCAATTAGATGTACAACCTTTAAAATGAAATGTACTTCTATTCCTCAAAGCCTTTATATTCAAGTACAAATTCAAATTGGATCTACTTTGGTATTCAGGTCTCCCACACTATTTTGACTAATGACCTTTTTTTTTTGCATGACCTTTCAAGCTGTTCAGAATCATTTCATAGATTGCTGGGATAGATTTCCATTTCTATATCAGATACCAAGATTCTACAAGCAAGCGATTATACATATTCAAGTCATTTGCACACTCATAAAATGGTGATTTGCGGCAATTTTACACTACACAATATGTAGCCGAGTAAATACTTTAAAGCACATCACAACTAGAAACTTTTCTAAGTATGGAAATGTTTTTTTTTTTTTTTTCAGGTTGTCATGACCATGACCATTAGGGTTTGGTGTACAAACACTAGATCATGTAACAAGCAGCTCAGAGTTTTCCAGTCAATTCAACTTCAAGTTCCCCCCACACAATCCTAGTTGCCCCAAATTACTAACCCCACCCCTAATAAACCACATATACCTCCACGACACAAGCAATCAGCACTACATGACCTGAAAAAAACCCCTAATGAAATAAATAGCTCTGCCAGTGTCAGTGCCAATGGCTTTCAATGAGTGAACAGCTGGGGAGTGGACGGAGCCATACCAGGGTCCAAGTCGAGCAAACAGCTGAACACAATGCCGGGAGCAACAGAGGTGCCTGCGTCTCGGCCTTGCCTCATCCATCTTCACCCCCCTCCCCACCCCCGTCGGCCCGCTGCTAGTGGTACGGCCCAGCCGCCTAAGAAAAGACACCATTTCCTGTCAATCTGCGCTGCTGGTCGAGCTCTATAAACACATACTGCCCTTCCTTCCAAATACACTCTCAATCTCCCACTCTGTGGAATTCTGCTTTTCATTTTCCCAAACCCCCTTTGCGTTTTCACACTTACAAAGAAACAAAGAGTCCTTCTCGGAGCACGTCGGGGCATGCGCAGAGAATGGTATTCATTAGGCTGTTTATTGATCTTGTGGCTCTTGACTTTGTTATGGTTCTCATTTATTTTCTTTAGGCGACCCTCATAGACACAGACAGGAAGAAAGAGTGAGGGAGTGAGGGGGAGAGAGAGAAGGAGAATACGAGTGGGGGAGAGAGAGTGAGTGAGTGAGTGAGAGAGAGAGAGAGAGAGAGAGAGAGAGAGAGAGTAGGGCACTTTAATGGACCTTTTGTTTGAGCAGACAGTAAAGTACATCAATTGTAACACTGAGGTTCTTCATGTAATTGTTGTGTCATAAAGGCTGGGGGTGGCAAAAGAACAAACAAAAGAACAGATCAGAAAGTACAATGGTGGAATTCCAATCAAATCTAACACATTTTCAGATGGAGCAAAACTTTCAGTAAAATATCTAAAAAAAGGGGGGGGGGGGTGTTTACTTGACATTAAGACAATTAAGCTTTTGTTTTATCTAATCACATTTTAAAGACCTTATTTTAGACATCATTCTGACAAAATTTATTGAGGTTTATGTTTAAAAAAAAATTCAAATGTTTAGGGTCATTAAGATTTTTGAATGTTTTGAATGAAAGCCAATGTTAATTTGCATTTATTTTATCATCAAACAAACAAAAAAAACAGTAAAAACAGTAATATTGTGAAATATTATTGTAATTACAAGAAATAACTTTTAAAGTCCACCTCTTTCTTTCTTCAGAAAAGAAATTGAGGTTTTTGATGAAAACATTTCAGAATTTTTCTCCATATTATGGACTTTACTGGGAACCAAATGGTTCAAGGTCCAAAAGACAGTTTCAGTACAAACTGTAAACTGTTCAAAGGGCTTTAAATGATTTCAGACGATAAATAAGGGTCTTATCAAGCGAAACGATCACTTATTTAAAAAAATAAATAACAAAGTTTAAGTTTTATAAGCTCAAATGGTCGCCTTGCTCTGTTCTGTGATGTGCATTCGTGACTCTCGTGTTCGAACTCGTTCATCAAAATGAACAAATCTTTTTCCGAGTCAATTCGTTCATTTCGTTCGTTGAATGAACCAAATCACACGAAAAAAAGGTTTGTTCATTTTGATGAACGAGTTCGAACATTAGAGTCACGAATGCGCATCACAAAACAGAGCAAGGCGACCATTTGAGCTTATAAGACTTAAACTATGTTATCTTTTTGAGCGATTGTTTCACTTGATATAATACCCTTATTTATCATCTGGAATCGTTTAAAGCCCTTTGAACAGTTTGCACTGAAACTGTCTTTTAGACGTTGAACCGTTTGGTTCCCATTGAAGTCCATTATAAGGAGAAAATCCTGGAATATTTTCATCAAAAACCTTAAAGAAAGACATGGACATCTTGGATGACATGGGGGTGAGTAAATTATCAGCAAAGGTTTTTTCAAATGTGAACTACTCCTTTAAAATGTAATTTATTCCTGTGATGCAAAGCTGAATTTTCAATATAATTATTATGAATAGAACGATCGGAAGAACAGCATTTATATTAAACAGGAATCTTTTGTAACATCAACTTTTTAAGAGTAGTGTATTTATTTAATATCAATAGTTACTTATTAAGATGCTGAAGTCTAAAAAATTGTTTGAGCATAATTAAGGTTAATACAAATATTTTTTAAAAAAACAGCTTAATTTAAGATATACTCTGAAAATATATTTTAATATTAATTTCTTAAGCAGTGTTGTTTCTCAAGTGAACTAATCTTGTTTTAAAGATGTTTATATTATTTAAACAAAACAAAGATAAAGAAATCTACTTTTAAATTTTCCTTTTCGAACATGTTAAAGCTCGTGTTTGACTTTAATTAAACAAAACCAATGTATTTTAGCATAGATGAATGATCTAAAATTAATCACAGACTTCTCCTTCAAGTCCAAACCACACGTTTTGTCATCTCTGTTCTCAAATCTTTCCACAGCTACACGTCTTCCTGAAATTCGATATTGTGGTACTGCTAATACTGTTGGCTCCTCTGTGATAAACTGATTTTTTCCTCATGGATGAAAGCGCCTGTGTATTGTCATTCAGAGACATAAACTGTTATAACTCTGCGATTTCTTCTCTCCCGCTGAAAATCTTTTGTTAGAAACTGTTCAGTGTAGTCTGAGAGTGAAAAAAAAGAGTTGACTTGGACATTTAATCCAACTTCATAGTGCTGACCAAAGTTCCTCCCCCTCCCTCCCTCCCTTCCCCAGCCAAGGAGGTTGAACTCCAGAAGAAATCCCCACTGGGCCACTAACTTTCCCCCAACTTATCCTGCTCTCCCTCCCTCTCTTTCTCTCTCTCTGGAGCTCAAGCTATTCTCCATCACTCTCCACCACCTCCACTCCCTCGTTTTCCTTCTGTTTTCAAACTTATACTCATCCAACCCTGCTATAGTTTTTAAACAACCCAGAGGAACATCTTTAAAGACAGTTTTGTTCAGTTTTGCTCTTACATACTCTCTTCTCTCTCACACACACTCACGATTCCCTCTTTCCTGTCATGTGACAAAACTCCGATGACAAACAGACCCAGAACTGCTGGGAATCCATCTCACTTAGCTGGCTCCCTGTCATCTCTGCTTTCCAGGCCAGACGAGCCGCACCAGATGAGCTGATCTAAGGCGTCCTGTCACCAAACCGAGCCTCAGAATCAGGTTTAACATGCATGACTCACTGATGTGGACCTCAGACAGCAGACACAATGCATTAGTGATATTAGCCAGGACTGGTTTGCAAGTGTGTGGCCTCAAAGGAATGAAAAATCACAAAGGAGATCTCTTTATTATCTCAACTTTTTCTCCTAGACAGCGATGAGATTAAATGGAGGGCTACACTGCTTCTCAGATTTCAACCTGTATGTTGTCAACAAGGTATTTTAGGGACACCTGAAGGAATAGTTCCCCCACCTTCATGTCTTTATAAACCTCTATGACTGGCGTCTGTAGGAAATATTTTGAAAAATTTATTTTTGTCCATACAATGAAAGTCAATGGGGTCCAATGTTTTAAGTTGACTTTTAAGTTAAGTCAAATTTATTTCTATAGTGCTTTATACATTTTAGACAAGAAAATGACTATTGTTGTTATTGAAACGAATACAATTTAAACTGTATAAAGCAGCTTTACAAAGACAATAGTTTCATTATTCAGCTCAATTTCGTTTTATTCTCATCCAATAATGTCAGTGCAGTCAAATCGATAATATTACTGAATATTAAGTGTATTTTAAACTAAAAATATCACAGACAGAATATTCATTTTTGGGAGAACTATCCCTTTAAATGAAACATAATTAACTCCATTATGTCCTCTGCAACCTCTCCATTAGCAACCTCTGAGCAAGAGAATTTCCCCTGGGGGATGAAATGTTTATAGGAAGGATTGATTGAGCATGCATTGCCTATTCTGCTAGTTTTTTAAATATGTGTATCATGTTATACAGCTCAGGAAGTTTGTGCAGAGTGTAAGCAGCAGAGAGTCATGTGTTTCTGTGTGCGTGGATGTGTCCAGACAGATTGCCGGCGATGACAGAGACACAGAACACCGCTTCATTTTAGCTCCGTCTGCGCACGCACGCCTCAGATTACCACGACTAGTCCTTGTAGCTCCCTCAGGAAACAGGCAGATGTTGACACACATGCACATACCATTCAAACACACATTTTGAGTTATGAAACACACACCTTTGGCACACACAAAACACTCAATTTCAACAGCATGTCCAATGCAAATGTATGCATGTTTAAACACATTGACACATTCCTGAATTCCTGGCATGAGCGACTGTCGCTTGTAGCAATGCTCCTAAAATAACTGCATATCAGTTATGACGTAATAGCTCCAAAATTGTGTAATTATCATTATTATTATTAATAATAATAATAAAATATTGTCAAAAAATAAATTAAATCAAAAATCAGTTATAACACCAGTGCTGCTAACACCAGTCAAGGAAAGTAATTAAGTCAAATTAGTAATGCAACTAACATAACTATATTTAGTGTGATTATGTGTAAACAATGGAACAATCTTCCTAACATTGTCCGGGAAGCAGACGCACTGTCTCTAAAACTAAGACTAAAAACACATCTCTTTGGCCTAGCATACACATAACACATTATAGACTTCTATAATTTAATTTAGGCTGCATAGTTTAGATCAGCCGGAACCGGGAACACTCCCCATAAATCCTGATGTACTTTGTTACATCATAAGAAGGATAGCACCTACGCTAATATTAGTCTCTCTGTTTATCCGAGGTTTACCGCAGTCCGCCGGATCCAGGCCGTATCCAGTTCTGATGCAGAACCTGCACCTGGACATGATGAGAACGCAGTGAAGTAAAACAAAAAAATTGCTTTTTTGGCAGCGAACACTTGATATGGGTTTGGTGCACACAGGGATAAAATGAAATACTCTGGGAAATTTTTTTCCCAGAGGTCCTGAACATCTTGTTCAGATACATGGCACCATGGATTCCATCAAATACCAAGAGATAAAAAATCAAAACCGGACAGCCAGTGCTAGAAATCTTATAACGGGCCATGTTTGGATCTACCAACAGGACAGTGATCCAAAAACTAGAAATGGTTTTCGATCTCTTGTCAGGTGTTCTCCAAACTCATCAGGCATTATAGGAGAAGACTCAGAGCTGTTTTCTTGGCAAAAGGAGGTTGCAAAAAGTATTTAATCAAAAGGGGCAAATAGTTGTTCCCAACATGTAACCACTGTCCTGTTGGAAGATCCAAACCTGACAACCTCTGCTAGAAATCCTTTAACTGGCCATGTTTGGACCTTCCAACAGGACAGTGATCCAAAAACAAACATCAAAAATAAAAAAACAATGGGTCACTGAGCATAAAACGAAGCTTCTGCCAAGACCATCATCCCAGTCCCAGACCTGAACCCAATAGAAAATGAGTGGATCACACCAACATGGATCTGGGAATTTGAAGGATCTGGGGAGATTCTGTATGGAAAAATGGTCTCTGATCTCTTGTCAGGTGTTCTCCAAACTCATCAGGCATTATAGGAGAAGACTCAGAGCTGTTATCTCGGCAAAAGGGGGTTGCAAAAAGTATTTAACAAAAGGGTGCAAATAATTGTCCCGTGTTTTGGAGAAAAACATTTATTTCATAATCCCCCACTTTCAATTATTTTACTTCAATGAAAGGTTAGATTTTTGCACTTAAAAATATATATATCAAAAGGATTAATAATGCAGATTTCATTGTATACAGTGGCCATCTTTGATCATATCACTGTATACATACTGTACACAGACACAATTTCTAATGTATCAGTTCATTCACACAGATCATGCAAATGAATGAAAATAATTTTCACTGATTTAAGTCTCATTCCACCATTTTAAATGCTTAAAGTTAATAAAAGCTAAAGTTAATAATATTTAAAAACACTAATCATTTAAAAAAAAAATGTTTAAAGTAACATTTCTAATAGAGTAGAGTGACTGAAATGTAACTATTTAAAACTCATGAATGTCTTAAAAGTATTCACCCAGTACTGCCTCAGTCCCAAAAGTCCCATCCCAACACCATCGGACATTTATCATGGCGTCCACCTCAAGCAATAACGTACACATGTTTGGCTCTGAGGAGACATGAAATCTTATCCTGACATCTTACTCGTACACACAATACATCTCCCCGAGAATCTGGAAGTGTCACTGCCAGACCAGACCAGAGGGGAAAACAGAGCTAGAAGACAGGCTGTTTCAGTCTCCTCGTGTTCTGCAGCGCATAAAAAAGAAACAGTAAAACTTTTCACAAACTTATCAAACTTGGCAATCTCCCAAACAAGCTCTCTCTCTCTCTCTCTCTGCCCGTTTCTTTCTCCCACCCCCCGCCATTTCTTTCTCTCTCTTGGCATGCCAGTATTCTTGCTTCTTTAGCATTCTCATGACTTTTGACATGAGGTATTCAAACTGGAAACCACATGTTTTGTGGTTATGATCTTGACTGGCAAAAAGTATCCTCCCCCTGACTTTCAGGCCACACCCCTTAGGACAAGTTCCCTCCCAAAATCCACCAGAAAGCCCCTCCCATACCCGATCGCCATGGCAGAATCCTCATCCTGCACGTGCCCAGTCCTGCCTGTTGCAAACCTTGAAGCTCCGCCCCCTCTCAACGCTGATCTCTTTATCTTCATCTGTCATCTTCCTAAAATGCCAGTGCACTCTTTACCTTTCAATGCTCGCTCACACTCTGTGCCTCAACCTAACACAGTCTATCCCCTCCGCTATATAGTCTCTCCCCCTGGGATCAAGGAAGGAAATCCACATTGGAGTGGAGGAGTATAGAAGGGGCAGAGAGGAGGAAAGTAATCCACCGGATTTTCGGGATAGAGTCAGTCGAGCTGAGATTCCATTTGTGAACAATTTGCAAAATTCCCAAACTGAGCTCTTAATGACCTGGCAGAGAGAGGCCACTCCTGACTCTGTCTCCCACTCCGACTGCGGTTACGCCAACTCTCCAAAAAACAGACAAGTGTGGGAGTCGCTTGTGGCCAAAATATTAACAAAGACTTTATGAATTCCCTTTTACACAAAAGCCCCTGCATTGCATGTGTGATTACAGAAATGCATATTACAGAATAAAAAGCAGAACCGTCCTCTATCAATGACAAACGACAAAGCACTGAAGCACTCTGTATACATACATACATACACGTGTGTGTGTGTGTGGCCGACATCTCTAGGTCACAAGCAAAACTATTATAGACAAATATATATTTAGGCATTATTTTAAGCTACTTCTAGTAGGAAATACAGCCTTTCAAATATCCTGCTAATAGTTAAAACACTAATTTAGTTATCAAATTAGAACATTAAAAGGTCCATTCACACAGAATATGGTTTTCCAGTCCAATGCACCAAATCCCGTTGTTTTTCTATAACCACGCTTTAGACGTATGTGCATGACTGCCTCTCTTAAGCATCTTAAAGTCCGAAATTTTCGAATGCATTTTTCCATATTAGTGATTCGGTGGCTCTGAGTTTTCAAAAAAACTTTAAAATGCTTGCTACGGATGCGTAAAACACTGAAAATCAAACCCGATCCGAATTTTCTTAATGACGGACGAATGTTTCGGAGGCAGTGTGTAAGAGTGATTGACAAACCATTTATTTTTTAACGTGCAAAAATTTCAGACCTGGATTTCAGACTCAGTATGTAAGTTCAACTTTTAAAACGCGCATCTCTAGACCTTACACTTTTTTTTTTTCGTTCCACTGACCTGTGTTTTATGTTTTTAACAGCAGAAACGCCTTCTGTGTGAACCGGCCATTACAGTGCAAAAATTATTAATTACTTTTTAATTATTTATTTATTTATTTATTTTTTTTGTAATGCAAAAATATTTGTACAAAAAAAAATCAGAAAAAAAATCTTTCTTACTGCACTGGCATTTTAGGATATTAACAAGGCAAAAACAAGTGAAAAATCTGCCAGATCAGTAGGACAAAATATACTTATATTCAAGATAAAATCTATGAAAACAAGTCTTTTTATATTTGGGATCCTTTAACTGGAAAACAAGACAAACAAATGTTCATTAATAATATGATTTACAGTGATTAATAACCAATAAAGACTAGATTTGGAAAAATAAATGTTTTCTTTGGGATACATTGAGATGCTCTTGTGGTTGACCTTGACCTTCTGCCTAAGGTCTTGTATCTAATTCTGGCTCCATTCTGGTCCCGGCCGACATTTTTTCCAGTTTGAATATTTTGTTTAAATCAAAAAAATTTACCACGTTAAGTTGTGATATTACTATTATTAAGATCTAAGAAATTTAAATGTGTTGCAAAATGAATTCTCCATTATCTTTCATGGCCAACTTCATCAGCTTCAAGCCAAACTAGACTTTAAAATTCAACTCAAGCCAAAAACATTGTATTGGAAATTACACAATAAGCATAAGATCCTTAGATAACTGATTCGTCCACCAGAACGTTTCAATGTCTGACTGTTTACAGTAGAAGAAAGTGCTGATGGTGATGAGTGAAGGACCAGAGAGGAACCTGGCAGGAAAGCAGAGGTGGAGATGAAAGATGGAGGAATCTCTGAGGAAATGGAGAAGTGTTCAGACACACGCATAGCTCTCATTTCATCTTGATCCCTCTTGCACACAAACTCATGCCAGCTGCGAAGGAAAGCCAACACTTTAACGGGAAAATGTTTTGGAAAATAAATAATCTGATACAATGCAGTGCTTGTGCCTTGGCCTTTTAATGACACAGACTCACTATTTTCCTCTTTTCTGAACACATGTCCCTTTCAATGTTCCTTTATTCTACGTGTGATCACTTAGGGCTGCACAATTAGGATTCGAATATTTAATTTATTGGTTGATTGATATTAATTTAATGACAACTGCATAATGTAATTTACTTTAAAATTTGTTTAAAAAAAAGATTAATTTAGCTGTTTGCTGTATTAATACAGCACTAAATGAGACAGAAACAGTAAATACATTTGTGATGAATTTATAAACAAAAAGCCAGCAAAGTGATTATGCTGTAAAACTCCCATTATATTAAAAAAGCTACTGGAATATAAATCCAGTTCTAATTCTCACCATATCTACACTTTGTTTTAATGCAGTGTATATCGGGTGTTACAGCATCTACATTGCATAATCTTTTCACTTTGGTGAAGCAAAAAGAAGTAAAACATAAAACAGTCATTTGCGGATCAGATTGCAAAACATTTCTTCGTGAAGGCCATTATTGAAAGCCACAGAATGGCTGCTGCATTCATGCACACAAAACACATGTCTGTGATTGGTTAAAATGCGGAAACTCAGCAAAAATCAAGTAACAAAAAACAAACAAACATGGAATGCTGTAACCATCACTAAGCCTTGCAACCAGAATCATATCTGATTTATCATATTTGATAAATGAGTGCCTGCCTTATAATGCTTCTTGAATCAGTTCGCCATATGCAAATACGTCACAAGATATGGTCTCGATTATATAACCGTGCACAAAAGCACTTTTACAGTGCAGTAAGTAGGCACATATTTATGCGTTTACAAATGTGTGACTGTACTGATCTATTCCTGCGGGGGCAGTCAAACAACAAAATGTTTGCCTTTCTCTCGATGGCAAGCTAGAACAAGCATGCTGTTCTTTTTTAAACAATACAAATGCCTTCATACGACTTGGCCCTGGTCGCAACAATAAAAACCCAAGATTGCAAGCCAAAAGGGAACTAATATCGTTGATATGTGCGGCAAATGAGCGAGAGAGACAGCTGGACCGTGCACGGCCCTAACAGGAGTATTAGATTAGAGCCACACGGTCTCCGTCTGGTTAAAGGAAATGACCAAGCAGCCTTTCAAAACATCCCTCTTGGCGGCTTGGAGCAAGGCCTCCTCCCCTGATTGGTAAAAGGTTTCAGGAGAGTTTGAGGGCTCAGTTGAGATGCTATCACATGGTAAGTGCTGGTAATGGGCTTCCAACAGTTTGTTTGAAGAGCTCCGATAATGACAGGGATCAACTGATAGCGGCTTCTGCACGCCGGCACGTAAGACTCCCACACAAAGACTCGCACACAGTGACCGGTAACACCACATGCACAGCTGCTTTATAAACTCTGTGTTTAAAAGAAACGGCAAAGCTCCACAGATGGATATTTCACCCCAAAAGCTTTGAGTAGGAGAGAGAAACCTCTGTGTTGTATGATAAAAAATAAAAAAAACAGCAAGAGAGAAATATAATTACCATGCTGGACCAGGATTGCTTCATGGTGTAGGGTTGAAGAAACAACATATCTTCAAATCAGACTAGTCAGTGTATTCCTGAATGATTGGTCAACTAATCAATCTTAACAAAGCCCTATATAATTAGGCTGTATTTACCTGACACCAACCGGATACCTGACCCTGACCCTGAAGAACTGCACAGGCCCAGCAATTATTGTTATGATAAATGCTGAAAGGGAAAACTGACAATTTTGCAGCAAATCAAAAACGTCACACTTTAGATTAGGCTCCAAATCTCACTATTAACTAACAACGACTTTTGCCACAAACTCCTAATTAGGGTTGGGTATCATTTGAATTTGAACTATTCTGATTCCGATTCCGATTTCTTGTTTCGATTCCGGTTCCTAACGATTCTCGATTCCGATTCTTTTTAGAGGCAGGGTCAAAAAAGTTTAGCTAACCTTGCTAACCAACGGTCTTTCTGAAGGAAATAATCCTTTCTGAAGGAAATACTCCTTCTGTCACAAATACAAATAATTTTGCACTTTGCCGAGATTTCGTTATTTTTAGAAAAGTAAAGCCACACTTTGGACCGCCGACGTAAGCTACTCATGTTCGACCCGCGCGGTTATGCCAACACTTCCGGTAGACGCTTCTTCGTTGGTGTTGTTCAGCGGTTTCTTCTTCCGCTCGGCGGACTGTGAATATCGAAACTAGGAATCGAAATTTTAACTTTTGAACGATTCCGGGAAAGACGAAAAGTTAGTCCCGATTCCAATCGATACTCGATTCTCGATACCCAACCCTACTCCTAATAACTGCTTATTAATAGTTAGTAACGTAGTAGAGTTTATAGGTATTGGGTAGAAATAATGCATGTAGATTATGGTCATGCAGAATAAGGCATTCATATGTGCTTTATGAGTAATGCTAAACAGTTTCCTAGTAAAATGCATGCTAATAAGAAACTAGTTAATAGTGAGAATTGGACCCTAAACTAAAGTGTTAAAACAAAAAACAAAATTAAGCATTTGTAAAACTTTTCACTTCATTTCAATTTATTACAAAGAAAAAGCACATAGAATTAAACCTTCTATTTTGATGTAGAAAGACCAATCTATACATTTGTATTACTTCCTCAAATAAAACTGCACTGTAAAAAAGTGCAGTTTTATTACTATTCTTTATATATATACAAGTATATATATATATATATATATATATACAGTATATGTGTGTGTATATATATGAAGAGTTCAGATGCAAAAGCCTCTAAATGCCATTTGAAATTTTCTTCTTTAATGATGATTTTTATCAAACTTAATTTCAGTAATTCATGTGGTTCAGTAATTTCACTTAAATAACAATTAATAGGTAATTATCATTGCAATTTAAGTGAAATTACTAAACTTAAATATATAAGTTTGATAAAAATCATCATTAAAGAAGAAAATTTCAAATGGCATTTAGAGGCTTTTGCATCTGAACTCTTCATATATATGTATATATTCTGTACTCAGCCCTATCAAAACAGTTGAGAACTGCTGGTGTAGAGACATTTTTCAGATTTCAGTTTTCATCTGGAATAAGGATCTGTCTCAGTTGATCCGATCACAATAGGACAGATCAGTATTTCAAGGGCAAGGTCTCTGATTTTGAGACAACATTCCTGTAGCTCACACAGTAGGGGATGGCGTTGGGTTCGATTACAAGGGAATGTATATTTGTCAAATGTATAAATGCAAATATACACACATCACTCACTTCATCATTGTGTTACTGCAAAAAAAAAAATCAATGCCAGCTGTCAATAAGTTTTGTAAGAGCTCTGTGCCAACTGCTCATCTTCGCAAGGTGCTTGAACCTGTCAGCATATCTGCTTGAACACACCTATCTGAAGTTGGCCAAAGCATGACTATCTTCTCTGGGAAATTACTGTATACACACCGGTCTATGGAAGAATGCAGGACTAACATGCAGATGCACTCAAAGACAAGGCCTTCAGTATGTCGGGCCTTTATGAGCTGGGAATTTTTGCAGTCTAGCCGACAGACAGCTCTGACAACAATGAAGAGGCCTGTTAAACCAACTCCTGCAAAAACAGCACCGGGACGATTGCTCGCTGCCTTTGTTTTCCCCCTCGTCTCAGAGCCAGGGATGAAAATGGCTCAGTAAAACAACTTGTGACATGCCTGTCTAAAAAGAATGTCAAACGCCGTCCCCAAAAGCAAATTAGGGCCTCTGTGGTCTTGACTCTCACCCAATTCCTGGCATTGCTTAGGACCCAATGTGCTTTTGGATATGCAGTTGGCCAGAGCAAGGCAGAAATTGTTTCCAGTTCAAAAATTTAAATTTGCCTTTTTAAAAGTCATTGTAAATTACCAGTTGCAACTCATTTATTTCAGAGTAAACAAGAAAAATAGAAATATAGAGTGGGATGTCATTGGATGCATCCTTGCCAAATAAAACTTTTCAAAGTCACGACCCAAAACCTTTGAACAGTACTGTATATCAGAAAGGAGCCAGATTGAATGTGGATTTGCCAAAACAATGGCTATTTGTTAAAGGGATAGTTCACCCAAAAATGAAAATTCTGTCAGTATTTACTCACCCTCATGTTGTTCCAACCCCGTAAGACCTTCGTTCATTTTCGGAACAGGAATTAAGATATTTTTTATGAAATCTGAAAGCTGGATCACTCCTCCATACTAGTCCATAGGCTTCTTGAGGGATTGAAACTTGCCAGCCTCAAAAAGTTATTAAATACATTGTTAATAGTCCAAGTGACAACAGTGGCTCAATCTTAAGTTTATCAAATGACGAGAACAACTTTATTTCAACTATTCACTTCCTTCTCCTTGCGCCTCTAGTCAGTTTATCTAGTGTAATTGCTTATGATCTGTTGTTGTACGTCACACGCATCACACACATGACCAGCGTCGGCCAATTGTGAGCCTGCGTGTGACGTTTAACTGACTAGAGGCGCAAAGAAAAGTAAATGAATAGTGGAAATAAAGTCGTTATTTATGTTTGTTTTTGCGCACAAAAAGTGTTATTGTCGTTTGATAGAGTTAAGATTGAGCCACTGTAGTCACTTGGACTATTTTAACGATGTCTTTAATAACTTTTCAAGGCCGGCAAGTTTCAATCCCTCAAGAAGCCTATGGACTAGTATGCAGGAGTGATCCAGCTCTCAGATTTCATCAAAAATATCTTAATTCGTGTTCCAAAGATGAACGAAGGTCTTACGGGGTTGGAACAACATGACGGTAAATACTGACAGAATTTTCATTTTTGGGTGAAATATCCCTTTTCTATTATCCAATAGCGACATCAGTGGAAGTTTTATCCTTTTGACAAAAAAAATTGGAAGTAAAACAAGAATGTAAATAAGGTTAAGGTTGCAACTATTTCCACAGAGGCAATTTCGTATTCAGGCCGTCTGCATATGCAAGGCAAAATATGTTTCTCATTTTCATGACCAGGAGACAGAGAAGGCTTGTTTATTGTGTATCTGTCAGTGTGTTTTCACAGCAGGGTGTGTTACTGGATTCCACCGCACCAGGACGTCATCCCCAGGTGCTTCCATCACCCCTCCCTCACTCTCTCTTTCTCTCTCTCTCTCTGTAAATACCTATTGGATTAGGTGGGCAGTTGTAGGGGGGTGGGTACTGATTGACATCTAAAAGGCTGTAGTGTTGTTCAGACTTGCAGAGGAGTAAAAGAGGCACAGCAGGAGAGGCCGAGTAGTGTATATCTGTGCGTGTGTGTGTTTTGAGGAGGGGGAACACATAGACTTCTGCTTTGTTGTTGCCATCCAAACCCATCACAGATTCTCCCCTCAGGACCTGAGATGAGATTTCAGATGTCTGTGGCTTGTGTTTTCCCCTAAGCTACTGTCTAAACAAGAAAAATCCACAGACTGCTCACATTCTTGCAACACACTCTGGATCTTAAGAGCCAGTAAATGTACTACACCTCAGCTAAAAATAAAAAAAAAAACAATAAAAAAACAGATTCGCTTTTGTTGAAAAACTCTGACAGCTGGTTTGTGAAATCCGCTATTTTTCTGGAATGCTATAAAATGTAAACTTGACATATTAAACCGCCAAGAAAGGTTTTTTTGCAGCATAAAATATCTATTAAATGGCTCTTTTCCCCTCTCTCTCTCTCTCTTTCTGCCATCTGTTGTATCTCTATCCTCTCTCACACACTTTTTGCTTGTGCGGTAGGATGTAAAACAGCGCCCCCTGTGACACTAGAAATACAATCCTGAGCATTTTCTCTCTACACTAAAGGGTCAAAATGCCTGTTAAAAATGCTATCTAGCAAACATTTTAAAGATTTTTTAACAGATTACAGTTATAGGACACTTTAAGTTGATGCTCAAAAACTGATTTAAAGAGACAGTTTTATTTTTCCTCTTACTTATTTTAAACTATACGGTACTATACTATAAACATTGCATACATATCCTAATATTTCTACCAAAATCCACAACAAACAATTCTAGTCTGAATTCAACTGAATGTAACACCAGCAAATCATTTTAAATTTCAAAATTCATTCTGCTTCACATATATTAATTTTTTAAAACGCACTTTACCATGTAAAAAATCGTATTTTTATGATAGATTTTGTTTTGTTGTTGTGAAAAGTAGCATGATGCAGGCATGAATAAAAAGTTTTCAAGACAAGATAAAAAATTCAAATGTAGAAAACAAACAAACAAAAAAAAAAACTAGGCCTCAGAAGTGCCCAAAAAAAACACCCTAAAACAAAATCTTTTGTAAGAATCTAAATTTAATTTCAACAATGTAATAAACTAAAGCATAACAGGTACAATACTCACACAACGCTGCCATCTCTTTGGGAAGGTCTGCCCCAAACCGCCCAAACAGGCTACTATTGGCCAGCAGGTCGAAGGGGGAGTGGCTCCGAATGGAATTGAAGGCAAAGGGGTAGACAGCAGGTGGGAAGCCGGTCATGTGACCCACCTGCCGTTCCCGATTGGCTGACATGGTGACGGTTCCTTGCCAAAGGCTGGTCGGGCCTGTCGTGTGGTTCAACGGACTGTGTGGCAATGTTGGCAAACTTCTCAAATATGCGTCACGGCTCCGCGTTCACTCGTACAGCAGGAAGTACCTTCAGGAGGAAACAAAAAGCCAGAAAATTTGTACAAAGAATAATAAACAGTAGTGAAACAGTTCAGTGAATTCAAGCAGTTGCACATCCACTCATTCTCGTGTTGTTTCAAACCCGAATTACTTAGTTTTTTCGTTCCCAGAGCACTTGTGACTGGATCAGTGGGTTAGTGTGTTAAATGGACCAGTCCAATTTGAAACCAAAAAACTCAGACTAGTTTTGTGAATCAAGTCAGCTGATTCATTGAAAAGAATGACTCAAAAGCAAAATTGTTCACTTATTCTCACTATAGAGTTCACCAAAAAATGAGCCTTTGTCATAAATTACTCAACCTAGTGTCGTTCCAAACCCGTAAGACATCCATTCAACTTCGGAACATGAAGATGATGAAATCTGAGAGCTTTCTGTCCCTACATTGACAGCTACGCAACTATCACTTTGACGCTTCAACAAGTGATCGTAACTAATCGTAACTAACTAATCCATGTGAATTGGGTGGTTTAGTCCAAGTTTTTCTGAAGAGACTGTCATTTGATTTTATATGAAGATCAGATTGACAAATTTAGGCTTTTTATTTACATATAAACATTGATCAGCGAACTGTAGGCTCAACTAAAACTGCTTGACGACAGAGATCAAACTTCAATGGTTCTTGAGGAAGCTCAAACATGACGTGTATTGTAACACATGAGAACAAACCTCATTGGTTCTCACACGTCAAGCGAACATGCTCGAGCGTCTGTTTATCATAACTGATGTGTGAGTTCAATGTTTTTTTTTTAATAAAAGCCTAAATTCAATCTTAATTTTTTTTTTTGAATAAACCACTCAGTTCATATCGATTAGTTTTACATTCTCTTTATGAACTTTTTGAAGCGACAAAGTGGTAGTTGTGTAGCTGTCAACGGAGGGACAGAAAATTCTCACATTTCATGAAAAAAAAAACTTAATTTGTGTTCCGAAGATGAACAAAAGTCTTACGGGTTAGGAATGACAGGTGTGGGTGAGTAAATTAAACAATTTAAATTTTTGCCTGAACTATCCCTTTAAGAGAGTCCAGGCCTTCAGTCAATAAATATGTCTGTTCCTCGTGCAAATCATATGGCTTCAGAATACTTAAAATAAAAGGCATAAATCATACGGATCATCTGCATCCTTTTTGAAGCTTGAAAGCTCCAGCTGCATTCACTGTAATATTGCATGGAATGTGTGACTAGTACATTGTTCAAAATGAAATTAAGGTGTGGAATGAAACGAGGAGCCATAAATGATAACAAAATGTTAATACCTGGTTGAACTAATCTTTTAAGAACCCCTAACATCACACAAACTGCTATCGGAGAGTTTCTCACAACAGTTCAACAACAACCCAGCAATCACTGCAAAAGACCGCTTGTGTGTTTGAGATGAGGGTGGAGTCTGAGGGAAAACAATGGGGTGATATGTAAAAATGGAGGGAGGAAAAGAAAGAGAGCAAAAAAGAAATGAAGGGGAGGTAGGAAAAATAATAAAGTGGTAAGGAAAAAGTTAGGTTGAGGCAGGAGAAGAGAAACAGAGGGAGGGCAGAAAGAGAGGGTTCTTGTCTGCTCCGTTTTGAAAGGTGTCCAGACGTTTGTGGTGTTTCCAGGCTATTCCATATGATTTAAACCACCCAAACTCCACAAGAAAGAGCTTCTCTGTTAGAGCTGCCAGTCTCTCAACCCTGCACGACTACAGTCGGCCCTCTCACAGACCTAAGGCCCCAATGCAGGCTCCATTTGAGAAGATGAGAGCTGGAGAGGAACTGAAAGAAAAAAAGAGTGAAAGGAAGAGGTGACAGCTTGTGTGGCTAAACTCTTCTGCATCTTTTCCGTCACGTTTCTATTCGATTTCTCTCACAAAAGCTTTTTTGTAACTTTTCATGGACAAGCAAGGTCAAAAATGAAACCAGAAACTCTGTAAACCTCAATCAGCTCGTTTGAATTAAGCTTGAAAAAAGAAAGCAAGATTCCTAAAAGCAGAAACTCCGAAATCCTCACTGAATTCTGTTACAACAACTTCATTTAAAACAAGAAGGCAACATTTTTGATGTCTTAAAGCGGTCGTAAAATGCCATTTTCAAGATGTTCAATTTGATTTTCAATTTGATTTTACAAGATGTAAAAAAACTCTGATGTCACCAGTGTGTGTGTGTGTGTGTGAAGTTTTAGCACGAAATACCCCACAGATATTTTTATATAGTAGTTGTCACTTTTTGAGGGTTTGCGGGTTTTGTGCCTGGCCCTTTAAATGCAAATGAGCTGCTGCAGAGGGCGGGGTTTCAAGAGTGTTAGCAGCTCCAACACAGACACACTAAAATGACAGAAACTGTTCTGCCTTTAATGTTAAAATGGAGTCAGACAAAGATGAAGAGACTCAAGAAGAAAATGACACCATGTAGAATGCAACAGGACGTCTCTGAATGGCTAGTTGATGCATTTATGTTGCTGATGTGGAGTTAACTATCTTCAATTAGGAAATTCTGTCATGGTAATCCATAAATCGCTCGTATAGGAACTGTTGTGAGATGCACACAGAGTGACTTTTTCTATTCCATATGAAAAGAAGGATGCTAAAGTTTGAGCTGACTCACAAATGTACTCTTATACAACAACTTTATGGACTGAGTGTTCCCGAGGGCGGGGTTTATGTACATTCTAGGGTTGGTGATGTCACTAACCATGGAGGAATGTTGTGTAGTCCCTACCAGCCGTTTTTTGTAGTCCTTTTCTTTTGCTTTGAATTTTGAGCGTTGTAAATTTGCAGATGTTGTTTATGCTCAAACAGCAACATTACACACTAAAGTTAGAAAAGTGAAATCATAATCAACCACCCCTTTAATATATAACGTCGTTTCAAATCTCAAAAACATTTATCTTGTTTTATGAATGTTCAGATATTTGCACTGGAAAATGCAACGAAATCTCTCTTTAATAAGACAAAGCCCATCTTCATCACTAGTGAATGCTGGGCTGTCCCCTTCCAGTTTTTGTTCCTTCTCCCTTGAGTGATTTTTATGAGTGGGTGGTGCTGGCGGCTTGTTGTTTAAATGTGGTTTTTGAAAAATGAGCTGAGCCGAAGAATTCAGTGCTTTTTGGAAGTGCTGTGGTTTGTGAATCAGGGTAAGAAGCAAGGGAAAAATGGTGCTCATGAATTCGGCATAAACATAGACCGGGCTGAGAGAGAGAGAAAAAAGGGAGACTGATTCAGTGACGGAGTCCGGGCACTGGGGGGCACTAGGGGGGCGGCACTCTGCCCAGGAAAGAAACCTGCGCTTTCCAAAACACACATTCATACAGTCTCTTTCTCACTGTCGCATAAAAACACTTGCACCTGAACACATAGTATTTGAGAGAAATACTGTGCTCCCTTTCCATAACAGATGCACACAGCTCTACTGTAATCCGCACAATGAAACCCAAAGAAACCTCTTTCCACACACACACACACATGTACATCAGGGTGTTCACTTTTGCAGAATCTCTTAAAACACACTTTCAATTTTATTAAAGTTATCTACTAACAATGTCCAACAGTGGACGACATTGTAAAACATTTTGGAATAAACTTTCTGACTCCTTTGTCTTGAAAATTTCATATCCTAAATACACACAATTAAATTATGTGATGATTTGACAAACTTACGGCTTGACTTGAAATTACACACAATAAAATGTGTAATATTTGTTTATTGATTTTATTTTTTCTCATCATGTATCATATTTCATCTCAAGCTAAGCATTAACACTGTTAACCAAGTGCACTTTCTTACATTATTTTATGTTTTAAAAATAATGCAAGATGCCACAACTGTAATATTTTGAGGGGAAAAAAATGCCAATCAAATATATAATCATATAAATCATTTTCACACAATAAATAGGCTAATGAAATATGGACTTCTTGTTTAGAAAATCAACTTACAAATGTAATAATTCTCTTTTTTTAAGTGTAAGGCTGAAAACAATCCATACAAAAAAATGCATTTGAAAAGTAGCAAAAATTAGTGATGCAGGTATAATTAAAAAGACTGTCATAACAAAAAGAAAAAAGCCCCAGGACATAATAGCACACAAAGAAACACCCTACATATTTTGTAAGAACGTCAAGCAAAAGCATTTATTAATGCATGCTGGAAAAAAAAAATGTCTCTCTCAATGTGCCATTTTCTTCCATGGCTCCAGTATACACATCTGTCTGACACACACACACACACTAACACACACTGGCCTCTCTGGTTCTGTTTCTTTCAGCAGAGCCAGTTAATTACAGCCTACTGCTGCAGGCAGCTTCAAACCACCACTAATTTAGAGTTCCATTACAGTAAACTCTTCCACATGTGCATCCAAGCTAGGGTGGCCACGTCTAAGGAAGCAGCTCTTCAGATAGGCACACGCCCATAGCCAGCCACAACAAGGCCTTGCCATCTCCCCCACCCTCTCTTTTCCTCCAGGTCTGGTTTTCATCTGAGACTGTGTGTGCCCTCGAACCCATCCCTGCCCACATCGCCCCCTCCCCTCCCCCAAACCCCCTCCCGCTCCAGCTCCGTCCATGACCCCTCAGAACTGTTCCATATGTAACAGATATCATTTAGAGCTCACCATTCAAAACCACACATTGCCGTAGTCAACGCGTTTACCCTGGAGACCAGAGGCAGGACAGAATAAATTCTTCGCAATTGCAGCAGATTGAAGCCGCCATCTCTCGGGCCAAATGCTCTATTCGCTGAATTGAAATCGTTACTGTGAACTAAAATGATATCGTAATTATGTTTTCTACACATATCAGTCAAGGTTAGGAAATATTTGTTATATATCCACCGGGAATGTTACCAGACTTCTATTTGATTTGAAATGCTCCGAGGCATAAAATATAATCAGATATCATTTTGTGCTATAAAACAGTCAATTAAGATGAGAAAAATATAAGACAAAAGACTATATAAGACAATCGACAAAAGATCAATCTTAAAAATCGTTTATATTTTCTTTGATAAGATCCAATTAAGATTTTTAATTATTTTTTTAAAAGAATGTATTTATTTATTTTTAATTCTATTTAGTTTTTTAAATGTAATTATTTTTAATTATTTTTATATTTATTTAAAAATTAAATATATGTATTCATCTTTTTTTCAAATGTATTAATTTATTTAGTTACATTTTCATTAATTAATTTATTTATTTTCAAAGATATTTACTTATTTTATTTAGATTTTTTACTTACTTTTTAATGTATTTATTTTTTTTAAAAAATATTTTTTTAAAAGAATGTATTTATCTATTTTTAATGATATTTAGTTTTTTAAATGTAATTATTTTAAATTATTTTTATATTTATTTAAAAAATAAATATATTTATTCATCTTTTTTCAAATGTATTTTTTTATTTAGTTACATTTTCATTAATTAATGTATTTATTTTGAAAGATATTTACTTATTTTATTTAGATTTTTTAATGTATTTATTTTTAAGATAAGATTATTGATCATAGTTTGAAAAAATGAGTTGTTCCAGCAATTTGAAAAAAAAAAAGTATGAGTACGTATTGGACTAAATACAGCATTACAAAATTGTCTAAATAAAAAAAAAAAAGTCTACTGGAAATACAATATCACTCTGGCTCTCACTATAAAGTTTTAGGGCTTGCATTAACTCTAAGTCTTCTGAACTTTTGACTCTGCCAGTAGTAAGAACATCAAGAAACAAAATAGGGAGAATGTTGGGAATAAAATGAAAAGAAAGACGAACGGCGGGAGAGAGAGAGAGACAGTTGAGAGAAAAACATCAAAATCACACCCAAAAAAACTTTTAGGAGAGGAGTAAAAAAGCAGAAAAATAGTGGAAAAGAAGGGGGGAAGGAGCCAGGGAAAATCCAAATCGCATGCAACCATTTGAAAAGAGGGGAACTGATTGAAAAGGGATCTGTGTGTTCCTACAATTTTCCCAAACACAATAATGAATTAATAAAACACTTGGCGCCTGTGTATTTTCATGAGTCACATCGGCAAAAAGTTTTACAGAGTATGTTCTGCTTTTATGGCAGGCAGGCTGTGCAGAAAGTGAGCTCATTTTAGGGCCCTCGCCCTCTCTCTCTCTGGCACAAACCCCCGGGGCGCACACACACATGTATAAGTACATACACACATGTTCTCTTATTACTGCTATTCTCTGGCTGACCCTTACACACACGCTTATTCAAACTCTCAGCCCGCTCTGGGTTGAGCGGAGGGCAGCGGCGGGCACCCACCGCAGACCCGACCTTCGCAGGGATTAGAAGAACAAGCCGGGACTTTCCAAAACCCTGATTTCGCCACCGTTTCTACATTGCTTCTCGCAGAACAAACACATCATTAGCAGAGCATGCCGAGGCCTATTAGCCACAGAGAAAGAAAGATTAAGCGAGAGAGAAAATGCTCCTGGCATGGTTGGGTGATGCGCAGTGTATCTCTGACAGAATCAGCGCTACGTGATTCATGGCTCCTCAGGGCTGGGCCGAGCCGGGGCTGGTGACGTCTGCTCTCTAAAGTACTGCAGTTTGCCACTGCGAAAGGGTAGGCAGGTTGTGTTTAGTTTAGAGAGAGAGAAAAAAAGTATCAATTTCAACTCGCCTCAGGCGAATCGAGTGTCCCTACTGCCGAAGGTCTCACATTCTCACTTGGAAAACCACAATTTGAGACCAAGTCGAGCCATCACAAAAGTTGCTCTCAACTGGTACACAGATTAAAAAAGTATGAAAAAAATGCAGTTTGCCACTGCAAAAGGGTAAGCAGTTTGTGTGTTGGGTTAGAGAAAGAAAAAAAAGTATCCATTTCAACTCGCCTCTAGCGAATCGAGTGTCCCTACTGCCGAAGGTCTCACATTCTCGCTTGGAAAACCACAATTTGAGACCAAGTCGAGCCATCACAAAAGTTGCTCTCAACTGGTACACAGATTAAAAAAGTATGAAAAAAATGCAGTTTGCCACTGCAAAAGGGTAAGCAGTTTGTGTGTTAGGTTAGAGAAAGAAAAAAAAGTATCCATTTCAACTCGCCTCTAGCGAATCGAGTGTCCCTACTGCCGAAGGTCTCACATTCTCGCTTGGAAAACCACAATTTGAGACCAAGTCGAGCCATCACAAAAGTCGCTCTCACTTGGTACACAAATAAAAAAGTACGAGACATCACAGGAGGCATTAACCGTCGGAGCCGACGGTGAGTTATTTTTTTCCTCCCTCAGCCTGGCTAAAACCACAATCCATTCTTCCTCCAAAGCTGTGACGGATTTGGGATGGTACAGCGGTTTGGGTTCATTTCCTGTCTACAACTCTGAATATTTCCACTCCTTCATTCTAAGCTCACAGCGCTCTACTTTAACTTTCCACATTAGCCTTCCAGCTGTCGATCAGCGCTATGACGGATTGACACATCCGAACGTACACACTCGAACACCCCCAGAAAGGCAGCGGAACTGTATAGCGGAGGCCATAAGAGTGGGGCGTATGGATTCAGATCAAACGGCTTGTGGACGAGGGATCTGGAAACTTCTACAAGAGGCATCTTAAAGAGCACATAAACTGTTCCATTCCTAAAAAACGCAAGAAAAAACAAGGAGAGAAAGTCACTTTCACCTAATCAGACTCGTTGGAACCAGAGCTCAAAAATAAAGGTCCCGAAAGGGGGTGATCCCTTAAAAGAACCATTATGGGTACCCCAAAGTACCTTTCCGTAAACTGTTCGTTTTTTTTTCTAAGTATGAATAACATTTGAAAAATCTAAAGAAGTTTTTGCACTATATAGAACATTCTGTGTAATGGAAAGATTCCATGGATATTCTACTAAAAAGCCTTTAAATTAAAGGTGAAATGTGTAAAAATGATTATCTATTAACAGAAATGCAATATGACATCCATGACTATGTTTTCAATGGTGTATAAAATACTTACGTAATAAACCGTAATGACATTTATATCGACATAACCGCGGGCACCCTCTATGAAGGTTGACGTATTTTGAAGTCATGTTTCTACCGTAGCCGAACGCGAACAAACATCGCTACAGAGCGCGTTTCCTAGAAACCTAGAAGCTAGCAATAGACAGTGAGTAGTGACTTTTCCCTTGTCAGTAAAATATGTAGTCGGACTGTTTCATGTAACTTAGTTCTTCTCCTTCGCTGTGTTATGGCTTTGCTATGTGGGGATAAATGTGCTGGTAACATTCATGAGACAGCTGATTAGCACTCTAGTCATTGACCGTAAAACAGTAACATTACAGGAGTCACCAACCCGTCGACTCCGCGAAGTCAATCGCGAAGAGTTTTCAAAATCAGAAAAAAAGCCTATAAATGGTGTCTAGGGGATGCGGAGGCGCGCGCGCTGTTACAATCACGTGATTTTTGCCGCGCGCACCTTTGGGCTCATGCTGACGTGTCGAGTTGTGTGTTGCATGGCGCTAGCAACACTAAGGCTGGGGTTTGATTCTCAGAGAACACACTGAATTAAAGGCACTGTAAAAGTGAAGGTGACTGATTCCAAATTAGTGCATACACATTAGTGAACACACACACACACTCTGCAAACCATAGACACACACTCCCGCAGCTCTGGGCAGCCATTTTTTCTGTGGCACCCGGGGAGTGATTGGGGGTTAGTTGACTTGCTCAAGGGCACCTCAGACGTTTACTGTCGGTATTGAGAATCAAACCCACAACCTTTGGGTTGCAAGTTTAACTCTCTAACTATTAGGCAACAACTGCCCAAAAGTACTAAAAAGAGCTCAAACTAAAAGTTCAAAATGCTTCACATAAAAAACAGTTTAAAAAAAAAAAAAAAAAACACAAACCACATCATCTGACCATAAAAATAAGAGATCTGCTTGTAGCTTGCATATTTTCTGTGGAAAAATAATTGTCATATCCTGCATAAAACACAAGCATATGTGTGTCTGAGGGATGTTTACAGCAAACCTTGATGGTTAAAACTAGTTGTCTGCTTGTAATGCATGGGAGATATTACAAAAAGACAAAGCACAATGTGCTGTAACCATGAAAGAAATCTGTGTCGAATCAATTGAAGAAAGATGTTGGGAGACGAGACGTATTGTGTGGAAAGTCTGCGGCTGAGGAACCTCCAGGCGTTGTGGAGGTCACATGGTCAGAAAGAGGGTCAAAACTGAGTGCTGAAGGTTCAAAGGCCAGACGTCATTAACACGCACATACAAATGCAGAAAGATAATTTATTAATGACTCATTTATTTATCTTCCAATATTTTTTTCTTCATCCCCAATGAAAGCCCCACAGCAGGGGACATTGGTTGAAGGCCTGTCAAGCGACATTAATAAACAATAGTAAAATATAGCCTCGCCAAATTGGACCGCTGCAAAATTAAACAAAGCGTATCATTGTCATCAGGCAGTCATTTCCGACAAAGCCCTTCATAAACCTTTTTATTGTGGAAGATAAAACTGACACGTTCGAATTCCTCTGCCTTCTGACAGGTCAAATGGTAGCACAACATTAAGAGTGATAGATGATCTTCTGCTTCGGAGTCACATATCCTATCAATTAAAACCAGTCTGACACTGAGCCCTTTCCTGGCACCCAACAAACATTCTTCACACCCAATCATCGTACAACACTGACAATGCCATAATATCCATCACGCCACTATAACATGCCCCTTGGTAATAATTTAAAAAAGTATGTACTGCCACAGCCCCAGCTGTAAGTATCAAGTACACTTCATTCACAATAAACCCTGTGAGCTTTCTACCTCAAATCATCACACTGCATATCATTTAACACTGTCGTTTAATTTTTTAACTGATTCACTCTCTAAACTAAAACAATCAATAAAGTACTTGTAAAACATTCTGGGAAAAATGTATTAATTAGCAAAAATATTATATTTTACATTTTATTATAAACATTGAATATTTAAAAAATATGTGTTTATTAATTAAAAATATTTATAACATTTATTTCTATTATATATATATATATAATATTTATTTCTATTATATATATGTATATAATATAAAACGTTTAATATAAACTATTGTTACAATTTATAATATTTATTCCTATCATATATAATATTTATTTCTATAATATATATATATATATATATTCTAAAACGTTTTATAAAAAACTATTGTTACAATTTAAATTACCGTTAATTAATTAGAAAACTATTTTTAAAAAATGTAATGAATATTATATTTATTTAATAATAATATACACGTATAAACTAGAATTAAAACGTTTTAATTAATAATATATATATACAATGTAAAAAAATCTAAGTTGTAAATAAAAGATATTACAATACGTTTTAAAAGAAAATGCTATTTCAGTCGTTTTTCACGTTTAACTAAGTTATCTGTTACTTAAAAATTATTTGTAATTCTTTGTGAAATTTACTAGCAAGTGAAAATTGTATATATATATTGTATAACCTTCCCAAAAAGTATTTCTAAATAATTGACAGTAATTAATATATATAATTAATAGTATTTTACAATTAATTACAATAATTAATAGTAGGTCACATTTGTTACTTAGATTCTTAGGTTCTAAAATCTTACAGTTTTTAAATAAATAAACAAACTTCCAAGGTTTGGACGTGGTTGTGACACATGGAAGGCCGAGAGAGAGCAATGGAAAGAGTGATGGGATAAATGGAGTGGACGAAAGACTGTTCTGACAGTTCTGTTCCATGATGTGATGTGGACAAGGTGAGCACAGGCACATTGCAAGAACGAATAAACGACATAAAAAAAGAAACTTTTTTAAAGACCCATAAAACTGCTGAAGGGAGAGGAAGCGAAACACAACCAGTGAGCTTATTTACGCTTGCAGTGTGCAGAATTCCTCTGTGGGAAACGGGGTTAAATAATTGGTTAAGGATCAGAGCATTAACATGATCGCCGCTAGATTGTAGTTGTGGTTTATTACGTAGCGTAATCAGACAAGAAATCAGATTTATAAAAACAAACGACAGGGCCTCTGAGCTAAACTAGCCATTTCAGATGAACACAGTTTATTTAATCAGGGCAATAGAAGGTAATAGATGGCGCTCATTACAGTAGCACTGGCACGGGGAAGCATTCACGCTCATGAGTATAAACACACACTAGCATAGACACATTAATAAAAGCCCTGACACACACAGGAACTTCTATAAGCAGATGTCGGACACACACACAGCCTGACATAAAGCCTTTTATACGCACACAGTCAAAGAGATACATCCCTGCACACCTGCAAAAATATACAAGGGAAATAGTGATCTGATGGTTTCCTTCATAATTACAGAGTACAGAACAAAATCCTCTCCACCTTCCCAGATCCCCCATAAACCACCTGTTCAGCTCCTCCCTGCCACTTATATTCATTTGCCCCCCCAGATTCCTGCGAGAGTCAGGGATAAACTCCAGGATTTATGATTCCAAGTCAGAAAGCTGCCAACTGAGCTATGAAAACTGAACTAAAATTGTGATCTAGGCAGATTGATAGACAGTGTGGGTCTAACCATACATGTCTTTATTCATAATAAACACACATGGTCCATGCAACAACTCAAACCTACCTGTATACATTCATAAGGGCTATTCATTCTGTCAATCATAAAAAACAATTCTGAATAAACTACAAGATCCAGCAAGTAACTCTGAAAATCGAATACTGCGGTTAGCATGGGCTGATATAGTGTGAATAGAAGACACATTTCACTGTCACTCAAAAGAAAAGGAAAACACACTCAAGAATATAATGACAGCAGTTTACCCAAACACACAAACACATTAAGACACTCCCGTATTCCATTACAGTCAGTGTGCCGCTGAGATCAGACTCCACAGTCCCGCTGGAGTCAGAGTGGGAGTTTTGGTTTTGGTGGAACGTGAATATCTGGTTTGACAATAGTTTGTTTTTCCTTGTCTCTGCTTCTTTTGTCTGAGTTCTTGTAAACTCATGTTGCTGATCTGTGAGACATAAACAGCTCAAGACAGCTCAGCCCATTCCTTTCTCATTATAAAAAAAACCAGCATTGCATACATTTGTTTGTGCATGTGTGGAGTACGTCTGTTGGTTTTAATGTTGTGAGACTTCTCCTCAGTCCCAGATGTGTATTTGGATGTGAACATTCTGACCTCGTAAATCACGGCTGGCTTTGACGCTATTAAACACTGCTGGCATAAACGTAAAAAAAACAAAAAAAAAAACTTTCAACTCATAAAAATCTCATACACAACATGTTGAAAAGCAAAAGAAAGCAAATTCCCTCAGATCACAGAGTGAGTCAGAGAAAAGCACAAAGAACAGGTGCTGCAATCAATGCAATGAGTTTCACAGTCCTGTAAGTTCACTCATCAGGGAGTATAGCATGAAAACTTCTGTAACCACACAAATATGTGAATGCGTATGCATTTTCTTACTTTAAAATGGAACTAATGTAATACTTGTTTAAAGTGATTGCACTGTAACGCCAATATGCAGTTGTTACCTTACTTAAAGGTTCACTCAAAATTGAAAAGTATGTCATTACTTGCTCACCGCTGTGAAATTGTATATATATATATATTTGTTTTTTTTTTGCTGGACACACAAGAATATGTTTTGTAAAATTTCCAGGTTGGTCTTTTCCATGTAATTATAATGAATGCTGAATGCTTTCAAACCTCAAGAGGGATGTAGAATCACTAAGAAAAAATCAAGAAAGCATCCACATGACTCATGAACATAAGTCTTCGGAAGCCATATGAATTAAAGTTTTCAGGCATAGTATTTAGGCAACGCAAGAACAGGAATAAATCATTCAGGTTGGTTTTGTGAATTGGATCAACCAAATAGTTTACAAATGACTACTTTTCTCATTAAGAGTGAGGGCAGATCCACTCATCACAATGATGAGTGGATGAAAACTTTTATATCTGCTCCTTGCACAGTCGCTATCAAATGGCTCTGAGTTGTAGGACTGTAAATGGTGAGTTTGCATCCGTACATCTTCATTCACTGTCATTACAAGGAAACGACATTTTTTTAAACTGTTATCCCCTATCCATTTCAAGAACTAAACTACACTACATTGATGTCTCTTAACTAAATACAGGTTTATAATATATACAAACCTGGATCATATATTTATATCATTAGCTGTATCATAAAAAAAATTAGCTGTTACCACTTTTTAGGTTAACTGACTAAACATTTTTAGGTTGCATGACATGCTTTTGAAAACACCTTTCACTTAACCACACGTTGTAGGTACACAACACTTGGGTTATGCACACATTAATCTCAGATTTACAAACACACACTTAAAACTTGTAAGCCACACCACAGGGCTATTGCATATACACAACACTTAAGGCAAGAAAGACTTGTCAGATAAATGTTTTACGTGTGTCACGGTACAACTCACTAGGAAAGGTAAGCGTAAGGACGAGAAACGTAACCAGCCGTCTCTTCACACACATCGTAACACTTGCACGCCAAACATCAACGCCGCACGAAAATAAATGAAAACACACTCACAGCGCACGCGCTGCAATTATATGAATTCAAGAGAACCGAGTCGTGAACGAACGAACAAAAAGTTGCGAGCGATCAATACGATTCTTTTATCATTCTTCTCGCACCTACTCAAGTTTAGTTTTAAATACCTCCGGTTTCTCCTTTGTTATATCATATCTGACAGACATAAGATAATAGGCTAAATTACTTATTCAAAACATCGTTTGTTTGGTTCTGTGAAAGTTAAACTCACCCGTTGTGATTGAAATCCGCGAGGAGAAGAAAAGCTCGCGCTCCCCGTTCATCAGAGTCCCTTTCACACTACACGGTCTTTTCTTTCTATCTTCTTCCTTTTCTCTGCCTCTTTCCCTCTCTCTCTCTCTCTCTCTCTCTCTTTCCCTCCCTCCCTCCTTCTCTTCTTTTCGTCTCTCTTAGAAATAATTATGCGCTCTGATTCATGAACCCTCTCTGGGTCACGTGACTCCACCCTTCAAATATACAGCACATTTTTCACAAGCCACAAAATGCCTAGAGGGAAGAAACAGAGGCAAGCTTAAATTTCTGTTTTTAATTCTCTGCCTCTCTTTCTTTCTTTCTCCCTCTTTTTCTCACTCCTTGAACTCTATGTATTCACAAAGTGACAAGCACTGAGTAGCACATGATGTACTGTAGGAATGCCAATTGGTAACTCCTTAAAGTGAATACAGTTTCCCCACAACATGAAATCAAAATTGACTGATGCATGTTCCCGGTCTTATTGTGAACGATTCACTGGTGCATGTTGTTCCAGTGGGGGGGAAATGCCTTTGTAATATGCATCAAAATGCAATAACAGTGCGCTGAATCAAGTGTGAAAACCCTAAATGGTGCCAAAGCTGTACAGTATGGATTAACTCAAGGTATAGAATGAACAGTGTTAAATATAAAACATGTAAACATGTTAAACATAAAAATGTATTGGATTAAACCATTTCGAGTTGAAAAGCAGAAAACAGTTAAAATTCATTGATGAATCATTTCATGGTTGTCATATAATAATAATAATGAATTTGTTACAAAAGTCCACAGGAAAATGGCATCTTTTTGATGAGCGGATCTGTGAACATGGGAAGTTCCAAACTTCATAGTGCCGAGGGTGTGTCCGTCTATATGCCGCTTTCTATGTGTTTTATATCAATACAGTGTGGAGTTTGTGTTAGTATGGAACAGTTCTGCGCTGGCTTGTTTGTGGTTCTGGGCGTTTGCCTGGTTCTTCCTAAAGCTGCCATTCTGCACTGGCTTTGGTTAAAAGAAACCCCCACAAACCTCACTATGAAGACACACCTTAACTGGCTCCTCTTTGACGGTGCCATCTCAAGCTCAGGGAGGTGGTACCTCAGGTTCAGCCTTGGGTCTGTCGGTAAGTCTAGAAAATAAATCAAATAGAACTCTCAATATACAATCTCTTTACACATGATCATATTCTGATGTGTTTTGACTGGACAGTTGCACATAAAACAACTTTGAGGTGTACAACGGTTCTATTCAGGTTGTGCTGGACTAAATATGAACTTCCTGTCAAATAACAGCATGTTAAAATAAATTCAGCATTCAAAACACAGCAGATTTTTATTTGCTAAGATTAAACCAAGCTTAGCTAAAGTGTGCAAGTAGTACACTTTAGCAGGGCTGGCATTATCAGCCTCAATACATGTCAACAGGAAGTGGTTTGCTTTGCCACACACAACTATACAATACACAGCTTCATCTGCAGATCACTCTATGGAAACATACTAACTATCTGTCCAAAGCAAAATATCAAAAAAGAATTTTGCTGCTTGTTCAAATTGCTTCGTTAAAATGAGCTTAAGCAACTCAATTGCAATACATTATGTCCAAACTTAATTTGATTGTGTTCAATCTGCCTGAATATATGTAACATTTAAGTTTACTTAATCCGTTTGTGTTGGATTACATGAATGATTTGTGTTGCATTAACTGAAACTGGGCGGTGCTTGTTAGTTCCCAGTATGCTTTGCATATGGTTGAATTAAGAGGGAATACATGTTAAAATTAAGTGTTATTTTATGTGTTTTTAAGAAGATTAGAAAACGGGAAGACTTTGTGGTGCGTATTTGTGTACAGTGCAATTATTGAACCATTTAAATTACAGTAGGTTGCCGTTGTGGAGAAGATTGGAGCATTTGGTTAGGCTAAAGACTGATTCTGCGAAATTCACAGCATGCTTTGGTGGATTAATTCAATAAATCTTCTAATTTAAAATGCTATAAAGTGCTATAGCAAATAAATGGCTATAGCCTAGTAATTGTTTAGTGTGACACTAAATTAAATTATATTGCACTGGATGAATGAATATATGAATTTGAATACCTGAATTATATCAGGGGACTGGGAGCCTTTTTAAATTCACTGACATTAGTAAATAAGGTTGTGCCCAAACATAGTAAATAAGTTGAATCATCCTTAATGAATTAAGTTGACCCAACGTAAGTACAATAAATTGCAACAACATAATTGCATAATCCTGAAATATGATGATTTTTTAATGTTCGTTCAAAGAGTTCTTTTTTTAACTGTAGGAGGTTATATAATAGTTAATTCGGTCACACTTTAGATTAAGCTCCAATTCTCACTATTAACTAACTACTACAACTTTTGCTTCAATAAACTCCTAATCACTGCTTATTAATAGTTAATAAGGTTGTTAAGATTAGATTTTGGGTAGGATTATGGCATGTAAAATACGTTCATGCAGATTAAGACATTGATATGTTTTTAATCGGCATGCTAATAATCATTTAATAGTGAGAATTGGACCCTTATCTAAAGTGTCACCATTTCAAATAATATTACAGTATGTGCTGTCATTCTCCGCGTGTCTCTGAGTGAGTGTGTGTCTGCGTGTCAGTAGCAGAAGAGGGGTCAGAGGTTAGCAGTGTTTGTGTTTCGTTGTCAGTGAAGTGTGCTAGAGGTTGAGATTTATGATCTCTGTGTTGGGAGACTGCAGAGTGGAGGATAATGAAGATAGATCAGACTGCTATCTCTCTCTCTCTCTCTCTCTTCCTCTCATGCTCTCAGTCTTTCCCCCAGACTACCTGTGTATCTCTCTGTCTTTCTGTCTTTGTCCTTCAGTTATACTTTCACCTGCTTTTATATTCTTTCATCTGTATATTCCTGCTTAGCATGCAAAACTCAGTGTGTCAAACGTGTTGAACACTACAACAAAAGTCAGTAAAAATAGGGCCCATAATATACTGTTAAATTCAGCACAAACGGAAGTTGTGATAGTCTTTTCTTCCATATTTTTGACATCAGCGTGAAACGGTGTCTTGAAACGGAACAAGAAAAAATGTAGAACGGGACTTGATTTTGTCTATCGGGAATTGATTGGATCGTTGTGGCCTATTATTGCTGTAATGTGATTGACAGTTTTAGGTAAGGACCAATACCTGAGGATCTTTTTCAAATCAATCCGCTTGGCTGGATCCCTTTCTGTACATGAAGAGATCAGATCTCTGCATTCTGTGAAGAGGGGGGAGATGATATTTGTGTTTGATCTGTGTGAATTACAGAAATATATAAGACTTGCTTGCTATACCTACTTTTTTCTATATTTCTTTGCACAAAACTCTCCAGAAAGTGCCCTTTAATGGTTTATTTTTTTAAAAATCACCCCAGACCCCCCTAGTGAGAGACTACCCCACACATAATTAAATCCACATTTAACCCCTTTTATATATATGGCAAATTCCTTTAATAAAAGGGACGCAGGTTAATGTCCATGTGGAAATGTGGGTCCAATGGCTTAACCATTATTATTGCCCAATTCTTTACACAACACCCCGGACCTCACTAATTTTCAAACCCTGGTTACGGCCTTGGTTTTGCCACCCTCACATCAGCAAACACATCATCAGAAGAGATGTCATCTGGGGTGTCCAAATTAGTTGGGACGCTAAAGGGACATAAAACCCCGCAACTTCTGAATTGTCTCTTGCAATAATATTGATCGGCTGATTAAAGTGAAATGTGAAAATGAATGAAGAGTGTCTATAAAATAATTACATTTTGATCTGCTCAGGTTGCATCAACGATTTCTTTTCATGTGTTTGTTTTTGTTTCGTTTTTTGCAGCGTTGGGGATTATAACCAGTCACAGACGTGTCGGTTGAGCGCATGAATGCAATGGCAAATCAATGGCATTTAAATTCAACAGAAGACATCTGCTGAAAACACTTGAGTTCAGCACATGCTCACTGACACTCAGCCCTCAGTCTTGCACATTCACCACTTCTCTCATCATAAACAAGTGCAGATACTGTAGATTCATAATAGTCAGCTTTATTGATCCTAACGGGAGTTTTTACGAGACTAAGTCACTGTACGTGCAGCGGGCAATGTTCTTTAATCGCTTTCTGTACATTATTTGATCATTTTCAATTCGAATAATCATTTTGTTTTTCGTTAAAACAGAAATAAAGAAATGTATAAATGGTTATCAGCTTGTTTCATCAGTGTATGGTGTGCTGTTTCCCCACACACAAAAACGTTTTTAATGTATTCTATCAATCCACGTTAATAATTACGAGTACTAGAATTTTATTAAGGGCAATAATCTACAAAAATATTTTTGTCATGATCTTGAGCTAGACCTCTGTCCTAAGTTCTGATGCTGCTTGAAATAAAATGAGGCATCAGAGAATCCTTAAAGGATATCTATTTTCAGGATAGAGCTTTTTCATAATTTATTTATATACTTTGTATTTAAAATGGCATTAATCTCATAAAATTGTGCAATTTTCTTGTATATTCTAAATTACTAAATACTATATATAAGTTATTGACATATAAGATAACACAGATAGATACCTACGTTCAGTATGGTAATTATAAAAATGACCTAATAAAAATGCGCCTCAAATGTATGATTGTTTAGATATTCTTTCATGAAGTACAGAAAGCTGTAAATGTGTTTCACCTGATTTTTCCTATAAATTCTAATTTTGATATTGTTACCTAATTCAATCAGGTTTATGTAACATAAAACAAGGCTATGCTGTTTTTTACTTAACTGACCCAATATACAATTTCAAATTGAACTCAGGATGAGGTATGTGCTCCAGACCTATAGAGGGCAGTAGTCGTGACTCCTGTATTTTACAGGACATCTGCTCTGAAGGACAAAGAAGAAGAAAAGGTTTGTGCTTGCCTTGCTGATTGGTGAATTTAACTATAAATTGTGATTTGAGGTTATTATACACATTATGTTGCATACAAGTGAAAATCACAATTGGCATGATAAAATAATGTAAAATAATTGTTTTGCCTATTGATCATTTTAATATAAAAATGAAATAAAATACACTATTTAAGCTAATTAAAATGATTATTGTTAAAAAAACAAATGAAAAATTTAATTTAATTAATTAATTAAAATTATTAAAAGTAAAATGAACTAAAGTAACACAATGAATACTTTTTGTTAACGTATCTAAATGGGCTGCATTTCCCAAATGTATCGCAAGTCTAATTAGATTGTAGAGCCATTGCCACCAATGGTCTCTTCGATCAACTTAGCTCACTATGCTTTTGAGAAATGCAGTGGATCTGTAGTTCCCAGTATGCTTTGCAAGGGACTGCATTAGGACCGTAATTTTAGGGATTTAGTGTCATTTTATGTGTTTTTCAGTGCAGGGAAACATATTGATAGTTTATTTTAATGTTTATTGTTCAGTTATGTTGGACATTTAGAGTTGTTTCTGTTATTGAATTTTGAGCACTTGTGTTTAGTTTAAGGGTGTGGGTGGGCACTTAGACTTTAGCATATATCTCTGGCCCCTGTGTTGACTTATTTACCCAATTAGCCTGGTTCATTTCAAATGTTTTTAAACTCTCATTAATTTAATTAAGTAAGGTAAGGGAAATGATTTGTTGTTGAGTATATTTACAGCAAGGTCAAGGTGAAAAAAAGGACTTCCATCATATAAAAACAAAATATCAAACTTATTAATTCATTTTAACTTGCTCGAGAAATAATGTTATATCTGACAGTTGGGGTTCAGTAAAAACAAAACGAGCTGCTCTGCTCTGATTGGCCAGACAGCTCAGTCTGTTGTGATTGGTCTACCGCGTACAGCGCTCGTGTAGAACAAGGAGGTAATCCATCAGCCGGAAGTTGAAGCCTCGCGGGAGCCGCCATTGTAGCTGTTAGCATCCCATTGACTCCCATTCATTTTGGCGTCACTTTGACAGCGAATAACTTTAAATCGGAGGCGTCCAAAGTCTCCATTTATGCATTATTTATTTCTAAAGAAACACGACAATGTATAAAAGGCTCCATTTTCTTGTATCTTATGTTATGTTACATCGCCGTTTTTGTAAAAATAGGCTAACGGTTATGTCATAACGAATCGACTCTCTGTCGCACAGTACAGATATGACCGTATAGACAGGAGGAGAAGCTCGCGAGTAATCGGGGGGATGTAGAGGCATAAAGTCCGATAAAGTCGAGGGAGAAGCCCATAGAGAGTCATAAAGTAGATCCTGCTGCTAGCTCATGGACAGCTAATACTCACTCTCTCCGTCTCTGTGAGATTCGGAAGGGAATTATTCAGATTTCACTCGGCACAGCTACTAGAAGACATACAGGTTGCTCACGTGATAGGCTTAATTTGAGCCTGCGCAGTACGCCTGGCGATCAGCTTTTAACGGGCTTCAATTTTCTCTGTTGAAATCAATGGGGTCGCTGTGTCCATTTCTTTTACTGTCTATGGTGTAGAAAACAAAAACACCCATTACCACAACAACTTCAGCTCTGCTTGTCCTGAGGCTTCCTACAATGTAAACTAAACACAGTAACGAACAATCACGACAGTAATAATGTGAGTTAGCCAGTTAGCAGGAGACCTACACAATATAAAACTCAAAAACTAAGTATTTTGAAAACCATCTTTCAAGAGTAAGTAGTTTAAATCCTGTATTGAACTCCGAGATTTGACAATGCGACTCAGCGACTCTAGGGGGCACTGTTTGACAAAAATGGGATTCCTGCATGGTGTCCCTTTAACACAGGTCATAGGTCAAATGATGCCTATAAGGTGGATATGGTATGCACTCATCATCAACAATCAAGAAGTATTTAGTCAGCCTCTCTGTCATTCTCTCCACTTCTCTTTCGCTCCTAGTTTCTTCTTCATAGCAGTGTTTCACTCTTTGCTATAACTCATCTTAAAGGCCTCTGATACATTTGTTCCCCCTTCCATTACACGCCTTTCCTCTCTGTTAATTGTCATAGCTCGAGTGCAAATAAATAAACAAACAACATTTCCACTAAGAAGTCTATTTATTGCTAGTGGGATGGAAAGGGAAAAGGAGAAACGAAAAAGGGAGGGGAGGAGAGAAAGACAGAAAAGAAGAGGCTGGTGGCTACGGCAGGTTTTAATCAGGAACAAGATGCCTGTAATGAGATCACTATTTCCTTGCATGCAGATTGATGTCATGTGAAGTTTTGTGCTGCAACGAGACATGCTGAGAGAGCGAGAGGCGGACATGTGCGCGCGCACCCCTCGCGCGCAAATGTCCATTTACTAAAATCACGCACACGTAAAGACATACATAAACACGCACACGGAAAGCATCAGTTTTCAATTTCGAATTCAAACGCACGGCTATAAAAGGCCTCATTCATTCCGCCTGGCAAAATGTACACATTTAGACTCCAACAGACATGAAAAAAATAACATACACGGGGGGGAAACAACACAGAGAGCTTTTGGAAAAGATTTAAGGGGAAAAAAGGGTCAGGCTGTGGTGTATATTTTGCATTAAAGTTCATGTAAATGTATAAGCCACATGTCATATTTAATCTGCGGTTGCATGTGTGCGCATGCTTGCACTTATTTTTGTACGTTTGTGTGCGCAAGTCAAAAACGCGAGCGCGCTTCGGAGGTCCAAACAGAGTTGTCGAAAAAAAACATAACAGAGTGCCAATTCGCGCATGCAAATGAGCCTACCCCAACATATGTGTCCAATGAAAGGTGAATGGCCCTCCTGTCTATACTTTCCTCTCAATCAGCCATGATGTCACCATGAACCCTCTCTGAACCGACCTCTGTCAAAAAACATTTCGCTCTCTCCCTCTCCTTCGCTTCTCATTTTCCACCTTTCCCTATTGCACTCACCAGGCTGCCTCCCTCTAGTCCGAATTCTTTTGGTAAAACCACAATTTTTTCTTTCTTCTTTCCCTTCATGACCCCCCTCCCTCCCTCCCTCCGGTTTTCTGGTCCACGAGCATTCTGGACCCTGCTCTCGCGCTAATTGAATCAGCACACGTGAAGCGCACTGCCAAAAGTACCAGGATGTTCTGATTAAGACGGACTTTAAAGGTGGGCTTTTCAAAAACCTTTCGCTGGACTAAGGGAAAGAAAGCAAGGTGGTAAAATAGGCTATAGTACTGCTAAAAAACAGATATAAGTCGGGGAAGGAAGCCGCTAAAAGACATGCAGAGAGAACGAGGAGAAAGAAGGGAAGGAGCTAGAGAGGGGTCTAGAGGGGGCAGCAGGAGAAACTGCCAGATCCACATATGGAAGCAATTCAGTAATTGAGGCAAATCTTTGTGCTCGAGAGGAAAGGTCCCCTTCTCAATGCCTTCTCTTCAGCAAATAAAACTGCCATTGTACACTGAAAAAAAGAAAGACTTTGAATTAATGTTCACTCAGAAATTTCTAGCCTAGGCTAAATGTCACTATTACTAAGATATGGTATATAATTGGATTAAACAAGTATTTTTTTAAGTATTTTCTTGCAAAATGTACTCTAAAAGGCCTAAACTTTGTTTTATTTACAACTTCAAAAACTAAGGTCTATATATATATATATATATATATATATATATATACTGTATATATAGACCATTTCACAAGATGTAAACAACACTGGTCCAGAAGCACTTCCTGTTTCAGTTTGTAACTATTTTCTTTATTTCACATGTAAAGAAAACATCTTAAAGATGTTTGTTTAACTTTTTTATTCAGTTTTAAATGTTCTGTTGGTTGTATTTTATCCCAGCTTAAAAACTGAAACAGGAAGTGCTTCTGGACCAGTGTTGTTTACATCTTGTGAAATGGTCTATATATATATATATATATATATATAGCCTTTATATATTTTAAGAAATGTTGAACTGTGATCAGATCAGATTATACAATTTTGACGTAGGGGCAATGTTGTCTGGTAAGATTGATATGGTAAGTTTTCGCACATGAAAAAAAAAACAACCTCATGTTGTTCCAAGGCCACGACTTTTGTTCATCTTCAGAACACAAATTAATATATTTTAAATGAAATCTTAAAGTTTTCTGTCCCTCTGTTGTGTCGAAGTCTGTTTCCCCTTTGTTACCCAAAACTGTCTAACCCTAACCTAGCAGTAACCAGAAAGGGGAACAGATTTCAAAAAGACCTCCATGACAGTCTAACTACCACTTTGTCGCTTACATTTTTTTTATAAAGAGATCTCTATGCATGAACACGATCGCTTTATATGATGACCATATTGAATTTAGTCTTGAACGTCATTGGTTCTTGCTGAAGTTCAAACATGCTGTGTAAACACTAGAATAAACCTCATTGGTTCTCGCACGTCAAGCGAACATGCCTGAGCTTCCGTTTATCATGCTTGATTTGTGCTTTGATGAATGTTTATTTGTGTAGAAAAGCCTAAAATCAATCTGTTCATCATATAAAGCGATCCTGTCTCTACCAAACCGCTCGATTCATGATTAGTTTAACAATCTCTTTATGAAATTTTTGAAACGTCAAAGTCGTCTGTGAAGGGACAGAAATCCCTCAGATTTCATTAAAATATCTTGATCTGTGTTTTAGATGAACGCAAGACTTATGGCTTTGGAATGACATGTGGGAGTAAATGATGAAAGAATTTTCATTTTGGGGGGAACTGCCTTATAGATGTTATAAATCATGACAGCATCTGAAAGCATTTTGAATCTGAAAGTATTTTGTAAGTCGTATCTTCACTTCCCTCTAGTCCTCTTCACCACACTTTAGCGAGAGAGCTTGGTTTAAACTTGTTAAATTGCTCATCAGCCTCAGAGAATCTGGCATGACTTCACAAACGGAGATCTTTCAATAAAAGAGCGAAAGAGTTTGAGCAGGTAAGTGTTGGTGGGCAGGAGAGAGCAACAGAAAGATGACAGACACTGATGGCTGTCTGCCTAGCCCGAGGCACAAGGTGTTTCTACAGTGTGCGTGTTGGCAGCAGCCCCTGTTCGATTCCCAAACACGGCAGCTCTCTCTGTAATTATTGGCGTGCCCTGCCATAACACGTTCCTCGGTGCACGAGTCGCCCACAGTCATGGGTTCATTGCTGTGGAACAGATCTCCAAATTTAACACAGCCAATTAACCCTGGCAACTGTCAAAACACCATAGAAACAGGGTTTATGTAAGGCGAGGCATTCTGTTCAGATTATTTCTATCTTGTGCGAAATGTACCATTTAAATCAAAGTGTCAAGCACACAAGCTGTAAACAGGATTCAGAACAGCAAAAAGGTTCATGTCTGACTGGATTCTTCTTAATGTCCAAACAAAGTCCTTGTAGGAGGTTCATATGTTGAGTTGCATACTGCATTTAGTCTCGGATGTTGCCTACTGATACCACAAACCATCTCAGATAGCCTACTTAGGCTACACATATAGGCATATTTTGTGTGTATGGAGGAAGGGCGAGTGGTTTCACTATAGATGTGATTTATTAAGAACTAGGGAAGGAATTGAAAAGGAAGTTTGTGAGTGATCTCTTGGTGTGGCGTAATGCTAAATTAAGATTTGAAGTTGTAGGGCCTTAAGAGCCAATTCTTGCATTAAAGCTACACCTAGCGGTCAACATAGGAAGTACAACGAAAAGCCTCAACATCAAGCAATCAGACAGTAGGCCTATTAGAAGCACTGCAAGGAAACAAAGAAAAGAAAAAAACACTGTAAACAAGAACCCTTGCGTAAGGATTCATATAATTATTCTAAATTTTACGCACTTTAATTGTTTGTAAACACTATGAATTGGAATTGAGTGTTTCGCTGGATTATAGTAGCCTATTTTTTGACTAGCCTATAACCTAAACTTCGTAGGCTACAAGTAGCACAACATTAGTTTAGAAAATATTAAAGTGTATAAGTGTAAAGTGTATAAGACTTATTTCTACGGTTTACAAGGCTTATTAACGATAAAGTGATTGGTCAGTTATATTAAGTTTAGCCTAATTCTAAAAAGCCTAATTTGCAAGACAACACGCATTCCGGTTTTACCTTTTAAATTTTTATTTTTTTTTAAATACAGGCTATATGATTCTATATAGCAAAATATAATGTATTTTTTATGCCAGTTAAAATATGTATTTATTTTTTGCCAAATATTTGTTCAAAAACTACCACAACATAGGCTAAAAAGTTTTTGATTAGGTGTGAAAATTGCAATGCGTGTTCATTGACCACAAGAGGCCGCTGTTTTGTATTTGTTTCATTTTAAAAACAGCGATGCGTGTCCATTGACCACAAGAGGCCGCTGTTTCACCTTTGTTTCAGTTTAAATTCGATATTATTTACAAATCACCTCAAAACTCTGTTTCTAATAATTTGAGCACAATGCTTTCGTTAAAGCAAATCCAAACTAAGAAAAAAAAACAAAAAAAAAACAACGCGTGTGTGTGTTTGTGGCGGAGTTGCCACAAGAGAGCTAGGCTGTAGCTCAGTAATTGTACACATTTGAGTTCAAAGTTTTAGTAGCAGGGGGTTGTGTGTGTTGTCTCAAAGGCCCTTTAAATTGGAATACACTCTTTGAATTCTGTCCTCCTATCTAAAACTCCTAAATCAACAATTGTTTGCTGTAAATTTGACTTGTTTAGACCAGACGAGCATTTTGTTGTTATGGGGCAATTATCACATTTAAAAATAAAATAAATTATTGATTGTTGGTCAAAACAATGCTTCTTATATTGTGTATCTTATATTTGACTTTTGTATAGCCTACATGAATGACTATCATATTACTCTATCTTCAATTCAAGTGTTTTTCATGCTCTTGTTTATGCCATGACTGCATGCATCATTCACATGACGGAAGAGATTTTAAAAGATGCGCGCGGCAGGAGTCACGCAAAGCCCCGCCTGCAGTACATGTGCGTGCCTCTCATGCTCTCATGTCGCCCGATCTCACGCTGTGTTTTGCAAAAGAAATGTGTGTCAGTAGGACAGCGCTTTCCACGGCACATGCGGAGGGCACATGCAGCGTGGCTTTACCAGCACGTATCTCCCTCGAAGCACATGACACATCCAGCTCAGCTAGCCGCTTACACACCCGCCAATGAACATGCACGCTAGGATCAAGGGGAAAAGAGAAAGCTAGAGATCATGAGCACGTTAGAGTGAGATAAATCCCCGTCAAACAGAACAACAGAGGTTGACTTGACGGCTTCCCTAAATCCAGTCACATTTGCCAGTTTACCTGAAAACGTGATTTTTGTGGGTGTGGAAGGGTGTGTGCTTGGCTTGGAGTGGAAGTGAAGTTTGACAGTCCCACAGAGATGCTGATGGCAATGAGACACCACCACTAGGCATATCCAATACTCACACAGGACAGGTAGCAGCGCGCGGAAGGGGCATCTGCACACCTGTGACAGACTGTATTTCCGAACGACTATTTGGCTCCGCTAATGCTCTGTGCGACAGAGATACTTTGAGCTGCTCACTGTACGCACTGGCATTTCGTGACTTTTTCACATGCTTTCACCAGACTTTAACATACTGACACAAACAGACTTTCTTCAAGACAATATTTCTGAAGACAGAGGATCTTTGAAAAGCATATCAATGATGGATAGTCCTGGTAAGTAATGCATTTCTTCTCGCTGATATAGTCTGGTTTTATTTTTAAAAGGAAAGATGATAATAAAAATTACATTGGATGTATTTATGTTGGTAATTGTGCTTAATTCCACAAAATTATGATAATATTAAATTTTAATTTCATGAAATTCAGCGCATGCTTTGCTTTCTTATAAGGTAACACTTTAGTTTAGGATACAATTTTCACTATTTAACTAGTTTCTTTAGCATACATTACATTGGATTTTTATTTTAAAGCACATAATGTCTTATTCTGCATGATCATATTCTACATGCTTTAATCCTACACAATAACTATCTTACTAACTATTAATATGCATTAATTAGGAGTTTATTGAGGCAAAATGCATTAATAGTGAGAATGGGAGAAATGTGACCTATATTATTATTATTTTTATATTACTGGTGGCAATGGTTTTTGCCGATATAGCCGTGCTTCTTAACACATTGAGTAATATTCATCATTACTGTAAATATTCTGGCAATTCATGCAAATGCTTAGCTCATAATCAAGCATATATTCATGCTGTCTGTGTAATTATGATTTTGTCTGATTAAAAATGTTTAGATGCACAATGCAGTTAAGAGAAGGTTTATGTGAACTATACTCATAGGGAAGAGGTTTTACCGTGTTGTGATGAATTATATGATACACATGGTTTGCAATAAATGATCTAAGCATGTGTCATGAAGGTATTGGCTTGCTTTGATAATTGCGCTGGGCAGATTCATCAGTGCCGCATAAAGACTACAAAGTGCATCTATATATAGTATCAGTCTGTGTGAATCATAAATGATGGGCATAAACATTACCATACTTAGAGTAACTGCTGTATCTGTTGTCATGAACTCTGTGATTGCTTTCATGGAATCTGGTTAATAACACACACACATGTGCTGACAACTTCCTGCTATAGCATTGAAAACAAACTCACGTGTAGATGGTCCAAGTTAGAGATAAGAGCGCTGTTAAGCTTGGCTCTGGCTTATGAACACACTTCACCTGTGTAAACTAGAGTATTGCCATTAATCAGGAGATATTCTGTTTATGCAAATGTAATATAAACAGAAAAGCAAAAAAAAAAAATCAAAAGACTGGTTGAAGTTGGTGGGCTATTGAGGAACATCGGGACTAATGTTCGTAAAAGTTCGTAAAGTTTATAATAATTGAACTTTACATGAGCAGTGCACTTTAGCCTTCATCCAAGGAGGTTAACCGGTTAAGCAGATTTGGGTAGTGGTTCATTACCGAGGTTAGCCAAGGGCCAATTACATGCTGGCTCAGTCAACCAAGTCCACTTCAATGTTAATTTACGGCTGGTTCATTTACAAAAGCTCCAGTCACGTTCCGGAACAGGTGATGGAAACATTGTCTCATGTCTGCATGGCGCACCCTGTCAATTCTGTGTTTGACAGTAAGCCTTGAAAACAAATACGAGGCACAATAACATTGTGCATGAAGTCATTAAAGACAGGGAAATAATAACATCTGAACACATGACCTTTGAGTGGTAGACAAGAGGAAACAATGAAACAGATTTATTTACTCGGAAGTAAATAAAGGGCTTACCTACACATCAATTCATACATGTGACTTCAGTTTAGATCCAACCCACATGGATTTGTATTGGGGATGCAACAATATCGCAATTTTGACCGATAGATACTGATAATGTCCCATTATCATGTTTGTTATTATACTCACATGCTTCAAGTGAAATCAGGCTTAATCATTTTAATGTACAGTAGCCTATAGACTGTAGGCTATATTTGAAACTTGAAATATGAAAATATCTACATTCTAGTCTATAAGCAGATTCAGTCTGATACTGTAAAAAAAAAAAAAAAGGTCAGAAGAGCATCTCCATTTACAACAAGCGAGCGGAGCAATTCTAATGTGGTCTATACAATAACAATGTTTTCAGGTATCCTAACGTAACACAATATATATATATATATATAACTCTACATTCATCTTCAAAAAGGACTACTGGAGCATTGTATTCTCTAACTTTTTGTCCCTTATGCAAAACTGTTGAACCAATTGTGGTTTGGTTTACTAACCTACTGACTTCAGATGCTTTAGAAAATCACTTTTGATATCTCTGCTGAAAATGTGATGGGAGCTGTTGTGCAACAATAGAACCTTGAATTATTTTCGTTTTATGGCAAGCTTTATTTTCATTCTTCGTGAAAAGCAACAATTATGGTATATTACGTTTATGGCGCTCTGATTACTCACATCACACATTCAGCCTATATCAGTTAACCCCAGTTCATACAAGGTGAATTAGAGGTTCCAGATGCGATATTTGCCCCATCATTCGATATAGAGAGAGAATTTTATAGAGCTTTTGGGTGAGGAGCGGGCGCGCGCGCATCTTCCCACTAAACGCATCCCTCGCGCCTACAATCGTCCTCACGTGCATGCGCTCTCTCAGCCGCGTGCGGCGCGTGATTTCCACGCCCCCGCCCTCACCGCTTCGCTCTTTCAGTGATTCTATGTTTTGGTGCAGATCGTAAGCTAGAAAGGGGGAGGTTGGTCAGTGGGTCAGCGATTCCATGCAGTCAGTGTGTGGCGCCTCATCACGTTTTCCCGCCTCATGCAACTTTTTCTTTGGAGTGGTTCGCATAAACAGCTTCATGACTGCACGAGAACATTCACGAAATGCCCTATCCAAACGTCCATTTTTTTGCGTTCCATTTAAGAGCAGTTTAGGATTTTATAGTTATAGGCATTCTGTAACACATATGACCTCTTTTTTTCTTTGATTTGCTTATCTATCTAAAATCTAACAGGTGCTTGATTATATATTAATCATATATTAATAGCTTGTGGAAAAATTGACAACACTAGCAATAAAGCTAAAACAGATTATGAAAATATTAAACATAGGCCTAATGGGAAATATTTTGTATCAAGTATTGTGTGTCCTTTTTCTACCCTATATATTTTTTTTAATTCAATAAAATTCTTTAGTGCATGCCGACCATCAAAACTTCAACAAATACAAACTATAGGCTACTTAATATACATTGCAAGGACATGAACATACGGAATACACTATATTTATATGAATATAAGGAATAAAATATATTTGTTACAAAAAAAGCAATATTCTCACTCAATATATGTTGTAAATATTTAATGAAGTCCCCTTATGGGTTTGAAAAGTCTGCCTTAAATGGTTCATATTAATTTTCTTTTGACCCACTTCATGTCAGTTCTGTCTGTATTAACCCAATTAATAAATAATATTATAGATAAATTAGCATATCTCCTTCAATAGCAAACTGCATGCTCCTACTCAAAACTAAAAGTGAAAGGATGTGCCTTATTCTTAATAATAATAATTGTACTTATTAAATTGGAATATGCACAACTTTCTTGCATCCCCAACGGACATATATGCAGATATGATAAAATGTTGTATAACAAGTCAAAAGAACAAATTCGGTCATGCAAGACAGAGCATTTCAGCTATTTTCCTCGAGGGAGGGAGGGAGACCATGCCAGTGTTTGAGGTCAGGGAGGAGGGAATTATTGTCCCTGCAAAGTCGTCACGTTTTTACGCTTGTCTCGGCTCACTAGCAGATTAGTGTTTGCATGGGTTGCCTAAGCTCAAAAAGAGCTGCCAGAGACCTGCTGATTCTTCAATTAATGCTGGTGTTTCCACTGACCCCAATTTATACAGACTTGCAATGACGTGTGCATGTCTCCTCGTGTAGCTTTTAGAAACTGCTGCACCGTCCCTCCCATTACAAGCTGGTTATTTTTACAAAGGCACCTTCCCATCTCAGATTAAAGTTTTAGATTGTTTTGCAATCTTTTGAAATAAGCTGCGCCTCACTATTTGTTTAAGGGGCACGCCACACGTTCTGTTATCTTTAATGGCATTGTCACTTTAAACTGTGGCCTCATGTGTGTCAGGTGTGTATTTATGTGTAGGTGGGGTTACTAAGCATGGGCAGGGCTGAGTATTACTCAGGTAGGGCTTACTAGCTGCACATGCCTGTGGAGGGATCACGAAAACACTTGAGCATAAATAAATACTGAGTGTAGCATGAGAAAACACACAAATGAGCAGGGAAGACATTTGATGGCAGTTTGAACTTGTTTACTGCATAAGTGTTCCAAATTATTTGTATTTACCATAAAACACAGATTGAAAGACATTAAGTGGAAAATTGTTTACATTAAGTGGAAAATTGTTTAATATTTACTCTAGTCATTTATCATTGTACACAGTTACTAAAGGGTTAGTTCGCCTACAAATTTAATTTTTGTTATCATTTGCTTTCATGTTGAGATATTTAACAATCAAGAAAATACAATAAAAGTGAATCGGAAACATTAACATGCATTACACAGGGAAAAACTAAAAATAGATAGACCTAGCTACTGATATGCATTCGCAAGAACATGAGGCTGAGAAAATGTTCAGATAATTTTTGGGTCAACTGTCCCATTAAATAGGTTTGTGTCAGTGTGAATCAATATGGTGTGTGCATTTACGGTTATTCAAAACTAAGTACACAATTTGCCATAGCCTACAGATGATGCCTAAAATCATGCTGAGAACATGTCTGCCATTAGTGATCTTATGTAGCTACAGTTTACTCCCATATAACAAAAATCCCCTAAGTTTGGACTGAAAAGAAGCATTGAACGAATCAAAACAACATACGACCCTTGACAGTAAGCAACTACGACTGGCTTAAATGATGAAAGTTGACTGTTGAAAACCACTACTGGATTACATTGTTAAATAATCATGGTGCCAGTGATCTAAACAGTGCAGATCTAAATCACATTCTCTTGGTCCAGAGACCGACTGTGTAAAAAAAGTTAAACAAAGCCCCAGTGCACATTCTAGCAAAACGTGACTCGTCGTTGCCCCGCTTTCTCAGGCAATGCATTTGTGCGGGGGAACTAACATCATCGCAAAGCTGACACGGCACCCTCGCGATTGTTGAAGCGGTTAACACGAGACTGCGGATTTAGTTTGGGCAGGAACGGTGTCAGGAATCCATGTGAAGCGGCGGTCAGGTGTTTTGGAGTTTGGTTGGGGCACTATGCCAGGGCTATTATTGGAGAGGAGAGGCGGGAGAGCTTGTGAACACGTGAGACCGCGTCTCAGCCATCTCTCAGCTCATCCTGCATGCACGCATGACCGCCGGAGAGGATGTGATAGGATGCAGAAAACCTGAAACCTGCGGCGAAATGAAAATGAAACAAGCCAACGGTTTATTTAAAATACCTATGCCTATTAAATATGCCTATTAAAACCAAAACACACAACAAATCCTGGGTTATTTAACATTGCACTGTGTTGCTGTGCAGCCTTCATTATTTTTTAGCGCGTGAGATCTGAGGGACTGAGCCTGAGGAAACCTCACTCACTCCCAGTCAGTTTTTACATCACTTCCTTCTGAAAGGTGCTATAAGCGTTTTGTATTAAATATCGTGCACACAAGGACCCTATTTACGTGAAAGATAGCCATAGTGTTGTCAGTAGCCTATTTGCGTAGACATATACACGTTACCTAGGGGTTTAGCATGCGTCAAAACCGCCGCCATTTTGGAACGGGGGTCTTGTCATAGGAAGTAGCTAGGTAACGCTCCTATCTCTGCCTTTACTTCAAGTGTTTTAAAGAATCAGTTTAAATTCATTTATAATTAATTCGATTGATTAAAGTTACATTTTTAAAAAGAAATTCAGTCAAAGGCTTTATATACTATTTTGTTTCCACAGGGAGCGTGATACTCTACGCTGGTACCAATGGCAGTGCCTGTCCAAGCCCAGGAAGCCCCTCTAGTGGCTATCAAACCCAGTCTCCATCTTCCCACTCCCAGCCCTCTTCACCAGATGAGGTCACCTTCACTGAGATTGGGGCCCTCAAGCAGCAAGGAAGTATTGGATCGCCACCTTCTCCAAAACGGGTCTTTCAGTTCCCTGAAATCTACAATAACTCCACGGCAGGATCAAACCCGCACAGCTACTCCCATCCAATCGCCGGTAAAAGGCCTTGTGGATTCACTGGCACGTTTACCAGTAAGTGTTTTCCCTTTTTAACACCCGCAACACACTCACTCAGCATCTTCTATCACGAAAGAATAATGAGTGCCTATCATTTAGGACACCTTCTTTGTGTTCCTTTACATCCTGACCTCATTCTCTTCATGTTTTATTTTTATCTGAGCAGAAACTGGAGGCATGGTGCTCCTTTGTAAAGTATGTGGAGATATTGCATCAGGGTTCCACTATGGTGTCCATGCATGTGAAGGCTGCAAGGTAAGACATAATAATGAGCCTCTGATACAATAAACAAGTCTTTTCTAGCATCGTGGTTAATTCTAAAGTTTGTCTTTCATTCTTTGCAGGGCTTTTTCCGCCGTAGCATTCAGCAGAACATTAACTACAAGATGTGCGTGAAGAACGAGAACTGCCTGATAATGCGCATGAACCGCAACCGCTGCCAACACTGCCGCTTCAAAAAATGCCTGTCTGTTGGCATGTCCCGCGACGGTAAGAGAATTTTAGGAGGTTATCAGGTCACTGACATATGACAAATAGCGGAAAGCCGTACTTTCATCTCATTCTTCAGGCCAGCACCACACCCGCCCCCTTCAACCTACTTTCCTCTTTTAGATTTGCACCATTGGTAACTTTCAAGAGAGCAAGTTTCTTTTAGTTTGACTGTGCCCTTTGTTGTCCCTCCTTTTTCTCACTTCCTTCTCTCCATCGGTTTACCCTTCCCCCTCACACGTTCCCTAAGCCCTGCCTCCGAATCCCTCCTAGAGACAATGATTTATGAGGGATGGAGTCACGCAGTCCCTGAAGCTATCTGTCATCTGGAAAACTGCAGCAAATACAGGAATTATTTTCAGAAATTGGAACACGGGCGACTTAATTACCTCGCTCATGCCCTTACACCATCCTCAGCAATTAATGTTGTTCTGCAGCAAAAATTAAGCAAGGGATGCAGAAAAAGAGACACATCTGAACTCTTCTGCCTCATCCATTTGCCTTCGGCTGTGATTTAACTTTAAAAACACTGGAATGAAAAATAAATATGATGAATTTTAGGAAATGGAGCAACTGGCGCCCATATTATACTGGTACATTGTGACCTATTTAAGCTCGGTTTGACTTCTGTCAGGTTCTCGGTGGCATTTCATGCAGTGTTTACCAGCGGATGTGCGTGACAGTGTAGGGTAGGCTGTGATCAAGGATTGCACTGGATGTTGTTCTAAGAGGGCACCAAGTGAAACGAGTCTATTGGGTGCAAATTGAGGGAGGTAAACAGTCATTTTTACCATGGCTCCTGAAAGTGCTAGAGCCCACAACCTAGAAACCTGTTTCTCTGACTGGATCTTAGCACAAACAGGAAAACCTCATTTAACTGCCTCAAATGCCACAATAAAGCAGACGCCCTGATTTCACTTCTGTTAGTTGTTTAATTTTGGTTGTGTTATACAAACAGATGTTTGGTTTGACACGATGGGCCGGCATGGTTTTACTTCCGCTATGATCTTGCTTTTGCACAGTAATCAGTGCAGCTATATGTGTCACACAATATTTTGCACAGGATGAGCCTTTGTAGTTTTGATATCAGATTCATACCAACATTTTCAAGTTCAAGGAAAAGTCAGTTTTGGTCTGTTGGAATTTGAATTGGCCACAGGAAGTTGAATTGCAATTTAAAAGGCAATTCTGAATGGCGTATTTAACCATATTTATCATGCTCAACCAATGCATGTTAGTTGCAAAGAGCTAAAAATACCCCCCCCCCCCCATTCTTAGCTCATTTTCTCAGATGTTGTCAACCTTAGATATATTGAGCATCCTTATCACATCTGGTAAAACCAGTATATACCACAAACCCTTACGTCTACTGTCACCTCAATCTGCCAAATGATATTCTCTTCTCTTCATCACAATCATTAGTTTCTCTTCCAATTACCGTGGCATTGTCATCAAGTTCTGCCCGACCCACTGCCCTACTTACGGCTTCAGAGAGGAGTAGCATAGGGATGAAGATTGGAAGGGGAGGTAGTGACGGAGAGAGAGATGAAGAGTGGGGGGAGTTAACACATTGTTGCAATGGTGCTATTTTTAGACTCAACAGCTGACAGATTTTCTTTGCGGAAGGGATTTTTAAAGATGCAAAAGCATAGAAAACAGCACTGACACATTTAATGTTCATCCATATTTTACACCACAATGACCAAAAATTCAGCATACCGTTGTCAGTACTGGATAGTGAGTTGTCTCTTACACTGAGGTTGTGCTATTCAAAAACTTCCAAACCAATTTTCATTCAATATTTAATTTTTTTTCATACTAGCTTATTTCTGATGGCAATATTCACTTTATTATAAAAGAAATGTGTCATGGACATTTTGATTACTGATCAGTAGGACCTCTTAATGGCCTGGTTTATCAGTTTTGTTTATCATCATTTTGTATTCTTAACTTGGTGTATGACTACTGTATTTCAGATGAATTGTCTTTAATACATCACAGATATTTATTTGGTTTCTAAAATAAAATCCACAATGCATTTAAAGGGTGCATTGAAAATGCTATCATTACTTACTCAACCTGACTGTCTTTTAGGGGTGTAACGATACACAAAACTGACAGTTCGGTTTTCCCACGGTTTTGACGTCTCGTTTCGGTTCGGTTTGGAAAGCTAAAATTGCTACTTTTTTTCCTTTTCTTTTTTTTAAACAGTGGTTTAATAAAAAAATGTCTTTGTCTTTAAATTAATTCAATTACAATTAGGCTAAAGGTTTCACAAGGATTAAAAAAAATCTGGTAATGCTGTAACGTTAAACTATACAGGGCGCCGCACATTACTATAACATTAAAGGTTGTAGCCTAGACTTTTAACCTAAATTCCGATGCTATTTATTTTTTAGATATAATAATCAACACACAACACATTGTATGAAAACATGTAAACTGAACATAAGGCCGTTTTTGCAGTAACTTGTGTTTTTACTCTGATTTGTTATTGAAATATAATGTTCGGTACTTAATCGAATCGTGAGTTCTGTATCGCGGTTTTTCGGTTCGGTTCGAATAACGTTACACCCCTACTGTCTTTCGACTATTAATATGAAAGAAGATGCTTTTTTGTTCATACAATAAAAGATATGGTTCAATGTTGTTTTGGACCCCACTGAGTGTTTTGTTGTCTGAGTGTTTCACAAAAGAAAGAAAGTCATACAGGTTTGGAACAACGTGACTGAGTAAATAATGACTTTCCAAATTCAATTTTTTGGGTAAACTGTCTCTTTAAATGGCATTTTTCAGAGGAAATAAAGTTTATAATAAAACATTTTCTTTGAAATAACATGCACAGGTGAACCAGACACAATCAGAAAAGAGACTTCATCTCTTTAAACCTATTGTTTCTCTCTCTGACCCCTAGCTGTGCGTTTCGGCCGCATCCCCAAACGAGAGAAGCAGCGGCTTTTGGATGAGATGCAGAGCTACATGAACAGCCTCAACGAATCGTCCACCATGGGCATGGAAACCTCACCACCACGTGAACCTCCTCAAAGCCCCAGCGAGAACCAATCCAAAGAGGCTATTGGTGCCTTATCCCGAGCCTACCAGAACATCTTCACAAACACGCAGGACCACCTAAGCAAGCGTGCGGGCAACAGCGGAACGAACACCTTTCAAAACAACCCTTCTCAGGACGGCAACTATCCTCATGCAAACTCTCTCACAGGGTACCACGCAACTACCCATGAAAGCTTCTCGGCACCGCCCAGATGCCCAGTCCCTTCCAGCGACAGCAAATGCCCCGTCTCATTGGTGGACAACAGTCGGTACAGCTACGCGCCTTCATTCAACCAAAATCACTCCCAGTCTAGCGTTAGCCTGCCCTCACAACCCACTCACGATGATTACAACAGCTACGCGGCCGGCGAGTCCCAAAGCCAGGCCTCGTGTCCGTTTAAGTTGGCTGCTGGCTCCAAAGTGCTGGTGAGGAATGTTTTACAGTACTTGCTAGATTACCGGTACTTACAAAATGTAGCCCATTACTGAATTTTAGTTACACATTACACATTTTAGGTAATATAATCGGACTACTTTTTAGATTACTTTTGTCCTAACTTGTTTAATAAGTTTAGCTTAGTTTAATCTTGTACCATATTGATATAAAAAACACAAAGAGAATTCATATTTATGCCATTCTTTGTTGTCCATTAAACGTTACATTAGGTCAGGGTTTCCTGAACTGGGGTTTGTGAAGGAACTAAACTGGATTCCTAAATCGATGGAAAGCTAATAATTAATTAAAGGGATAGCTCACCCGAAATTCATCATTTACCCCAAAAAAAATCTAATTTTTGGGTGAACTATACCTTTAAATATTTCAATTAAAATATTAAAATATAAATGTAAATATAAAGCGATATATTTTTAAATTAAAAGAAAACAAAAAAGATTAAATATTGACTTTCGAACATAAATAAGCAATCATATTTTAAATAGATAAAAAAATTTGGGAATTTGGGAGAATCTATGAATTTACTACCATTTTCTGAATATGCAGTTATCATGTAATTAATAAAAAATAACTATAATCTGATTAAGAGTATTTTCAAATATAATAATCTAGTTACAAGTATTTCATTTTTGGAATCTGATTATGTAATCCAGTGTCTGGATTTATATCTACCAGCACTGGATTTATATAATGAGAACATTTATGTTCGTAGAAATATTACGTTTAAGTATAATTCTAATAATGTCTATGCTGCCTCTCTCATAGGCTTGTCCACTGAACGCATGCCCCGTGTCAGCACCGGGTGTCTCTAGTCAGCAGGTGTGGGAGTCTTTCTCACAGTGCTTTACGCCGGCTGTACGTGAAGTGGTCGAATTCGCAAAGGGCATTCCAGGCTTCCAGGAGCTCTGCCAGCATGATCAAGTCATGTTGCTCAAAGCAGGCACTTTCCAGGTACTGATTACATAACCCCTTTAATTCCCCTGACCTTGGCTTTCACATCCCTTTATTGCTATTAAAGAAGCACTACCCAAACAGATTTCCCAATTCGTCCTAATTCAAACTCATGCCATTGGTTAAGCCAAAGGTTGACTTGTCAAATCACTCAAAACAAACACAGCAATGTGTAGATAGTGGTGCAGTGTTAAGCCCCTTAGGGACATCAACCTAAATGCTAACTTATTGTTGTCGTTTTTGATCATCTGGGTCAATCTTTTCACTTCCATCTTATTTGGTTGCCTTTTGCAGGTTCTTATGGTGAGGTTTAGCTCACTGTTCAACCACAAGGAACGATCACTGACTTTCCTGAATGGACAAACATACCCGCTGGGCACCCTTAGGGGTCTTGGTATGGGCTCCTTGCTGGACGCCATGTTTGAGTTCAGTTCCTCGCTGAGCTGTCTGGGCCTGGAGTCAGATGAGTTGGCACTCTTCATGGCTGTGGTGCTGGTTTCTGCAGGTAAGAGCAACACTGCAATTAGTTCATTTGTTAATTAGTACATGAATCACAGGGTATGCTTTCTGTGGGAAAGACAGTATATAATTATCGCTCATGCTTAGTGTTAGCGATTTGAACAAATTATTTATAATAGCGATGCATATTAAATGCAATATTGTTATATATGTTCTAGCCTATAAGCCAAAAATGTCAGATAAATAGCCAAAATTATTATTATATAACACTGTTCTAACACATTTTTCATATAGTAAAATAAATATCAATGGGGTCCAAAACAACAGTGAACCCCACTGACTTTCATTGTGTGGAAAAAAAACTGACCAAATTAAAAAGCATTTTTAAATAACAAATAAAACTCTAAAAATCCCAATCATTAATATGCATATACTGTATAATTAAAAATACAATATTGAATACTGATAAATAAATAAAAAATCGTATTTATAGGTAACAGATATTGTGACTATATATAAATATTTTATCATTTATTTTCAATATTTATTTATAATTTTTCGATAATGAATAGTTTTTCGTTTATCCACAGATTGCTCTGGCATTTTGGATTTTGTGGCTGTCGAACAGTTACAGGAAGGACTCATCCGAGCGCTGCGCACCTTAGTCAACCGCCGCCGTCCCGACGACAACTCCCTCTTTTCCAAACTGCTCCTGCGTCTTCCAGACCTGCGCACTCTCAACAACCTTCACTCCGACAAGCTGCTGGCCTTCCGTATCGATCCCTGAGCCATCAGTCGCTGCAGCTGGAACTCGACCAAAGGCCGCGACAGGCCAATCAGAGAACACCTTTCCTGGTTAAGAGAAGGACTGCTTTTTAGGGGGAGGCGTTGAGCGTGTTCCCATAGGAACCATCGTTTATGATGCTTGTTAATGAGGAACACAATGAACAGATGGCTCTCAGCAAGCTCTAAACAAGACTATATCTTCCTTTAAGCTTTCACGGATCATTTTCATACAGGCATCGCCCTTCTGTTTGGCTCGCCATGTCGATTATATTTATCCGAGGGGACGTTTTGCCAGTCATATCATCATAAATAAGCTTACCACAGAACTTTGAAGACCAAATAAACGGGTCATTCCTTTTTACTGCCTGCAAAGTGAAATATACAGTCTTTAGTCAAGTAGACCATGTATACAGTAGAAGGGTAATTTAAAGCCAATTGTGTCAGTGTATGTGCCTGTGTGTTTGAGAAAGGGACAGAAACACCATGTACATAAGCCGTAGATATCACTTATACAGTTACATCACATTAAAACTTTAGTTTGAGGCAATAAAGAATAGATTTAATTACAGGGGATTTACTGCATCTGTAATAACCATTTAAAGTCTTTAAAAAATTAAAGAAACAACTGAAACATTTTAACTTTTGAGATTAGATAAAGCTCATATTTGTTTGTTTGCTTTATTATTACCATCATCAAGCTGAATACAGTATATTTCCACACATTTTCCTTTAAGAATAAATCTGAATCTAGGGATACAAAACCAGCATTCTCTCCTATGCATGTTATGTTTTGTTGTTTTCTTACTGAAAATACTGCACAGTTACACTGATTTAACTGCCTGTTCAGAGAATGAGGGATTCGCAGTTGTGTGTTTGAACGAGACGGGGCGTCTGGTGCCTTGTTAGCAATGGACTGTTTATCTGTTCGGTTGATTTGATCAGTTGAGTTGATTTTTATTATGGATGATAAAGTTATGTTATTCAATGGAAATGTATATTTTGTAAATTGTTTTCTTCTGTAGAACCGATATAAATACAAGATTATCTATTCTAATGTTGTCTGTTTTGTTTAAAGCTATACACACTACCTGACATTTAGTTTTAAAAAAATACAGAAAAACTATTTTTTGGTGCTATATGGTTATTATTGTTGAAAATAGTTTTTGCTGCTCTTTTTTTTTTTTTTTTTGGAAACAATTATACATAATTAAAAAATAGAAATGTTTTGTAACATTATAAATGTCACTTTTTGATGCATCCCAAAATCTTACTTGCCTTAAAGTATATCACAGAATCCAAATGTTAAGCAGCAAGAACTGTTTTCAGCATTAATAATAATAAGAAATGTGTCTTGATCAATAAATCATCCTATTAGAATGATTTCTGAAGGATCATGTGACACTGAAGACTGGAGTAATTCAGCTTTGCATCACAGAAATACATTTTATTTTAAAATATATTAAAATAGAAAACTGGTATATTTTTGACCAAATAAATGCAGCCTCGTGAGCTTTGCCTCAATGCATGCTTTATTCTTTCTAAAGATTTATAAGTATTATTGGTTGTCATGGTTTTCATCAGTAGACTTTATGTCATGAGCTTTTTAAAGTAATGCAGCAATAATTTTAACTGGCCTGAAACTGTCAGTCATGGTTTGGTTGTCAAACTGACACTGCAAAATCATAAGCTATTTAGTCTTTATTTCTAACAGAATCAGTTCAAACTCATGCATGTAGCCAGATTAATTTTTATTCTTATGCTTTAAAAACTTATTTGTAGAAGCTATCATATTTTAGTGGTATTGTATTGTCTTCAGTTAATCTGAGAGCCATTAGAGATATCATCCATAACATTATTCAAGCAAGGCATTGCTTTACATAGTAAACGGTGTTATAGTGACATCGTGTGGCCAGCCACAGGAGCGAAATGGCATTTCGTTCATTCACGCTTAATCCAACGTTGCCTGGTAAACTTGATGGAGTGTTCTGCTACATACCCTAATTAATATTGTCAGTCAATCTCTGACAACAGAATAATTCGTTTATTCGGCTCTGGTTAATCAATCGTTGCTAACTTCTGCTTTGTAACCAATCAGAGAGCCCTACTGGCCACTGGGTTGAACGCCGTAATACGTCATTAATATTTATAAGCGTTGCGCAAAGACGTTCGTGTGTTTTACGTCATTACGTTTGAATAACCCGGAAATACACACGGATATTGTAGAGTAGATAAGAAAATATTGCAGACATTTATGCATATATTTAGAAAAGATCTTTTACCTCACAGAATAAGCGAAGAGTTTGAAAAGTCTTTTGGACAATGTTAAGATGGTAAGGTAGGCGTATTTAAGGCTTTTAACCAAACATTTATGGTCTATCTATCTATATAGATTTAAGATCTTGCTTTTAACCAAACATTTATGGTCTATCTATCTATATAGATTTAAGATCTATCTATCTATCTATCTATCTATCTATCTATCTATCTATCTATCTATCTATCTATCTATCTATCTATCTATCTATCTATCTATCTATCTATCTATCTATCTATCTATCTATCTATCTATCTATCTATCTATCACGTTTTATATATATATATATATATATATATATATATATATATAAAGCCATGTGGTTCATTTCAGAAGTCAAGCTGTCAGTCTGACATGATGATTTCTCCATTGGGTTCATCCAGAAGTCGCATGATGAAGAATGTCATTTTTGGTAAGAATTGTGCTGGTACAAAACTATTGTTATTAACATTTATGGTCTATATAATGCACTTCTTACATAAATTTCCATTTGTCCCTTTCCTCAGATGAACTATAGATTTGACTGGACCAAGATCTGCAGGGGGATGATGATCTAGGATTATTCCAGATTTCTCCAGTCACCTGAAAACTATTGTCCATCATGTTTGTGACAGCATACCTGGCGTTTATAGTTTTGGCAGGACTGTGCGTGGCTTTAGAGATTGCAGCCCGTCGTCTCACCACATTCCAGGCCACGCAGACAGCTGTCGCCAATCCGGCATTCCAGCGTTTTCAGAAGCTCTTCCTGAAGGCGTATCTCCTGGCCCTCTGGGCGGACTGGCTGCAGGGACCTTACCTTTATAAACTGTATCGACATTACAACTTCCTGGAGTCTCAGATCGCCATCCTATATGTATTCGGTCTGGCTTCTTGCGTGCTGTTTGCCCCAGTGGCCGGCTGGCTGCCACAGTTTCTTGGGCGAAGACATACGTGTCTCCTCTTCTGCCTGACCTATTCTATCTGCTGCTTTACCAAGCTGTCACAAGACTATTTTGTGCTCATACTAGGACGTGTTCTCGGAGGCCTGTCCACCTCTCTGCTAACCGCCACTTTTGAGGCCTGGTATGTGCACGGTCACGTTGAAGTCCATGATTTTCCCAAAGAATGGATTCCGGTTACCTTCGGTAAAGTCGCAAACTGGAATCACGGACTGGCAGTTGGCGCCGGGCTGGTGGCGAATCTGTTCGCCGAATGGCTTGGGCTGGGGCCGGTCGCTCCGTTCCTCTTGGCGATCCCAAGCCTTGCCGCCTGTGCCTGGTTTGTGCTGTCCGAATGGGGTCAGGAGGACAGACAGGAGGCCGCACACGGAGACAAGAACGCCCCCCTTCTCAACCCTCTAAACGCCCCCAAGTTGCAAATGTCAACGCGGTCCCGTTTCTGGCGTAGCTGTGTGGACGGCCTGCGCTGCTTGCTGTCTGACCGCCGCGTTATGCTTTTGGGTGGCGTTCAGGCACTTTTTGAGAGCGTTCTCTATATATTTGTTTTTCTTTGGACTCCTGTACTGGACCCACACGGCCCGCCGCTAGGAATCATTTTCTCCAGTCTGATGGCGGCCAGCTTGGCCGGCTCCACGCTTTTCCGACTGGCCACGTCGGCCCCGTATCGACTCCAACCCGGTCACCTGCTCTGCTTAGCCGTTCTACTAGCTTTCTTCTCCTTCTTCATGCTGACGTTCTCCACCGTGCCCGGCCAGCCCCGGCCGAGGGAATCTCTTCTCGCCTTCCTTCTGCTGGAACTGGCCTGCGGGCTTTATTTCCCGGCCGTAAGTTTTCTCCAGGGCCGCGTGGTTCCCATGGAACGCAGAGCTGCCGTGCTGGCTTGGTTTCGTTTGCCTCTTCACCTCCTGGCTTGCCTGGGGCTGCTGGCTCTTCACGGGGAGGTGTCGGGGGCCGGCGCGGGTGAGGCCGGCAGTGGCACCAGACACATGTTTGCAGGCTGTGCAGGGATGATGCTGGCCGCCCTGCTTGCTGTCGTCAGCCTTTTCACTGTGGGCAGGAATGATGCAGACCTCAGGCTAGAGGGGACCAAATTAGAGGGAGAAATCTGAGTAACACTGGATTTCAATATAAGGAGGACTGGGGTTATTTTTTTGTATGCTTTGTTTTCTTTATGAATGTTGTCTTGGTTAAACAAATGTATTTATGGGTAAAACTAATCAAAAAGTACATGGCTTTATTTTTTTTCTTCTTCTAACTGCAATGTCAATAGTACCAATAAACACCTTCAAATCTGATCATGTTTATAGCAATACCAGATTATTTAAATTAAAATATGTTTGGGTATTTTACACTTCATTTAAATATTGAATATTATCAGCAAATCAATTAATCGTCATTTACTCATTTTAAATTTACATTGAATTAATGCATTCAAGGTACAGTGTACATTTTTTTTTTTAGCAAATTATGCATCCAACCTTGGCATTGATAACATTAATTTTGGAGAGTTCAATGCATTTCTTTTTTTTTGAGTCATTGATTGAACAGCTGTTTTTGTACTAAATGCTTGTGCTGCACACAGACCATACGAAAAGGTTAAGGTAAGCATTTTCATTTATTGAAATCGATGGCAACTGAACAAATTAAGGCTCATGAACAAACATCTTAGAAAGCACTGTAAATAAATGCATATTTTAAAAATATAAAAATAAAAATTACAAAATAAAATAATTTATTGTGAAGTCTAATGACCACAGATATCAATATATTTTTCATGTATTAATTTAACTTCCAGTCCGTTTTAGAGTAGCGATCACCACTTATCTCAGTTTACATCCATCATTCCATAATAAGTGTATTTCTATGTGAGATTCGAGATGTACAGATGTACTGTCCAGTTGTAGCTAACAGCAGTACATAAAATGAAATAGAGTATTAATACATCTCCACAGTTGTATATGGCTTGTGTGTGAGGTGATAAAGAACTTCATATAATATTCAGTTATATTCTTGAGTTTGCTGGCAAACACTTAACGGTCTCACAGTTTTTTTTTTTGTAAGTCAAATTAAGATGACTTAAGAAGAAGAATGTATACTCTCCTTTTTTTCTGAACACTACTGAAAACTTACAAAGAAAGAAAAAACTGTCACTGTCTTTGGCTATAAACTCATTGCATCAAACAGCTGCATGCTTGAAAATGGATATGCTAGTTTAAATGGCCATTTGGTGTTTATTATAAGCCTAGTTTTGTAACTGAATATAATAGTGTGTTGGTTTTCACACCAAATTTCCCAGTATCGTTTACACTCAGAACTGGCACTTCACATTCACATTTCTACATCACCAACATTTCAAGCAAGAAACTTTACTCATTCTGTGGTTTAGTAGACTTTTGAGAAATTTTGCTAGTGAGAACCCCCCCAAAAAAAAAAAAAAAATTACATAGGAAAGAAAATGCTTAGATTGGCAGTCTTGTATGAGGAAAACATTCTGGTTTGTTCTCTTTAGTATTTTTTTTGTTTTTGCATTATTGGTAAGATTTGTAATATTTAGGCCGCTGAAATGTTTGCTAGGACTGAAAATTGTGCAGCGTTGGGTTCTGCTAATGAACAGCTTTTTACATGTAAATGTGCACTAAAAAGTGAATGAATTCACAAGTTTTGCAGAATAGTCTCATAATTTTGCGTGGGAAAAAGTGTTTGGAAACCCATCAATGGCTGATAATACAAAAAAAAGATGCTTAATTAAGAAATCAGGGTACTCTAAAGGTGCAGTAAACGATTTCTGGAAAACGCTGTTGCAAATCAGCCGTAGGAGACGTTTACATTAGTGATGGGCTACCACTTATTTTGTTTTCGATACGATACCGATACTTTCAAGGCCAGTATCGTCGATGCCGATACAATGATACATGTAAACCGAACCTTTCCTAAATTATTGAATTACTAAGATTAAAATGGTTAATGAGATCCATTAAACATTATATTTGAAAGGCAGTTTAACATTCAATATGCCTTAATTGGAATTTATTAGATTATATTTTTATTTACACATGGTTAAAATGTTTACTTGGTGTGGTAACCATGGAAATCTACAAAACATTATAGGCCTATTTGAACTATGGCCACTGTAATGTTCATTTTCTTAATGGACTGCCAGTGACAGGCTGTTGCACCAATTAAATGTGACCTTTTTATTCTGACAGTGTATGATTTAAATTACAATTTGTTACAGAATAGAACATCAGTATGAACTTTTAACATTCAATTTAAAACAATTTAATTGCACAAAGAATGTTGGCTAAAATTTGTTTATTGTGAAATAGTCTTCTGTTAAGCATCACCGATCTAATGACAATGTATAGATTAGTGGTTGGAATGCATTGTTGGCCGTGTGTGAACGCTCTCTGTGATTGATTGGTTCTGACTTGCAGCATTTGCGCATGTTCAGTTTCAATTATTCACTAAAGCCCCTTTCACACAGCGTGTTGATCCCAGGAAATTGGCAGAACGCCTTCTGTGTGAACGCAAACACGACCAGGGATTGATACCGGCACCGATCTCCGACCTAGTAACATTGCCGGAATCAGTCCCGGAACGCGAGCTGTGTGAACAAAAGCCAGGACCAATACCGTAAGGGGTGTGTCATAGTGGAACAATCCCGGGACAAATGCCGGGTCACATTATCCGTGTATTTTCCGGAATCTCTGTGTGAAAGGGCCTATAGATTATTCATCCAATTCAAAGCATATTGTACGCATTAGATTTCTTGTCAAATGAACAAAATCACTGGTAAAAATGACAAATTGGACACCCTTTGTCTTATGGACTTCACAGAGACGTGCACGCAGAGCCCATTGCAAGTCCACAAGACCGCAAGTGCATATGAAGTGTGCCATTTGGGACAGGGACTTTCTCAGAAATTGCTTACTGCACCTTTAACAAATATTATTTTGGGATTTAAGTTTATAATACACTTTGACCGTTGTGCTTTACTTTATAATTGAATACAGGTGTCCTAAATGTCAGAATGTGTAGTGTTTATAAGCTGGAAAGAACAACAGAAAATACTTATGCTGTATGCAAGCCTAATATGAATAAAATAAACCAGTAAATCATAAAAAAAATTAAATAAATCAAGGCATCGTTTACCAGAGAAGGTGCTGTTAAGAAGAATTCCTAGTCTTGGAATGTTCTCATTATATATTTATTTAAGTATTCACCCTAGTAAGTAATAGTGTTGACCTCTGTATATTGTCTTGATTTTCCTGCTCTCGTAAAACAGTTACCGAAAAGTTCAACCATCGCACAGATACACAGACACAAAACACTACAAGAGCACATTCACTACATGTATTTCTTTTTTAAAAACCAATAGGCAAAATAGCCCATCCCCCCGAGAGAGCCCATTAAGAAGGACGCCCCAAAGAAGGACGGGGGCTTCTTTTTTACCATTCGGAATGCATTGGGTAGAACTGCCGAGAGCAGGGTCGTGTGGATGTCCCCCAACACCTTGCGGAAAGCGTAGCGCTTCTGCACCCGCTCAAAAAACGACTGCAGGTTCGGCCGGCTCCCGTCCTCCCAGAATTTCCTTGAGAGTCCCAAGAACTTGAGCCTGTGCAATGTGGCTCCAAGATAAATATCAGCTAGTGTAAAAGTAGGTCCACAAAGCCATAATTCACATTTTTGACCTGTGTAGACAGGAAAGACAACTTGTAGATGTTCTTGAAAAAGTAAGACCATAAAACAGCAATTCTCAAAGCTAATATAATGTAAAAAAAAACACAGAATAACAAATGTGAATTTTTGTGATTTACATGAGATAAACAGGAATAATAATCACCAATATAAAGATCATGTTTAAAAACACTTGGTATTTTTGTAATAATAAAATGCAATAACATTGTTTTAATTAAAATAACCTTTGTTATATTTTAATTTCATTTTTGTTAATGTTGTTTTGTCTTAATAAAATAAAATATTTTTATAACAACATATTTTTAAACATGATCTTAATGGTTAAAATATTAAAAGAAGGTTTTAATAGTGTTGATTATGACCAAGCCATAGAAATGTAGGCTTTTTAACTTTTTTAAAGAGAGTGCCTTGGATGTTCCTGTTGATTTTTATTAAATAAAAATTTAATTTATTGTATTATGGTTATATATATATATATGAAATAAAATAACTTGAAATAAGATTATGATCATTTGTTTTATTTTTATATTTAAAAAATATGTTTTTATTTATTTTTTTGTTGTTAAGAGGGGAGAGGGGAAATTAAGAAAAAAATACATACCTTGATATTCCAGTTTTCTTTTTTCCAGCTCTGCCTCTACTTGGTCTAGCACCATTGCCAACTCTCCAAGAATTTTTTTCAGGTAGTTCACATTGTCGTGGTCTAAGATCTTTGCCTACCAATGTAAGTATTTAAGATGATGACAAGCTATTATTTCATTTTCAGATTAAGATATGACTGCACATAAGATATGTGTATGCATGTAAAACTGCTAGCTTACCATGAGCTTTTTCTGCTTAGAGAGGTATGGCTCTGTCAGCTGGGGTTCCTCATGGTCCAACTTCATCAGTTCAGATGCTGCATTGGCCAAATGTCCTGAGAGAAATCAAAATGTCTATGTTAGTAAGAGAGCTTTCATCTGATTACATATTCACATCATAAAACCCCAGAAATCTGTAAAGTTCCCCAGGGAACATTAGGAATTCCTTTGTGATGAGTTATGTGTACAATAGTTAATACTGTAACTGTCATTCCAGACAAGTAATTAAGGGATTTAATAGGACTTTACACATAAAATCAAAGCAGTGACTGTGATAAACAACACCTATCAAAAAGACCCTTTCCAAGTTGTAAACCATAAAAGAGATTTGTTTGCAATTATGCCGGGTTTCCATAACAATTTATTATGCTGCAGTGCATTGGCTGGAACAACTCTTTGGCTTGATTTACATTATATTGGCATGTTACGTAATAGGTGAGCATTGCGGGTTTACACTGGATTTAATATCGGTGAACTCTGAATAAACAGGGCAGCATTAGAGCATTTTAGTGAGAGGATGTCACTTTATAGTCAACATTTGAAACAGCAATTTGCTTCAAAACGTGAAATCAGATAAATAAAAGGATTCCCAGACTAAGCAGGTTTTGCAAAGAAACAGAATTTGCTTTCTACACACTTACAAATAAAGTTTCCAACAAGGGGTTTGGTTAATAATTTATTTCAATGGTCCACTTTAGACATTCTGCTAACTAAAAATAACTTTTTTAGTTAACTACATGTCAACTAACTCTCAGAGTATAAGCACCATCAAACAAACCAAATGTGGGACGATTACTCCGTTTGTGTGGGACAATATGGGACATGTTACCAACACTAAAACATTACCTGAAACTGTTATATAATGTCTATATAACTTAATAAAAATATTTGTATTCTGCCTTTCACCTGATAAAATACTTTAGTCCCTTCCAGAAAACATTCCAGCATTTTTCTCCATATAATGGACTTCATTGGGAACCAAACGTTTCAAGGTCCAAATGAGAGTTTCAGTGCAGCTTCAAAGGGCTTTAAACGACACCAGACGATGAATAAGGGTCTTGTCTAGCGAAACAAACGTTCATTTAAAAAATAAATAAAAAAATATAAGTTTTATAAGCACAAATGCTCGCCTTGCTCTGTTCTGTGATGAGCGTTCGTGCGCTCGTTTATCAAAATGAACAAATCTTTTTTCGAGTCATGACTCGAAGGGTCCTAGATAAGACCCTTATTCATCGGCTGGTGTCGTTTAAAGCCTTTGAAGCTGCACTGAAACTCTCATTTGGACTTTGAACCGTTTGGTTCCCAATGAAGTCCATTATATGGAGAAAATCCTGGAATGTTTTCATCAAAAACCTTCATTTCTTTTCGACTGAAGAAAGAAAGACATGGACATCTTGGATGACATGGGGGTGAGTAAATTATCAGCAAAAGTTTTTTTAAAAGTGAACTACTCCTTTAAGGGCTTCGTAGTGTGTGTTACTCATTGTTCGTGCCTTTTCGAATTCGGAATTAGGCTTCGGGCACATCCCTAATTTTAATCATCTAAAATCTAAATATTTCAAATCTAATTTGAAAATTCCAATGAACTTTTCCCCCAACGAAGAACCTTTTGTCCAATGTAAAGGATTGATGGATGTTAAAGGTCCTTTATGGAACCATAGTTGTCAATAAATTGTTGCCATAGATGACTTTATTTTAAGAGTATACATATTTCACAAAATAAAAGACATCTTTGCAATTTTGTACTGCAACTCTAGAATTAACATTGCACTGAATTGTAGCATCACTTACTACGTATTTCAGCGGTGGCGTACTTTGGGATCATGGAGTCAATTGTGAGTTCAGGATGCAGGATGCATCCATGTGTGTAAGCATCCATGGGCAGTCCATCCAGCAGCTCACGGTACTGCTGTACCCTTTCATACATTGGAGCGCCTTCATCCGGAATCAGCTGGGCTACTGTGTCTGAAAGAACAAAGTATTTTAATATACATTAATATACCCACGACTATCCTGATCTTGCCGGAGAGCTGTGAATGTGTGCAGGGTTAGAAACCTGCAGTGAAGAACATAGAGATAACAGACTGAATGGATGCTTAGAAGATGTGAATAAACATCAGTTAGCATTATAGGGTCTTCACTAAATAACATCACATGGCATGGCCTTAAATAATATTTAATAAAACACAGATTTTAGAAATACCATCTCCAAATGTGAAACAGAACATGATAAGATGTAAGGCTTTAGGTGCATTTAGTTTCTAAACAGCAACAAAGTCAATTTTGTGAAATTTGATGGACTGTCATCTATTTTAGCAATGGATATGTCATTTCTTTTGTTTTTTTCTTAAAAGGGGGTGCATCTTAACAGGTGCACTTTTATTTTGACCAACTTGGTCAATGATTCTCCTTTCATACAAAAAAAAAACATTCTATATATATATATATAAAACTAAAATCAAAGTTTGGCTGGTCAAACTTCTTGCCCCTTTTGGTAGATACCCTTTTTGTTTTGTTTTTGCAAAGAGCATTTAAAACACAAGCCACTGATATTAAGATGAATGAAAAATGTTAACAGAAAGATTTTTCAAATATTATAGACATCTTTGTCTCTTGGTGGCCAATCTCTAGACTCAAGTGAAGTAGAAAGTCAGATAGAGAGTGAAAACAAAGGGGTATCCCATTTTACACAGCTCTGTACCTCCAAGCTCACTGTGGAAGATCAATTCATCCGATAAAAACAATATCAAAATATCTCTCGATTTCTCTAGCACACAAACAGCGGATATGTCACCATAACAAAAACATGAAAATCGGCATTGTCACTAAGGGGCCTTTTACACGACATAGTTTTCAAATAAAAACGGAAAATTACTAACATTTTCCGGTTTTATTTGATAAAAAATAAAAACTTTTAATGCGTTTTGGCTGTTTATTTGGGACCTGAAAACACACACTTACGAAAACCAGTTTCAAAGTGAAATTTTAGGAATCTAGGAAAGCACGTTGTTCTTAATAACAAACTCATTAACACCATCCACAACAAAAGAAAAAGACAATCGCACTGTAAATATGTCAAGCAGGTTTTTACAAGTCATGCGAAACGGTTTATGTACTATATTTATAGATTCAGAGTATTAGGCTTTATTTTAGTGTCTGCAATGCACTAAATATGAAACTTTTGCATTTACTTTAGCCTGAAACATTTAACATACCTGTAGAGACTCAATTTGAATTTAGTTTTTTAAACAATGTTCTTTTTTTATGAGTTTCAAAATATATTTCTGGTCAAAGGTCAAATGTGCAAATTTTAGTCAAATAGTCAGTGTTCAAAATGAAAATGTAACAGATTTATGACTACAATTATATTGGTAATAAATGTGTGCCTGGACATGTCAAATATAGTTTAAATCTCGTAAAGACCATTGAGAGATTGAGTGATCACACTCAGCTCTTCTCAGTTGAGTAAGTGATCTTGGATCAGAAAACACTTGGATGAAAACACTCCCACACTCGAATTGTGAAGACATTCAAAATGACACATAGTCATGCATGCAACTGTGTGAGAGACAATGTAGTGCACTACTAATGTTGTGCATTGCTTAGGCCTATCTTTAACTTTCTACACACATATGGCAACAGGAAGAAGAGTGCATCTTTGACTAAAGCCTGTTTTATGCTTCTGTGTCGAATCGACGGCGTACCCCCGCAGACCCCTCTGCGTCGTCGCGAACCCCTCGAACAGACCGCAAGGGCTGTGATTGGTCAGATTCCCAGATTGCCCTCCCGCTATACCGCCATTTTTAAAGTGACCACTGCACTGTTTGTTTCAACAATGGATCAAGTTGAACGTTTGATCGAGGAAGTACGAAAGTACCGCCATCTGTACAATTCCTTCTACATATAAACACTTGCAATTAAATAATTTGTTGTTCAACGTCGATTAGCTCCAGCTGCAACAACATTCTCTCTCTTTCGCTTGCTATTGTCAGAAATGGAACCAAAACAAACCATCAAAGAGAATTGTGAACCACACACCCCCCTAGTGTTCTGGCGGTGAAATGCACCGTGATGCACAACCTGACGCAGAACCATAAAACGGCCACGACGCCGTAAGTGACGTAGCTACGCCGTGGAGTTGACGCAGAAGCATAATGAGGCCTTAACATGTACTATACATGCAGTCATAGACATATACACTAGACCTCACCTTGGATACGGCAGTTCATTAGAACGAATGCGTCAATAGAGCCGCCATCTTGAAACAGGGGAGCCCCTCCACTTTAATGCATCAGCGTCAATGTAGTAGACACAGGTCTAACGCAAATAAAATCACCATAAATCATCATGAATCGATTTTTCTTGTTTTTTTGGTTTGTTTCAACGGTCAAACATGCATTTATCATTGATTCCAGAAAGAAAAAAAATTTGAATTTTTTTTTTTTTTAAACATTCTTCCTAGTTCAGATTTCATCCGTGAACTTCATACGCTGCACAAAAGTCCGCCACCATCAATGAATTCGAAGTAAAGGCAGAGATAGCAGCGTTATCTAGCTACTTCCTATGACAAGACCCCTGTTCCAAGATGGCGGCGGTTTTGACGCATGCTTAGAACCCCCAGGTGAGGTCTAGTGTATATGTCTATGACATGCAGTAACGAGTGTCCAACAGATGTACACACAACGGCTAGAGAATACCCATAATGCACTAAATGAATTCTCGCGTCTCGCCAGAAGATGAATCATCCATTTTCCAAACCACTGGTCCAATGTGGCTATGGTGTAATATCAAACACATACACAGGTATAAATTCCTTTTCAATTGATTATTATTTTGAATTAAAGTTTATCCATGCTAGTTTCCTCAATACTATGCAAAACCGTAGGGCACTCGGTGTGCGAATTCGCTCACTCGTTTTCATTCACTCCATCAAGTGGACTATTGTAGAAAATAGTGAATGAGGGTGAATGCGATTTTGTACACAACTAGAAACTTCCAGACAGGTGTGTTGAGACAAGTTGGAGCTAAACAATGTATAGGATAGTGGCCCTCCAAGAGTGTTAGGCAGAGTAACAAGCAAGGTATCTTTCTGCAGTCATGAGTAAGTGGTTTGTCAGCCATACCTCCGACAAAGTTGGTCTCTATATAATCAATGATTTGGTTGTAGTCACTGACGATAGTGTCTCCGTGGATGAAAACTGGCACTTCCTCCCCTAGGTTGAGCCTCATGAACCAAGGCTCCTTGTGCTCAGTGAGAGGCATACTGACATCCCGTTCTTCACACAGCAACCCTTTCTCATTGATCACCAGACGCACCTGCCAGAAAACACACACATGACATCATCATGACGTCATGCTGCCTCAAGACGGAGAATTTTGAAAAAGACAATGTCATCAAATACCAGAAAGTTCTTTATTTTGCGGTTCAGCTTTACATTTTCACTAGCATTCTTTTGCTGATAATATAGACAACCGTATTAAATAAAAGCATTCTCACAGTGGTCTGAGACATTTGGTCCCACTTAATCACGTCGGTTACGTACAACGCAAACCAGTAGAATTATTTTCCACTGTATTTTGTATCTATTTGACAATCATTAAAATTTAGTTTGGAAGGCACTCAGGTTTTAATTAAATGTTTAGCAGGCCAGCTGTTAGAAATTAGATTAATAAAACATCAGATTGCTTTCATCAGCGTCTGATTCTAAATTTATTCTTGTTGTTGTTATCTTCTTGTTGCATACGATTTACTATATTAATATAATACTATACTTACATGATAGTATTATGCAATCTTAAACGATTGCATAATACTATCATGTTAATTTTTCAAGTGATGAAGTATGTTGACAAGCTGATAAATGTATAACATTGAAATAAACTGAAAAATTAATTCAAACTAAATCCATAAAATGTTCCAATGATGGGAACCCCTAAAAGGTTCATTATATAAAGTGCCTAAAAGAATCCCTTAAGATTCTATATAGAACCTATTCTTTTAAGCGTTAAAGGTCTACTACAGTAACTATAGCAACTATGCATGTAGAAACTATATTAATAAAACATAACATGGGAATATGGGGGAAAAGCCTTGCTGTGTTCAGAGATTTTGTAAGCTGGCATTAAGCTAAACAACACAATATTCAGATAGTTATTTAAAGAGAATATAGGCTACTTCATATGCAACAGGAATCCGGTTTTCTTCTGGATAGAAGTAGCATTAAAGATACAGTCCTGTCTCGTTCTACAAAACCAGATTAATCGATCGAGATAAAACAAGGAGCGCTGACTGATGAGTGAAAAGCATCAATCAGCAGCTTGAGCAATGCCAGGCTGTTTCCAGCTTTGACTGTGCTGAGGCCTGGGAAGTGTTGCAAGGCCAATTGACACATCTGATAAAGCACTTCACAACTACGGTGCAATGTCTGGATTTGAACAGACACAAAATAATCAACTGGGAAAGGCTCAGCCAGCATTAGCATGTAGCTTAACGTCACGCAATTGACACTGTTCTCACGCTACATGCCACACGTATTCTCACGCAGTGAAAACAAACATGCGACAATGCGCTGACAGCCAAGACTGAGCGGGTTACCTCCGATATGAAAGTCTCAGCATTAAAACTTTGTACGTTTTATTACGAAATTCAAAAAAAAAAAAAATATTGGTTTGCCACTCTTAAAGGAGTAGTTCACTTTAAAAAAAAAAAAAAACTTTTGCTGATAATTTACTCACCCCCATGTCATCCAAGATGTCCACGTCTTTCTTTCTTCAGTCGAAAAGAAATTAAGGATTTTGATGAAAACATTCCAGGATTTTCTCCATATAATGCACTTTACTGGTAACCAAATGGTTCAAGGTCCAAAAGACAGTTTCAGTGCAAACTTTCTTTCGTTTCAAAATGAACAAATCTTTTTTTGTGTGTCGTTTGGATCATTCAACGAACGAAATGAATGAATTGACTCGGAAAAAGATTCGTTCATTTTGATAAATGAGTTTGAACAGGAGAGTCACGAACGCGCATCACAGAACAAGCAAGGCGACCATTTGAGCTTATAAAACTTTTTTTTTTTGAGTGATGTTGAGCGATCGTTTCGCTTGATAAGACCCTTATTCATCGTCTGGTGTCGTTTAAAGCCCTTTGAACAGTTTGCAGTTTGCACTGAAACTGTCTTTTGGAGCTTGAACCGTTTGGTTACCAGAAAATCCTGGAATGTTTTCATCAAAAACCTTAATTTCTTTTCGACTGAAGAAAGAATGATATGGATATCTTGGATGACATGGGGTGTGAACTAACTTACTCTAATGTCGCTGTAGAGCCTCAGTTCAAGCGAAGCGGTGAACCGATCTTCACTGATACCTCAATACTAATAGTTGGAGTACAAAATAAACTTGAATTAACATCAGAGTGTATGAAAGAACCAGTACAACTTACTAAAATTTTTAGTCGCTCAATCAGTGTGTGAACCAACACGGATAAAACAGGCAAGGTTACATTTACATCAGAAAAGTCATTCATTGACCATAAACCTTAGCCTATAGTTAGCAAGAAAACTGTACACTTAATGTTTTCCATTACAATGTATTATCATAACGTTATTATTATAAAAAGAGCTGTATATGCAACTGTCTACAAATCAGTCATTAATTAACCTTTAATAATAATGTACCAACTAACAGGCTTCGCTATTTTGTTTATAACATTAGATTTTTTTATCCTTGAGGAAAATGTATATGTACTATAACCATGTATATCCAAATGAATATTAAATCGACATCGAAGCTCATGATTTGAATCACTCAAAAGTGTTTTACCGCTTCATCCAGAAGATACATTGATTCAATAATACCCTTCATCACAAAAAGTCCCAACGGCAGTGCTACTGAAAGATCAGCAGTACCAATCTATTTTCTGAGATGACAGGGCTGTTTTGATGCTCATCTCCAGTAAATGTTCTCCAATTAATATTTCTATAAAAAGGGAGTCCAAAAGTAATTGGCATCAAGAGAAAAACACTCAGATGGTGTGAAGCTTTCCCATGTTTAACTGTATTTCTCAGTCTGCTGGTAAGTAAATGGGAGATGGATTTTGGGAGGTTATTGATTTTTTGCTCAGCTTTCCATGCGAGCCTGTAACTACTGTAATCAGCAAAATGAATCACTTTGCGATCTGAGCCTCACCAGTGTTTTGGTCAATTTAATATAGTTGTCAGGTGTCAGGTTTAGCTTAGGTAACACGTGATATTCATTCAAATCATGCAAACAGCAACAGCAGACTGACTGTCGTGACTGTAGGCCTCACACCTGGTGTGTTATTCCCCCAAATATGGGGCCTTTCCATTTTCCAGTGATTTTTAAAATAAAAATCATATTAGAATAAACAATTTATCAGACAAAGAATGTATTTAAGTCTTAAGAAATTGCATTCTGGCATCTCATGCTGCGTTTAACATTTAATATATGTTGGAATTTGCAATATCTTTAAAAAAAAGGGTTGACGGTCATATAGCCATTTAGCCTTATAGCCTCAAGGTCATGACACTACAGGGTGTTTACTAGAAAGACAAAAGACAGTTTAATGCTTATACATACATATAAGCCTATATATGTTTGTATTTCATATATATATATATATATATATATATATATAGTACAGTATATATATATATATAGTACAGTGTACACACACACACATATATATATATATATATATATATATATACACACACACAGTTTGATTGGAAAACATTCATATCTCATATCATAATCCATATATATATATATATATATAAATAGTGTGTGTTTGAGTAAATGTGTGAAATTAATATTGTATTTATTTATATTTATACATACATAAATGTATTGATTTCTAAATTATGTATTTATTTATATTTAAAATATGCACACATGTATAAAATACATATACATATATATAGGCACCACATTTAAAGCAATAATATATATGCGTAAATTGATTGGAAAAAATACTACATCATTTTGAATTAGATTGCATACCTGTGTTGTATATATGTATGAGACATTTACACAAACACACACTATTATATATATATATATATATATATATATATATACATATATATACATATACATACATACATTTAAAAAATAAATGTAATAATTATAATATATAATACAGGGAGAAGATGACAACACTGGCCAAAGAGAATTAAAAATATGATAAATGTACTCTTTTTTTTGTTTGTTTGTAGCTGATATATTAATAAAAATACCTATAATAACCGATTAAAAGTTGGAGCCAGTTTTAATTGTAAAAGTCATTGTATTCACGTTTATGAGGGACACATAAGACCCTGACTGAAATGTGCACGAAGCAATTGACAGCAGCAGAATACGAAATCACCGTTTGTTTTTTCACAAAGCTCCCTCATTTTAATGAATAATTTAGAGTCCCATCATCCTCCAGTCCAGAGCAAAGCAACACGCAACTCTTCAACATAGCTTTGTGCCCATTACATACAGTTAAATCCGCTGTTTACTTGCCCCTAAATCAATCTGATAGACACTATGCATAAAACTGATCGATGATATTGCCAGTCAAGTCGAAATGTTGCATCTTCTGCTGAGGTTTCGTAATGTCTTCACACAGGACGGAACAGACAGGTAACGTTGGGCCAATAAAACACGCGTCCACCCAGAGAAAGCGCAATATTATCTGTCTGGCAGTACTGGTCCCACTGCATAGGCTAGTATAGGTTCACCCACCATTTTCATGTTGTGTTTTTCTTACCTTTTGAGAGCTGAAGGACTGAGTCCAGTGATACAGAACGAGCTGGTCTTTGTTGTATGGCTTGTGTTCTATCGTGGGCTCTTGACTCTCCTCTCCGTCTGTCACTTTACCATCTTCGTCCATGGCTGAGATGGGCCACCAGCTACAGTTGGTGGGAGTAACATTGTTGGAAGACGCCATGACAGAGGATTCTGTGCGTGTGAGAGAGGAGCAGAGAGGGAGAGAGAGAGAGAGAGAGAGAGAGAGAGAGAGAGAGAGAGAGAGAGAGAGAGAGAGAGAGGACGAGCGCCTGGAGGTTTCAGCACCACGAACAGGGGCATCATCATCGACACCATCGGCAGCCGCACTTTCGACCTGCTCATATATTCTGTTCGTCCGCGATAAATGTATAGAAGAGGTCGTGCAAAATAAGCATTTATTTCAAAATGCACACATGTCATATTTATTTTCATGTTGGTTATTTTCCCTCACATCTTATTATTATTATATACACACTATTACAATAATACACAATATTATTATTATTATTATTCAAATTATTATTGTATTTTAAAAAGTCATGACACAGTCATGAGGGTATGCAGGGGTCTTCTCTGTGATATAATTGCATATCGGTTACACAACACTGTGATTCTGATTTGAACAACATTGAAATATATATTTTTTTTAATTAAAAATATTATATTTACAGGTTTTTGTCTTTATTACACTATGAATGATGAACCGTCTAAACATTATTTTACTTTAGATAATATCAAATAATGAAAAATCATAGAAGAGGTGTGTTCAAGTAACTTTCTGTATGAATGTCATTTTAATGCTTGGTTGAAAACTACTAGCCTAATATTAGGATACAATACATGTTTAATAAAAATGCTAAATAAACTGACTGTGAAATATTGGTCTCAAACGATGTGGTGTGTTTAAAGTAGTAAGAATGAATATTGCTGTAATTACATGTGCCAACCGCAGTACTACATATAAACCAGCAGAGGGCGCAGTTTCCCTTTACGCATGTTAAATCTCTTCTGTGAAATCAAGTGGCGCTGATACAGGTTTCTCTGTCTGCATTATCACAGTGGATAATGAGTGCAAGCTGGCCTCTGTTCAACAGTCACCCGAATAAGACCAAGACTGACACATCATTTTACCTTAGAGAAAATATATATATTTTTAAACTTTAGCTTGAAACTATACTGTTAAGGTTTGGTTATTTATTTATAGAGTCAGTCAATTAAGAAATTCATTTTAAAACAAATTTGTTAACATGGCTATAATATTTCATAACAAGTATGGAAAGTGTTAGGAAACACAGACCATTTAAAAAAAATATATGGTTAGGTAAACAAATAAGAAAATGAAAAGAAGAAAAAGGGCAATAAACTCATAGGGAAAATAAATAGTAAAATATTATTAATAAATTAAAATAAAATACATTTTTTTGGTTATTTATTTATAGAGTCAGTCAATTAAGCTTTAATTTAAAAAAAAATATTAACATGGCCATAATATTACACTTCTATTTATAAGTATAAAAAAGTCTTAGAAAACACAGACAAAATGAAAAAATATATATATAGTTAAGTAAACAAAGAAAAAAATGAAAAGAAGAAAAATGAGACTAAAATAGATGGAAAAAAGTAAATATTATAAATACATAAATAAATAAATCTTCAGTTTTAAATACTTTAAAAATAACATCAGTGTCTATAGACATTTGCTTATTTATTTATCGAATCGGAGTCAACAAAGCTTTAATTTACATGCTTGTTAACATGTAGGATATGATATTTCATAAGTACAAAACACGTGCTAGAAAAAAATGTAAAGTTAAGTAAAAAAATGTAAGGTTAAGTAAAGAAAAGAAAACAGAGGAGAATAAATAGAGATAAACAAACAAATAAACAAATAATATAAAATACAACCAAAATCATTTTAGAAGCATTATAATATTTGTCATTTTTTATTAGACTTATGTTACTCAGTTAAACTCTGCAAAACACAAGGTCAATTCTTGACCCAATCATGATCTGTTTATAAGGTGTAGCTACTCACTGTCCCACTTTTCGTTTTGTCTTTATTAGTAAAAAAGTGTGTATGCAGTGTTCCCTGTATATCAAAAACTAAATAAAAAAGGATGCTACAGCATTAACAGTTTCTAGCATCTAACTTATGAACTAAAAAATAATAAGAGGCTCAGACTCCACCGACCCCTGATATGGACATCGAGCCCAAACCCTTCTGCAAGTGATCTGGCAGCGCTTTTAAAAGTGCCTGGGTGCTGCTGAGGGCCGATTGGCTTGTATTTTTGGAACTGTGTTGGGATCTGGTAGCCTTGTTGGGACTGCAAACACATTTCCAGCAGCACCAAGTGCAAAGAGGGGAGGCAGGGAGAGGGGAGAGGGGTTGAAAGCCATGAAAGACCCCCTGGCTCGACAATTCGATTAAATAGATCAACTCAAACAATATCATGTAACAAAAAAAATCAAAACAAACAAACAAAAACAATCCTCCCTCTCCCAAGTCATTTCAACTTCAAGCTTTAGGACGTTTATTTTAAGGATATAGCCTACCTATCAACAAATGATGAGCCTATACGACGAGTCTACAAGTTCAGCACCAGGAAAAGATCTTCTCTCCGTTTTACGCATCTATGGAATCTGACAGATGGATTTAACAGCGCCTGATAGAAATTAAGTCGTTCGTTGTTGTTGATTTTCAGGCATTTCTGAAAGTTTCAAAAGTTAGAAGTAATTGCATTGAGAGTGATGAGCGGAGGTCGCTTTGAGTTCGATGATGGCGGAGCTTATTGTGGAGGCTGGGAGGGAGGTAAAGCGCACGGGCACGGGATCTGCACCGGACCGAAAGGACAAGGAGAGTTCTCCGGTTCCTGGAATTACGGGTTCGAGGTGGTGGGAGTCTACACCTGGCCGAGTGGAAACACATACGAGGGGTATTGGTCTCAGGGGAAGCGTCATGGTCTAGGTTTGGAGACCAAAGGACACTGGATCTACAAGGGAGAGTGGACGCACGGATTCAAAGGCAGATACGGGACGCGCATCAGTCAGGGCAGCGGTGCCAGATACGAGGGCACTTGGAATAACGGACTGCAGGATGGTTATGGCACGGAGACCTATGCGGATGGCGGTAAGGTCGGAGAATGTACTTTTGTGAGTGCAAACTGCACACTGTGAGCTGACATTTTAAGACCAGGGTTAGTATGTAACGCAATGCCTACACCGGGGGTGAGGAGTTCAAGGAGTAGGTGTCCAATTCCGACTTAAAAACGAGTATAGCCTACACTGCAAATCATGATATGATCAATAAGTTATGTTAACATGTTTTTAATTCAAAAATATATAGGTTTTACTACAAGATACAACTCGTTTTTTAAGTCAGTTTTAATAAAATTTAAGTTGAGATGACTTAAACATTCAAGTTGATTGTAGGCTACTTAGTAATTTAAAGCAGCTACTTTTTTTAATGGAAACAATAGGCTACTTATTTGTATTTACTGCATGTCATTAGTATGTTTGTGCTAACTTAGAACAGAGGATACTTTCAGAATTTGACACATATAAATCAGAAATATGTAGGCTAATGCAATTATTAGCATGTTAACTATTAACAAAAATACTAAACTAACAGAAATATAGCTATTCCATTAAAAAAAAAAAATCAATTGAGTGAAATTAATAAAGTGGTTTTGATCCCCCCAAAAAGGAAAATCAAATTAATCTGGTGATTCGCCAAGAACCGAATCATGTGAATCGTTTGTTCCACGCTAAAAAGTAGCCTAGCTAGTGCACTAAATACAGTGTTTAGAATGTAATACTGGAATGGATGGAATAGGCTAATACACCATTTAATGAATAGGCCTAATATCTTATTAAAAACCTGTCAAAACCGTAAAACTACTTCATACTTTCTGGTCTAGCTTTCTCAAGTCAACTTCCAAGTTTGTTTACGAACTTTACGCTACTATAGCCAAGTTAAACTGTAAGCGTTTGACAGTAGTAGCCTTTGACTTTACACGTTTAATTTAGCAAGAAACTTCTAGAAGTCATCTTGGAAATGGTTATTTTGCATTTCAATCCAATTTTGTATTAAATCTCTTGACTTTTGATTCCAATAATGAATGAAAATAAATAATATTTTAGAAAGATCATACATCACTGTTTGAAGAAGTCACATTCTGCACAGTATAGCATACAATACTGTAATTTCTATACAATATTTTTTTCAAGTTTTTACAACATTAATGTTATTAAATGAGTAACACAAGCTCCTTTGTTTTCCTATTATTAACGGAGATCTCTCCTGTCCTCATGTTGAGAGAAATCAGAAGTGCAGGTGTTGTGTTAGCTGTGAAAACATGATGGTTACCGTAGTTATAGACTAAATGTGAGCATGCATTCACTCATCTCACTTTCACACAAAAAAAGATTCAGTATTCCTCAAAATGAATAAAAACAGGAAATGCAAACTCAGAATAATAATACACAAACCTGGAATAATTAAATATGCTTAATATCACAAATATAGGCCTACTTTATGAACGTAATCTCACTTTATTAACTGTGGATGTTTTGCTGCTGACCTTCGCTAATCCAATTCAACCGTACTAATAAGCAAAAATCACTTTAGATAAACATCACGTTTGTGTTTCTTTTTGTTGTTGCTGTTGTAGAAATTAAGAGTGTCAAACTTTCTTCTGCTTTGTCCTAATCTTCTGTGTTCTGGATCAGCAGCACAGCTGAAAGGTTTGTTTGAGTTGCGTCCTCTACCGTACAGACGTGATTTTGCATCCTTTCACGCCTGAGGCTTATACATTTCACTTCTGGTGTGAAAGGGCCTCTACATTTACATTAAAAACAATCAAGCAAGCCCAGCCCAGGCTACCTTTTTAAAACAGTAATGCAATATTGTAACGCATTGCTTTTAAAAGCAACTTTCCCCAACTCTGAACCTTTTACATGGCTAAAAGATTCATATGAATATAATCTTTAGTACTTTTAGATGAACAGTCATTATACTGAATACATGTTAGTAGTATAAACATGAAGCTTACACTGATGGAACCCTGGTGTTGCCACAGATGGCCTTTTGGGTAAATGCCTATTGCTAAGAAACATTTGCCAGTGCAGAATAAGGGCTGCTTACAAATTAGTGTCACAAATCCTGTTCTTTCTAGACGTGTGGTGTGTGTACAAATAAAAAGGCACATTCACTAGTGGCCAAGTTGTTTTTCTTTTGTTGAGCCACATTAGGTTGTTACGTCGACTGACTTTCCCTTCTTTTAAATCCTTTAAATTTGTAGTCTTATGTAAATTAAGTGTCAATTTCAACAACACTGTGGTGTTATGTTTGGGGCTAATCAGCAGTTTTGACATTATAGATTGAGCTTTCATTTGCTTAAGCCACACTTAAAGAGATAGTTCACTTTGAAATAAATGTTTGGTATGTTTTAGCTTACCTTAAGGGCGTCCAAGATGTAGGTGTCTTTGTTTCCACAGTGGTTTCAATTTTGATATTTTTAGGTCAAGTCGTTCGTGTCTGTCAGTCATATAATGGAGGTCTATGGTCACCACCTCAAAGAGCATGCACAGAGAAGTCCAAATTAAACATGATTTAATGACTTGTAAATGTAAGTACACATTGATAGCCTAAGACACGAAACGAGCGGTTTGTGTGAGAAAACGAACAGTATTTATATCGTTTTAACCTCTTGTAACCACAGCCACAAAGCGCCCTCGCCCTCAGATCACTTGGACGTGGCTGTGGTTACAAGAGGTAAAAACGATGGATGTGGTGACCATAGACCTCCATTATATGACTGACAGACAAGAACGGTTTGACCTAAAAATATAAAAATTGAAACAAACAAAGACACCTACATCTTGGATGCCCTTGAGGTAAGCTAAAACATATCAAAAATGAATTTCAAAGTGAACTATCCCTTTAAGATTGTATGTCACTGCATTAAATAGCAAAATATCAAACCAAGCAGCACATGGAGATTTTTCAAATAAAACAATAAACAAGATAACATTAGGATATATGATATAAGATTATACATAATATATTTTTTCAATATATCAAAAATATACTGTTCAATAATACAAGTGAACATTTTGGGTTCAACAAAAATTAGTGAAATATGTTTATAGTTACTGTGATGAAAACTGACTTATCCACTAAAATTGTATTAAAATTCAAAGATTTCAAAGTACGGCTAAATGTCCAAATACATTCTGCGGCCACTGTTTATTGGTTGAAAAGGATGCAATTATGTCATTTTAAGAGTGTGTCTAGTGTTGGTCTTTTCCTATATACTGTATATATTGATGTGGTAGCTGAGTCATCACTATTAGTAATGATAAGTGCTAGTGCAGCACTGTATGAATTAAGGCACAATAAATAGCCTTACCAATCCCTGCGGATTGATGGATCTCAGACATGTGTTGCATGACAGTACTAGACCCACAAGTCCCCGTGACATAAATAACCACACGTGGTTTATTACCCCAGAGGTAGTTATGAAAGACACAGCACGCTAGCAGTTGTACCGCTGCAAATACCATTGTCTCTCATGCCTGAAGTGACAATGAGCTTACGGGTAGCCCGAATTTGAATACAATGCAGTGTTGTAATACAATCTGGAGTTTAGTTAAAGGGATGATAATTCTGTCATCATTTACTCACTTATGTCCTGTATGACTTTCTTACTTCTGTGGAACACAAAATATTAGTTATTCGAGTCCAAAACAACATTGGAGACCACTGACTTTAACTGCTACACAGAAAAAAAGCGTAGGATTTACTATGAAACTGTTTTCACTCACAAATTGCTTTTAAATTCCCCAGATAATTAAAAAAAACTTCTCGCCATAGACGATAGCTATTAGGATAACTCTAATTTTTTAATGATCTTTCTAATTCCATGAGAATAGAGAAGTCCACACTGCAACTATAATGGCAAAGAAGAACAATATCATTGGAATCACTTTCAGAACGTTTTATTTTTTCAGATGATGAACAATAAAACGCTGACAGCCAATCAGAATCCACCTGACTTTAAAGAACGCAAGCATTTAAAAGCAGTTGGAATAAATGCAGCTAATCTAATTATTGTTATAGTGATACCATTATGTTCAGTTTAGCTTTATTTTCATTTTCAAGGACTTTTAGTTTGTTTCTCTTCTGTTACCCGTTTCCTGTTCCTGCACTAATCAGTTGTCATGGACTGAATCCGAAATCGTCCCCTATACCCTCATATAGGGCATTATTCGAGGGGATATCCATTTGTAATGGTGTCCAAAACCGTAGTGGATGTTATCGAGTCCACTCATTCAATCCCACATTGCACTGCAATAACGATACAGCCAACACTGTAAAAAAAACTTTAAAAAGTGAGTAACCTGGTTGCCTTAAAATTTTAAATTGATTGAACTGGAAAAAGTGAGTTAAGTCAATTAAGGAGATTGATTTAATTATTAGAAACTCAAAATAATAAGTTATCTGAACTAACTAAATTATTTAAGTTGATTTGACAAAAGAAAAAATGTTGTGATAACAAATCTTGAAAATATTTTTTATCAGTGAATGTACACTCAACAACGGTATTAATTTGCTCCCTCGTTTGTATTCAGTCCTTCAAGTAAACTGTATTAGTGGACTAATAGGGATTGAGGGTTTAGGGACGATTTCGGATTCAGCCATGAACATTCATTTAACGAGCAGTTCATTATCTCTGTGTATTTGAGTTCCTCCTTGTATTCGGTTCGTTGTCTGGTATTGTTTGCCCTAGGACACGGTATCGCAACATTTACTTTGTGTTTAAATAAAAATACTTCTATCTGAATCTTCTTTATCATCAGTGGACTGTAACGTGACAGAATACCGAACCACCAAATTGAGGAGAAAATGGATTTTGCAGTTGACACTCATCAATTTAGCCAGTGTTAATCTATCCTGGACTCTTACTCTTACTCTGCCTGATTTAGTCAACTGACTGCAAGATCCAACTTAGATGACGAGACCATAAAGTCTCTTTATTTGATGTGAACACATCTTAAATTAAATCTGAAATTTTAAAGTAGAAAGACTAAAATAGTATTTCTTGTAAAAAGTTCTCCAATAATCGTTTTATTTACAACTTTAAAGGGTAACTAAACCCCTGGTCAGAGCCTGACTCCACCCACTGGCAATATTTGAAAAATGCAGAAAAAGTGGGCAGACCCCAGAAATCGATGCTAAAACACTCTATCCTGATCGTTTTCAATACTCGCAATTCCAACTCCTGACCCCGTACAGTGGTTTTGACGAAACAAGCTGGTTTTTATACTGCCGGCCCGCTCGTACCAAGAGCGTGGTGAGCTGAAACCTGCGTACTGTACGTCACGAAGTGCGGAACATCTTCAACTGCAGTAGCCACCGTTCAACCTGAAGAGGGCAGCACTAAGACGTTTTTACACCATATATTGTAGAAATAAAACACTTTATACACAAATGTCAAAAAAGTTACTCAAATCAATGACTGGTATTAATAAAGATCCATTCTTACAGATCATTAACTAAAAAAAGTTGGTTTAGTGTTTAGTTACTCTTTAAAATATCATTTTTGAACAAAGTATCAAAATAACTTCTTTTGTGTTCCACGGAAGTCAGGTTTGGAACGACATGACAGAATTTTCATTTTTGGGTGAACTATGTTTTTAATGTTGCCCGATTAATGTCTTTGGCAATACAGGTACCTTCCAGGGCCAGTTCACTGGTGGCATGCGGCACGGCTATGGGGTGCGTCAGAGCGTTCCCTACGGCATGGCAGCAGTGGTGCGTTCTCCTCTGCGGAACTCTCTGAGCTCCCTGCGCAGTGAACACAGCAATGGGGCGCTCTTGCAGCAGGACGTCCCGGTCATCACCGCCACCAACGCATCCGGCCAGGAGACCATGGTCAACGCGCCCATGCCTCTGGGCCCATCTCGTGGCGGCTTCGCCCTCACCCTGCAAGTGGACCCAGATGCGGTCAAGCCCAAGAAGAGAAGCCTCTTCCGCCGTGGCTCACTTCTTGGCAAGTTGAAGAAGTCTGACTCCCGCACATCCCTCTCAAGCCAGAAGAGCAAGATCAGCTTTTTGCGGAGTGAGTCAGCTCTCAGCTCCGCCGCCAGCGATGCCAACTCCACCATCAGCCTGGGTGAGAGCGAAGGGGAAGGTGAAGGTCAAGAGTTTCCCCCCGTGGAGTCGGACATTGACGCCACCACCACTGAAGTCTACATGGGAGAGTGGAAAAACGACAAGCGCTCAGGTTATGGGATCAGTGAACGTTCTAGTGGGCTTAAATACGAGGGCGAATGGCTGAACAACCAACGTCACGGTTATGGGTGCACCACTTTCGCTGAGGGTGGAAAAGAAGAAGGCAAGTATGTCAACAACCTGCTGGTGAAGTCTGCTAAGAAGAAGATGATTCAGCTGAAGGGCACTAAGATTAAGCAGAAAGTGGAGCGAAGTGTGGAGGGAGCCCAGAGGGCAGCGGCCATAGCAAAACAGAAGGCCGAAATCGCCAACTCAAGGTAAATAATTGAACCGGCCATAATTGCGGTTTTTGTTTGCACTGTAAAAAAATATTGATGGTTTAACTTGGTTGCCTTAAAATTTTAAGTTGATTGAACTGGAAAAAGTGAGTTAATACAATGAAGGAGATTACTTTAACCATCAGAAACTCAAAATTATATGTTATCTGAACTAAATAAATTATTTAAGTTGATTTGACAAAAGAAAAAAATGTTGTGATTACTAACACTGTAAAAAATATTGTTGGTTTAACTTAAAAAAGTAAGTAACCTGGGTTGCCTTAAAATTTTAAGTTGATTGAACTGGAAAAAGTGAATTAATACAATGAAGTAGATTAATTTAACCATCAGAAACTCAAAATAATAGGTTATCTCAACTAAATAAATTATTATAAAGTTGATTTGACAAAAGAAAATGTTGTGATAACAAATCTTGAAAATATTTTTTACAGTATAATTGAAATTGAATGCATACAATATATGTATGCATAAATTGTTTTACACATATAATATATCTTCCTTGATATATAGAAGGGATAATGTACAGTGAATGATCAAGACAGTATACAGATAAAATAATAGTAAAAATAATAATAATATTTAAAAGTAATAGAATGATTTCTGAAGGATCACGCAACACTGAGTAAAGATGACTAGAGTAAAGATGCTGAGGATTCAGGAATAAACTTGAAAATATATTTAAATTAAAAGGTTCTTTTAAATTGTAATAATAAAAACGATAGTACTGTTTTTTTTTTACTGTATCAAAACTTATTTCAAAAACATTTTAAAAAATGTATCATTCCAAACTTTTGACAGGCAGTTTATAGTATATAACTAATATATAATTATAAAAAACTAAATATATATGAATTGACATAACTATTAACACTTACACAGAGTTGCCAGCCAGAGGATGTGCTTTGTGGGAAAACAAAAACATCCTGATACCACCTTGGTGTTGGTTTCCAGACAGTCTTTCCACATGCAGAAACAAACAGTCTCAAAGCATGCCACATGCTCATAGCTTCTTTTCTATTCGTGGCGTCTTGGTGGCTAGGCCTAACTCCAGACATGATAAAGAGGAGTCTAACGCACTGACACTAATAATATAGCTTCCCTCCAAGATAAAATATTTAGATTTCCACACAGTCCTGACAGCATCTGCAGTTTATCAGATGCTAACGGTTATAAACAGCAGGCCAAATTCAGGTGCAGCGGCTTTGATAAAATCTTCCCTCCTTGTAAGGAGATCCACAAACCAAAGACAAACAGATAGGTTCGCAGTCATCAAATGCATGCTGTTAATGCTCATCCCATAAAAATGAATTCATGCATTATTAATGACGACAACCTGACAGCAGACTTAAACCAGAATGTACAATCAAAGCCTGCATTTTAGGAACAAAAAACAAGACTTCATTGTTCTCATTCCTTATACATAAGCAAAACATTCATCTGCCAGAATGAAGGTAAAATGATGCCAAAATTCTTTGCATACGCATGAGTAAGATTTGTGAAAGTGAGTGTTCATAATAATGCAAGTGTAAAGTCAATTGTATGCCTAAGAGAGGTCAGCATTTTTTTATTTTTTTTTTGGTAAGTGTAATTCATGTATTTTGAAACTGCAGCTTCGTGTTAATGCAAAATAAATATGATCTGTAATCTTCCGTTTTAATTTTTTTCTGCCAAAATAAGGCCAAAAGCATTGCAACCCTGTGAACAGCAAAAACAACAGTATCAAGAACTGCAAAAGATTGACTGCGTAAAGCCACCAACCTTTGTGTAAAAACAATAAACTATTGCAAATTTCTAAATGTACGTATAGGCAAAAAGTTCCTGAACTAACCCGAAATATACTGCTCCGTCTTTCTTTTAGCTGCATTTACAGTTTGGGCACGATTCTCTCACTCATTGGAGTTTTGCAAGTCCATTGTCTTCAAGTAGCCAATCAAATGAGGTTCTCACTAACTGACTCTTGATTTACTGATTTGATCTAACTGTTTGTTTGTTTTTTCTTACACCTGAAAGGGGATTTACAAAGCTTCTCATGCATGCTAATTTAATTTACACCTTGCAATCTTATGTTTATTAAAACCTTTTTGGCATCATGTTACCATCATAGAATAACATTCAAGTAATTCTTAAGTAAAGATTGTTTAAATAAGGAGCCTATTGTTAAGAAATACCTCCATACCACTTTTCATGTGTGGAGTCAGACAATGCCATATCATTGTTTAAAGATCATTATTGGAAAGAGAGAAACAGACTCCTTACACAAAATCAGACAAATCAGACAGAACAACCAACACACAACGGTCTATAGTAAACTTGGCAGTAACTTTTCTGTTGTCATTCAGTAAGTCAAAGTGTGATGAGCTGAAACAGAAACACTTTTATTTTACTTTTGAATGGTGTATATGGTATGTAAAAAAAAACAATACCATATAATTTACAGTGGTTCTCAACTATGGGGCCAGCCAGGGCACTCTAAAATAAAGTATATAAAACAAAACAAGCATGAAAAATAAGTTAAAACAACTAAAAATCTATATTTATAATGTATCAGGCAACAATGGTATATGCTAGGTGGGATCCTTCTTACTCAGGATTTATGGCACACATTAGAAATAAAATAAAGCAAAGTAAATAAAGAAAGGAAAAGTGAAGTAAAATTAATATATATATATATATATATATTTTTTATATATATATATATATATATATATATATATATATATATATTTGCTATTTTTAACCCCAAATCTGTAACCCCCTGTCCTATCTGTACCAGACTTCCTTGCCCTCTGCCAGTGTGGTGAGATCAGAAAGGAAAACTATTGGCCGTAGAGTTTGTTCAGTGGGGTCCAGGTGCCGGTTAGCCCCTTTGCTCTAATCACAGTGTATTTAGAACAGCAGAGGGAAGACGAGACTCCTCGGGAGGCCACGGCACTGGGTGTAAATGACGCACATGGGTCTGGTGTCAGAAAAGGAGGCCTGCCTAAAAAAGGACAGGCACTGTTGCTATATCACAATCATGGGGGAATGCAACAGCTGATAGCCTCTTCCATCCTCAGCTTCTTAGACACTTACATAGAGGAACTTGATGTAATCTTCCACCCTCACATTTCTTCCAGAAATATAGAACTAATATAGATCAAAAATATTGTATATTATCTAATATAAATATATATACCCTGAAAGTCCTGTTTTCTTTTGAGCTGATCTTGGTAAACCAATACAAAAGACCTCTTGATGGTATCACATAGTCAACAATGGTGTTGGGTCGTTTCATGGGATATAAATTTTGCCTATCCTGCAAATGAGTGAGAAGGCTGGCAGGCAGTATATAGATGTACAACACTCTGCTTAGATCCTGAACTCAGGCACTGCAGCTCATTTTATAGGGGATTATCAGAGTACATGATACCCGGATGCATAATTATAGACTATGATGCTTTATAGTGCTTTTTCAAGTACAAAAATTTCCTATTTATGCAAATAAAATAAGGATGGAAAAAGCATGATGAATCTAAGAAAAACCAAAGAGAGTTTGTCATGCTGCTACATATAGCTTACTATCATTCATCACTAAGAGTGATTCTACCATCAGTCATTGAACTGATTCCTTCTGCTCTAATGGTAAAGACTATCAACAGTCATGCACAGGTCAGGATGTGATATGAAATTTGTCAGCTGATCAAATTTTAAAGATGAGGGGTCAAACACATCACCAAAAACTTTTGATCGAAGTACAAAAGGTGATTAAAAACATATGCATAGCAATTCAAAAATACATAAATTTAACTGTATTCTGATACATGCATCATATATTTGGTACGCTGACCTGTAATGTGGTGTGACGTGGTAAATTGCAAAGATAGACATGCATTACTAAAGTTAGGATGATTCGCTTGAACTTGATTTCCACATGAATGAATTTACGGTAACATCACATATTCTAAATGTATCTTTGCATAAAATGGCATATCACAGATCTGCCAACAAGCAACTAACCTAGTAATGCAGAACAACACATTGCTATAGCTGATTTTATAACATTGTTTTAAATTTGTATATACTGTTGAACATGCATGGCAGCATTAAGAAATAGTTACAATAGAGAATTTGATGAAAGCACCTGCCAAGAATTTAATGCAGACAGTACGGTAAATGTATATCTATGACATATCAATGGGAGGGTCTGAACTTTTCTAGACGTTCCACTTACAGCCACCCTCAGTACAGCGTCTTTAAGTGGTAGAGCTATTTTGAACTCAGGATGAAATTACAGTATGGAAAATATCACAGAGTAAATGCTACAAACAGTTTTGAATCAAAGTGACTAACAAAATGTTTAAGAATGAAGGTTTGCCATCTTTACTGCATGCAGAAAGACAGACATGTTACAAACGCACTTATAAATACTTTAAATGCAAACTTAGGCATTGTTAAAAATAATAAATGTATTAAACGTTGTTTTTTTTCCTGCATAACTGCTTGAAAAATTATGTCAAATCACGCTGTAACTAATGTTTTGTGGCCTGCACTGTAGTAATTCTTAATGTGACCAACACCAATAATAAATTATTTCAAGAACGTAATCAGTGCATTCGGTAAAGAATAAATGGTGGTCTTCTCTAAAGCAGCGTGTCCTATCACAGCAGTACTCATCTCTCACTGTGAGGCGTAGGGTGTTAAAAGAGTGATTTATTTTAGTTTCGGCTCAATGGGTGAAGAGGACACCCTCCTCTGCTATAAATAACCCCCCTGTCATACGACCCCCCAGCACACTTCTTCCTCTTGATTCAAGTCAAACACATGACGAGCAACCCAAACACTTGCAGCTCTTGGGTCAGTAGGGCGTTCTCTGGAACATTCTTCAGTATTATTGTTGTTCTTATGGACTGACTGGGATGGGATTCTTAAGTGCTGAGGGGATGTTAACGTTACTTTTTATAGTGCAGACAACTGCTAAACCATCTCTCTAAATAAAGACGAGAAGGGATGTCTTAGGTTGCTCTTGTTCTGCTAGCAAGATATGGTTGAAATTTGACAAATACACGTCTAACATTACCGAAAAAGGTTACATGCCTTTCCTCTCATAACATAACAAATAGTCCAACTATATGAGAACTGAAGATGGTATCTTTGCCACATGAAAATATTAATCTAATGGCAGAAATTAATCTAAGTTTTCCTTTAATAGTGCACCTCTGAAACACTGGCACAACATATTACATTTATCCATCTGTTGTAGACAGGTGTTAACTTACAGTCCTAATAAATGTCTATTTTGGTTTTATTAAAGTCATAGAAATGCTCAGTCCTTATGACTCGACTGGTAGCGCATGTTAACAACAATGCCAAGACTGTGGTTTTGGCTCCCAGGGAATATAAGACACAAAAAACAACAAACAAAAAACATAAAAAATGATTCCAAAAAAATGGATCTCAAATATACACTGTGAGTGGTTAAAACCATCTGGCAAATATGTAAGAAGGATCCGCACCGTTCAGAATAGAATTGAGAAGTCTTTAATTGAAATTTAAAAGAAATGTCATTTACTTTTTTTTTTTTTTTACTTTTTTTATATTTACTTTTTTTAAGTAAATATACAAAAACAAGTATACATAAACACTATACATACAGTACAAGTAATTTATTACATAAAATTAAAAATATAGATGTATTAAATTAGAAATATCAACTTGCACTCTAAAAAATGCTGGGTTGTTTCAACCCAATTATGGACAAATCCAGCCATTGGGTTACATTTTTAACCCATTGTTGAGTTAGTCCATATTTGACCCAAAATTGGGTTAAAACAACCCAGCATTTTTTAGAGTGTATATTCAATTAAAAAAAAAAAAAAAGTATTTAATAAACTATTGGGGAGCAGGGTGGAACAACAATTCCCAGAATGCATCACCATTGTTGAATTTCTATGAATTGCAATTCAGTTTCTTTCATTCATTTTAACTTCCTGTGCGGTGTGGATAATTCAATTCAAATTCGCACCCATGAAGTGAAAGGAACACAGTTCTTCAATTCTGAATTATACCCAACCCTGGTAAACAAATTATACAACAACATTTTAAAGGGCAAATATAAGTCTTCACACCATTTCCCCCCACCAATCTCATTCTGGACCACAACATTAACTTGATTTCCCAGCTTTTGATTTAATACCAATGACTAAATGCTTTTTCCCTCTTCACAGAACGACCCATGCCAAAAGCAAAGGTGACGCCGCAGAACAGTCGGCTATCGCTGCTAACAATGAGTCTAGTATAGCTCGTGTGGTTGCCAGAGAGCTCTCTCCCTCCTTCCATCAACCAGGTAGGTAGAAGACTACATTGTTTGCTAAATGTATATCAACAGAGGCACAAGAGCGGAGGATGGTTAAGATCGCAGTACGGCAGCATTCATTACAGAACAGTCTATGTGCTGATAATGTTTTAAGTCCCTAAAGAACACATACAAACATCTCTGAGTGTCTGAAACAGGATTAGATTGCAGGGACAAAAGCCCCACATCAGCTCACCATGTTCCTGTCTGTCCATCTGAAGGGCACTGCTAAGCTTTTGATGGTTTTATTTTGGCACTGTCTGTCTCCAAAATCTTAGACAAAGCTGAAGAAGAGCGGTCACATTTCACCTTTCTTCTATTCTGTCTCTGAGTGGTTGCATTATTGGCCTTTGTTAGCCTGAAACTGAACATGTTATTCAAGACCATCGTCTTGCGTTTCAATGTTTAAAATACAGCATAGGCCTCTTTTGCGCTTTTGTTAAAATTATTGAAAAGATATGTGATAATGTGATAAAGATTCAGAGATAGACAGTAAAGCAACACATGGACTCCAGTATACCCTCAAATACATTAATGCATGCACTTCCAATTATCACATAACAGCCAGCACTTGTAAGAATCTTAATCAAAACTAAAATAGTTATAGTATGCAGTCTATTCTATCATCCACTCCTTTATGATACTATATTTTGAGCATGAATCTGAGACCAAGCAATTGTCAGGAATGGCAAAATGAAGATAAGATTTAAATCTCAAGAAATTATTGTTCTTTTGACCACTTTTTTTTCAATTGAATATAAATATCTGTAAAAATCAACTGTAAAAGTGACTGTAAATTTACAGTGGTCATATCAGTGATTAGAAAAGGTATTTTATTCTGCACAAGATGGGTATCACAGGTTAATAAACATAAACCTAAGATGAATTTACCTCAAAACCAACATTTTCCAGAGAACACCAACTTGTTGTGGGGGCAGCAGAGAGCCTAATTGTATTGGTTGCTTAGGAACATAAATTAAAGCCTAGAAAAATTATTGCACCTTTAAAACTATCATTCAAAAATTATTGTATGTGTAAAATGAGTTATAATCAGCCAGTATTAATATCATCTATAGAACCTATATTGTAATAATGCATGCATCACATGGTGTCCCTCAGGTCCTGAGTATCTGAAAAAACGAGCCCTGCAGGAGGTTGCAGAGAGGCATGAGAACACGGACATTGAGATGCACGAACCCTTGTTGGGTGAGTTTTCCCAACCAACACCCCCAGAGAGCCCCTTCATGCATGAAATGGAAAGTCCAAGACCAAGCTCCACCTCTGCACGCACCCCCTCACCCACTCCAGTCATCGTCCCTCCAGCACCCAGCAGGGAAGATCCAAATCTCTTGAGCCCTGGCAACTGGAATGGAGACAAGGTCAGTCGAGGGAGTGGTAGCAGAGGCAGCAGTCAAGCAGGTAGTAGGCCGAGCAGTCGTCCCGCCACCCCGTCCTCTGCTTCTGCCGTCGCTCCCGCTCCAGCAGCCCCTCCTGAGGAGAATTCTGCTCCCAGCAGCAAGGCCCCATCCCGTACCCCTAGCCGCCAAAGTGCCAAAGCAGAGCAGGGGTCGGACCTGGAAATCAAAGCCCTGCAGAAAATGGCCTCAGAGTCAAAAGCAGCAGAACCCGTCACTGCTGCAATGCCAGTAAGAACCAGCCTCGTCCGCCCCACTGACGAAGAAGAAGCATCTCACCCTGCTCCTAAGCAGTCCTCCAAAGCAGTCACGCCAGAGCCAAAGGCAGCTGAAGTCAAACATAGAGCTGAAATAAGGGAGCCTGTAAATGAGCGCCCAGCTTCGATGACAGAAATCAGGCCTAGGTCTTGGACAGAAGTCAGGGAGGAGAAGAAATTAACCAACAAGGCTGAGCCTAAACCTTCACTGAAACGAGAACCAAGCCCTGCCCCAAAAGCTGCACCAAAGCCTGAGCCCAAGTCCGTGCCTAAGCCAGAACCCAAAGAACCTGTTGTCAAGCCGGTTGCTAAACCAGTTGCCAAGGTCGAGGCCAAAATTGAGGCGAGGCAGAGGTCTATTGTGAAAGCCCCCAGTGAAGCCATACAAGAGTCTCTGGAGCTAGATGAGGTAAGGCTAACGAATCAAACCTTGAGATTCTTTGTGATAACAAGTAAGGTCTCAATTGGTCTTTTCAATGAAGATTTCAATCCAACTAGACATCCCAAAGATTGCACACATACTTCCAGACTTGCATAGCATAACAAAAACAAAATTGCTTTTTATAACCTTTGCCGGTTTTCTTGCATTAATCAGTAAATCTCAATTTAGTGTCCTGCCTATCTTAGTTTCAGATGTCCTTCCATTGGGCCATGGAATGAGAAAGCTCATTCTTCAAAACAGCTCTTGAGTAGAGAAAGATTTTGTCCCTTTAAATCTGGCCCTGGCCCTGGCCCCGGTCCTCTGACCACATTTTTCACAATCAGGCATATCTATTCAAGGCTGAACCCTCAAAATAACAAATTCTCACCTTCAGAAAGCCTCTTGTGGTCTGTGAGAAATCCAGTATTGCATTGCGTCACAGCAGCATCTTGTGGCTCACCGAGCATACACCACACCGATCAGCTGCTAGAATGGAAGAAAAAAATTATTCGCAAGCAGAGGACTTTTACCTGTTGCATCTGAAAAATTCGGGATTTTATATATGGTTCCTCTTAAACATTGGGTGTCCAATCCTGCTCCTGGAGGGCCAGTGTCCTGTATAGAGTTTAGCTCCAACCTACCCCAAAACACTTGCCCTACAGGAGCAGGATTGGACTGCTCTAAGACAACGGCCACCTTCTTGCAGAGTTTAGCTCCAACACACCTGCCTGGAAATTTCTAGCAACCCTGAACAGGCTTGATTTACCCAAACTCGGTCCTGGAGGGCCACTGTCCCTGCTGAGTATAAAACACACCTACCTGTGAGTTTCTACTGATCCTGAAGACCCTGATTAGCTTGCTCAGGTGTGTTTGATCAGGGTTGGAGCTAAACTCTGCAGGGACAGTGGCCCTCCAGGACCGAGTTTGGGGAACCCTGATTTATTGGTTCAGATTTGTTTATTTAAAGTTGGAGCTAAACTGCCGTAAAGTGGCCTTAGAGCAATTCCACAAGTAAATGCCACCTGGATAACCATCATGTGATTATTATACTTCACATAACAGACACTAAGGGTTGTGAACTCTTTTTTTTTTTTTTTTTCTTAGGGGCCAAACACGATTATGATCTGCATGGTTATATTCCTGAATATTGGTTTGGCAATTCTTTTTGTTCACATCTTGTCTTGAGATGACAAAGCCTAAGGTAAGCTGCTACATATCCTACCTCTATTCTGCCAATTTTGAGTGTATTTATTAAATGCAACTGTGTTTTTTTCCCCTTGTAAAATCACTGTGGGTATTATTACACACACCTTTTTCTAGCCAAAGCCATCCAGGTGAAAGAAACTACCGTGGGGAGCTGTGAGGATGCACTGCGCTCCATTAACGGCTCTGTTGTTGCATTATCCAGTTTCAGTACAGCCCTCCTGAGCTACTCAGATGGTTGCCATCTGCAGTTGGACCGAGTGCTCGCAAATGATCGGTGTGTCCCAGTGCCTGAACATTATAAAATAAAGCATTTGCTTTGTTTGTGAAAGGTACTGCTGCATTTAACAGTTTTGTTGAAATCTAATGCAGCTGGAAGCAAATCATCTATAATAAGGGCTAATTTACATTGTGCACATTCACATCATGTCACATATCCTATAGAGCAGAATATGTCATTTAGCACGTAATATTCATCTTTGGAGAATAAACAAATAGTTATGACATTACGAAATGGGTCAATACTGTTTTCCCTTTTTTTTTTTTTTAAATGGCTAGAACAAATATAAAATCCACCAGTGCACTTATGCTTTAACACCAGGTAGTGTCATGCATCACAATCTCAGATGCTGTATGCACATTCAATGTCTTAAAGTCTCCCCTGCAAGACTAATAATAACATGGCTGAAAAAAAAAAAGTTATGAGAACGGTTTAATATGGAAATGAGATTTATGACGATAAAAGTTTTATTTTATTAAGCTGAAGAATCCCTATTGAGAGAGCCTCTAAAAGTTGCCATGAGAGAATTTAAACAAGAATATTAAAATACCACTATTTACTGAATGCAACCAGAAAAGAACAGGTTTTGTGGTTCTAAAACTGTTGTACTGTGAATTTGTGATGGTTCTTCAGCATTTTTTTTCTGCCTGCATTAAACATAAAACAGAATGCAAGAGATTTGAGAATGTCTAAACCAGGTTGTGCAACAAAAGTGAAAATGTACATGTCCCAAATCTTTTATGCATGTGTGGACATTTGAGTGTTTTTGTACATTTCTAAATTATGTACATTATCAGAAAAATGCACATTACATTATTTTATCTAATGCAGTAGATAGAAATCCTCAATTTACCCTTTGTAAACCAGTAAATATTACCTCAAATTTGTAAAGGTCTTATTGGCAATACTGTTAACTGTCCAAAACCTTATTTATTATTAAATAAAGGGGTGTTATAGTCATATCTAGAAGTTGTAGCTGACTAATTCTGAATTTACAAATTACAGACTCAAAGTACAGATTTTAACCCATTGTTTTAACCCTTTTGCTTTAAATTCACTACATTTAGATTTTTGCACTGTTTGCAACCTTAAAAGTTCAAAGATGTATTTGTTGAGAATAAATGTTGTATTCTCAAAGAGAATTGTAGTTCAAGCTGTACAAATACAAATTGCTCATCAGATGGTTTCTGTAACATGACTTGCATATGCATTACATTTAGCTAATAATTAAATAGTATTCAGCATGGTTATGATAGGCCTACCTTTCATTACTTGGTTTTCTTACAATAAAAGAAAATTCACCACAATTCAAATAAATTTTCTTCAACTGCACATCTGTCAATCTCTTTACTTTTAAGTTTTATATATATATATATATATATATATATATATATATATATATATATATATATAAAAGATAAGATGTATAAGATATATTATATATAATATATACATATTTTGCTAATCCTGGATCAACATTTCTGTCCCAAACTGTAGTTCTTACCCAATCCCCAACCCTAAACCTACCCATTACTTTCTCCTAAAATAATAGGGTAATGATTGGTGAATAACACTGATGTTTAAGTACTTCCCCATGGTTCTAAACCTAAACTTCACAAACTGTAAATTTGTCCCTCAAATCTGATTGGTTGATTGGAAAGTTGATCCAGGATCAACAAAGATGATGATCCAAAAGGAACATGTGTTACTTGGTGAAATCACGTTCACCATTATGCTGAATCTTCTCTCGTTGAAGAAGCAGCAAGTGGGAACAAAGAATATATAATTAAACTCCACCTGTCCACCAGCTTGACATGTTCTCGCCTGACAGGGTCTGAATGCCAGGCCCAATTTTAGATTAGGTTGGTTGACAGGCCTCTTCTAACACCAATTACTCTGGAACATGAAAGAATATTTCACTCTGATAAAATGGTAAGTCGTCAACACTTAAGCATTTGCAGAAGCAATAGAAAGCTTACAAGACAGATCGGTCAATTCACATTTAATTCCTCTGCTGCACTGAGTCTGTTCAACATATTAAAACTGCCATTTGTACAGCAATACTGCCCTCTGCCTTCAAAACAAAGCAGACAGATCATACAACACTCAAAATTACACTGGCGTGAATGAGCATTCAATATTTAAAATGACGATTTAAAAAAAAAAAAAAAAAAAATCACTGTATGATGTATTGAAAGAAATCAACTCGCTTAACCTGTGGCGTAAAATTTACCTAAAATCAATCAATTCAACAAAGATGCATCCTCAAGAGATGGGGATAAAGTATAGGCTCATCAGACAGTAATGAAAACAGGAGAACATGTAATTATACAACCTTTTATTTCTTTTAAGAGCATAATACAGTTCTTCCAGAAAAATGTAGTTTTTTGTGATTGTTGCAGGCAAAAATCCTTGATTATGCGGCCCATTTTCTTTAAAAATGCGATGGAATATGCGGGATATTTATGCAATTTTATGCGATGAAAGTGCGAGAACTTGCAAAAACTGCGGTTTGATGAAAAAGAGAAAAAAAAAGTTCCTCCAACACCCTGTTCTCACTAGGCTACTACCTTAATCATTAATGTAAAGAGTCATTATCATAGAAAGTGCTGGGAATATTTAATTTTATTTCAGACTGTAACGAGTGTAAATAAGGTGTAGCCCCTTTAAGAGCTGCGCGCCCCTTGTTGAACCGTCTGCAGTGTTATACGTGCGCCTTGAACACCCCATGTGTGCAGGTAATTTCTGTTTGATGCTACTTTTATCTTATTTTGTTTATTAAGTAACTTTGTGACGGTACTAGAACGTGTCACAGACTTCGATTTGGGAATAAAGAGCGAGTTGTGAGATGCCTCCGCGAGTCTGTCTGGCCTCTGCAATACCTTCAGCTGTGACCTATCCTGTCGCGTAATTGCATCACTTCATAACGTTCCCATGGAAACAGGGGGAAATGGCTAATCTTGTGTCAAGCAATCGCAATATTTTTCAACTTTCTGCTAAGATATATGTGACTTTTTTGCATCGAAAATGAGAGGATTAAGAAATCATGCAAGCCCCACATATTTTGCACGGAAATCTGCAATTTATGCAGCGAAAGTGCGTCGTATTTGAAAAAAATGTGGCCCCGCATAAATGTGTGGACTTTGGCTGATTATGCATTGAATTCATGGATCGCATAATCACGTTTTTCTGGAGGGACTGATAATGTGCAAGATTGACTGTGACGAGCAGGGCGGGTCAAGAGAGAATGAGGCAGTGCCCTGCTTGTCACATTGACCTTTTAGCCAGTTGACAGCTGGAAAGTGAAGAAAAAGGAAACATAAAAACGACAATAGACAAGAAACAGAACAGACAGTGGAAGGGAGAAGCATTTCTAATATTCTTCACCCTCCTCATCTTCTCCGTCCACACTTTCAGCTCCGACCTCCTCGTAATCTTTCTCCAGGGCAGCCATGTCCTCTCTGGCCTCTGAGAACTCGCCCTCCTCCATACCCTCACCCACATACCAGTGCACAAAGGCGCGCTTGGCGTACATCAGATCGAACTTATGATCCAGACGAGCCCAGGCCTCAGCAATAGCTGTTGTGTTGCTCAGCATGCACACGGCCCTCTGCACTTTAGCCAGATCACCTCCTGGAACCACAGTGGGAGGCTGGTAGTTGATGCCAACCTTGAAACCAGTGGGACACCAGTCCACAAACTGGATGGTGCGCTTGGTCTTGATGGTGGCGATTGCAGCGTTCACATCTTTGGGCACAACATCACCACGGTACAGCAGGCAGCAAGCCATGTACTTGCCGTGACGTGGGTCACATTTCACCATCTGATTGGCCGGCTCGAAGCAAGCATTAGTGATCTCAGACACAGTGAGCTGCTCATGGTAAGCCTTCTCTGCGGAGATCACTGGGGCGTAGGTAGCCAGAGGGAAGTGGATACGAGGATAAGGCACCAAGTTGGTCTGGAACTCGGTGAGATCAACATTGAGGGCACCATCAAACCTGAGCGAGGCTGTGATGGAGGACACGATTTGACTGATCAGCCTGTTGAGGTTAGTGTAAGAAGGACGCTCAATGTCGAGGTTCCTACGGCAGATATCGTAAATGGCCTCATTGTCTACCATGAAGGCACAGTCAGAGTGCTCTAAGGTGGTGTGGGTGGTCAGGATGGCGTTGTAAGGCTCTACCACAGCAGTGGAGACCTGAGGAGCAGGGTAGATGGAGAACTCAAGCTTGGACTTCTTGCCATAGTCCACAGACAGACGCTCCATCAACAGAGAGGTGAAGCCAGAACCAGTTCCACCACCAAAGCTGTGGAACACCAGGAAACCCTGGAGGCCTGTGCACTGGTCAGCCTGAAAGACATGATTCATGTTAAAAAGGCAATCAAGCATTATTTTAATTAAACATAATTTAACACAATTAAATTACAATGCCTTTGAAGTTATTTGAATGACTCACCAGTTTGCGAATTCTGTCTAAAACTAGATCAATGAGCTCTTTTCCAATAGTGTAGTGACCACGAGCGTAGTTGTTAGCAGCATCTTCTTTTCCTGTGATGAGCTGCTCAGGGTGGAACAGCTGACGGTATGTCCCAGAGCGCACCTCATCTGAACAGATAGGTCATGAGTAAATGTTTAGTAAACTGAGTACTCTGGCACACACCATATCACAGATGAAATGAAGTCTTATCCTCTTACCAATGACAGTGGGCTCAAGGTCTACAAACACAGCCCTGGGGACGTGCTTTCCAGCTCCAGTCTCACTGAAGAAGGTGTTGAAAGAGTCATCGCCTCTTCCGATGGTCTTGTCACTGGGCATCTGTCCATCCGGCTGGATGCCATGCTCAAGACAATAGAGTTCCCAGCAGGCATTGCCAATCTGGACTCCAGCTTGACCAACATGAACGGAGATGCACTCACGCTGTGAAGAGAGGAGATAAGATTTATAGACACAACATTCTTCAATTGCAAGTAATGATTTAACCATTCAGTTGCACATCTTCACAAATTAAAAACACTTTTACTAGTTTTTAAAACGAACAAAAGGCTCTTTGATGCACAAGTTAACATATACAAGAATGGATTTGTGTACCCAAGCATTTTTTTTATTTTAAGTATTTTAAGCACTGATGGAAAATGCCTCCACTGCAAATCAGAAACTGCTATAGTTGCACAAAACCCTGACCACACAAACAGCTGATGAAACAGACCAGCCCTTGTTTCAAAGCAGGAGGGGCGGGGCTGGCTTTGCTTTATTATAGTGTAGCCTGCATTCCTTTAAAATGACATCATCAAAATTTAAAGTATATTAGAAGTACAAAAAACTTTTAGGAGTTTCATTAAACACTTAAAATGGAATTTGAAGCACACACAATGTAAAACCGCACTCAAACCAAGCTACAACGTTAATTTTAGTAATGGAATATATTAAATAGAATATTAACTAGACAAATCTGAATTGGGTTAAACACCTCTCTGTTTTAGGCTGGTCATGTGCATGAACCAGATGGCCACTAAGCGTAACCATGAGGAACGTATTAAGGCTTAAACTCGTTGACACAAGAGCACAGGAATTCATCAAGTTCCATTAGAACGCACGTGGTCCTCCTGACTCACTTCCTGTGCCGGGTAGCACACTGCTAAAGATGTGACTGTGCAGAATCATCAGAACAAAAGCAGGATATTTCACTGTAAAAATACTCTTACCTCTTAACAGCGACCTTGACAATGAGATTTGCGTTTTTATTTTTCATTTCAAGGTAAAAAACGGCACATTTTTTTTTTAAATTGTTCACCAAATTATACCAAGTTTCACGGACTTCATGTTTCTATCAGATACATTTGAACTTATTTCCTTGGAATTCAATCAATTAAACATGTTAAAAAATAATAATAAAAAAAAAACAAGAAAATTAAAAAAAATATATATATATTAGAATTAATTAACCGCAAATTCAAATACATAAATAAAACCAATATTATTTCGTAGGTTATACTTTATGCTTAAAAAAAATCTGAACCAAAGTATATCACCAAAATTTAAAATAATAATCCATAATTGTAAATGGACAGTAAAAGAACAGTTATCACAGACGACGTAAAACACTCCTTAATGATAAATAACAGTACCAGGGTCTACCTCTTTTATAAATTACACAATTTAAAAACAGCTTTATACTCACCATTTTTAAAAATTGAATATTTCGCTTAAAAACGAGGAGATAGAAAACCGAAGTTTTTTTCTGTTATTAACGCTCTCACAGGTTGACTTTTATGAGTCTGGTGAGAGAAGAACTGTGTAAAAACTCCGGGCTGGGAATATTTATACTTTTCCTGTCAGTCGTCACTAGGCGGAGCGAGCGCGAGGAGACGTTTCGCTTCCTGTCACATTCCCATTGGTTCTCTTGAGAATCAGTGACACCCCATTGGCTGACTCCAACAATTGAACCATAACTGTTTGTTTTAGAAATCTGTACAAGCCAAGGCGGTACGATGTCTACGAACTTGAGTATGTAATGATAATGTTGGTAATAAAAGGGACCTTTTAATAAAAGAAAAGAAAATTAACCTCATTTTGTCTTTGATTGGTTTTTGTTTTGTTTAAAATAGGGTGTGTAGCACTGCACATAATTATGGGCATAGATGGCTGTTGAATTTTGCATTTATTTTTCATTAGCTGACCAGTTAAGCAAGTCTTTGACAATAAGTGCATTGGTTATTATTTGCTTACATAATTACCTGCCAATTGAAAAAAGGCAGCGTTTATATCATTAATCATAGACTTGGCATGACTAAACTGTCTCAGTAATTCGGATAATGGTTTTAATTGTAATGAGTAAAATACACCCATTTCCCCCCCTTCATATTATAATTATGTATTCATCAAAATACCACACGATGATGGCATTTGCATGAAATGTAATGCTATATCTGCACTGCCCACATAGTTACACAGACTGAATTGTTCTCATGGAAATGTTGCTGCAGAGAAGAGATCTGTTTTAAAACTGCATAAAGAATAAAAATAGTTACAATAGTCAAAAAAGTCTTTCATTAAAATTATTGTAATTTACAGCAGGAATGTTCAGAATGTTATTGTGTAGGCTAATGCTGCTCTATGTTGTGTGTTCATGCAGGGCTGCCAACTGTTTTGAGTTTAACTGTTTAGCTTAGAGAGTGATAATTATGGATAGGGGTGAAATGGGGGGGATGTAAAAAAAATTGCACCACCGTGTATTGTGGTTGTCAAAACATTTGATGACTAAACTGAGTTTTATTAAGTTTAGTGACAACATGTTAAAGTTTACATGGTGCAATACTGTTGTTCTGGCTTGATACGAATTCCATGATTTCAATCCAATTAATTAAATTCTTGTGATTTGATTCCAATCTTGATTCAATATCGAACATTTGGATAATTATTAGCTACAATGGATACATGTTATTTTTTCTCAAGAAAAAGAAAATCATCGAATGCTGTAAAAATACAGAGATTCCTGTCAGCTGGTATTACTATAAAGGGTTAAAAATAACAACTCAAATGAAATATAATGTGCTTTTTATTATAATAACAACAAGTATTTTGCACATATTTAGCAAAATACTCCTTTCTGTTTTTGTAACCAACTAACATGCATGGTCATTTCCTGAGGTAACAGTAACTATATTGTTCTCCAGTTTTATTCACTTGTTTTCGAGGTTGAAAAATACTGATTGATCAATATTTTGGATGTGTGAGAGCATATGGACAGTGCGAGACTTTTTTTTCAAAGCTTTTTATACATTTTAATTATAGTTATATACTTCTGCTGTTTGATCTTTAAACCACCACTATTGTTAGGCTATATGTTATACATGATTCATATAATTATACACAACAATTTAACACAAGACACCCTTTAATTAGTTTGAAAGAAGGTTTATTTCATATGTCAAAAAAAACTGTAACAACATGATTTTTATTGGTCATAAGGTTTAATTTTCAATGAATCTTCATTTCATTCAATTTTCCCATTTCATGGTTCCTATATCACACTTCTTTCTGTCATTTAATACTCCTCGCCCTCTTCCTCTCCTTCACCCTCTATGGAGTCGACACCGACCTCCTCGTAATCTTTCTCCAGGGCAGCCATGTCCTCTCTGGCCTCTGAGAACTCGCCCTCCTCCATACCCTCACCCACATACCAGTGCACAAAGGCGCGCTTGGCGTACATCAGATCGAACTTATGATCCAGACGAGCCCAGGCCTCAGCAATAGCTGTTGTGTTGCTCAGCATGCACACGGCCCTCTGCACTTTAGCCAGATCACCTCCTGGAACCACAGTGGGAGGCTGGTAGTTGATGCCAACCTTGAAACCAGTGGGACACCAGTCCACAAACTGGATGGTGCGCTTGGTCTTGATGGTGGCGATTGCAGCGTTCACATCTTTGGGCACAACATCACCACGGTACAGCAGGCAGCAAGCCATGTACTTGCCGTGACGTGGGTCACATTTCACCATCTGATTGGCCGGCTCGAAGCAAGCATTAGTGATCTCAGACACAGAGAGCTGCTCATGGTAAGCCTTCTCTGCGGAGATCACTGGGGCGTAGGTAGCCAGAGGGAAGTGGATACGGGGATAAGGCACCAAGTTGGTCTGGAACTCGGTGAGATCGACATTGAGGGCACCATCAAACCTGAGCGAGGCTGTGATGGAGGACACAATCTGGCCAATGAGCCTGTTGAGGTTAGTGTAAGTAGGACGCTCAATGTCGAGGTTCCTACGGCAGATATCGTAAATGGCCTCATTGTCTACCATGAAGGCACAGTCAGAGTGCTCTAAGGTGGTGTGGGTGGTCAGGATGGCGTTGTAAGGCTCTACCACAGCGGTGGAGACCTGAGGAGCAGGGTAGATGGAGAACTCAAGCTTGGACTTCTTGCCATAGTCCACAGACAGACGCTCCATCAACAGAGAAGTGAAGCCAGAACCGGTTCCACCACCAAAGCTGTGGAACACCAGGAAACCCTGGAGGCCTGTGCACTGGTCAGCCTGAGAAGAAAACCTGTTGGTCAGTAACCAAACATAATATATAATTCATTTTATGTTTGTTTATATACAACTACCTACCAGTTTGCGAATCCTGTCCAGCACCAGGTCAATGATTTCTTTTCCAATAGTGTAGTGACCACGAGCGTAGTTGTTAGCAGCATCTTCCTTTCCTGTGATGAGCTGCTCAGGGTGGAACAGCTGACGGTATGTCCCAGAGCGCACCTCATCTGGACAGATAGGTCATGAGTAAAATGTTTAGTAAACTGAGTACTCTGGCACACACCATATCACAGATAAAATGAAGTCTTATCCTCTTACCAATGACAGTGGGCTCAAGGTCTACAAACACAGCCCTGGGGACGTGCTTTCCAGCTCCAGTCTCACTGAAGAAGGTGTTGAAAGAGTCATCGCCTCCACCGATGGTCTTGTCACTGGGCATCTGTCCATCCGGCTGGATGCCATGCTCAAGACAATAGAGTTCCCAGCAGGCATTGCCAATCTGGACTCCAGCTTGACCAACGTGGATCGAGATGCACTCACGCTGTGAAGGAAAGGGCAAAGTTTAAAATCTAACTAAAGAATAAAACATATAAATATCACTCTCTTGTGAAGCTAAGCTTTATTTATTTCATCTCACATCTAAACTTCTAAGGCTACAGCCTGTATATCTTGTTTCTGTGCAGTCGAATCCCAGTGAGATATCATGTTGGATATCGTGAGATCACATTACACCCTCAACTGCTGGTTTACTGGTAATGTCCATCAGCTGCATTAGTGATGCTGCCTACATCATCATGAATATTTAACAGCCTCACCAAACCAACAGCCCTGATATGTGATACGATTTTTCAGAATAAAGGCATAGTTCACTAAAAAATGAAAATCATCATTTATCAACCTCAAGATGTTCCGAACCTGTATGAATTTTTTTCTTCTGCTCAACACAAAAGAAGATATTTTGAAGAATGCCTTTGATGGGCCCATCAAATGTTTGGTTAAAAACGAAATTCATACAGGTTTAGAGCAACTTGAGAGTAAGTAGCCTCTATGATGACACAATTTTCATTTTTGGGTTAATTTTAAATCACTTTAAAATGAATCGCGCATAATAAAGTTTTTTTTTTTTTTTTTTTTTTAAATACATTCGTAATAGGACCTCTATGAATAGGACATATGATTAAAATAAATAAATAAATAAATAAATAAATAATTGACCAACGACCATATCCTGTGGGAGGCGCTGCATCTCGTTTTTTTGTCCATGATTCAAAATGACACCATACCGGACAGTATGGAGGAGACGGCTACACCCAGATCATTTATGCGGCACTTTTCTCTTTGTTGTCTAGCGTGCATCACATCTCTAATAATACCTTTCTTATTTTTCACATTCTTTCTTAGGTTATTAATGCATAGATGACTAAACGTAAAATGCGCACATTTAAATACACACATTAGCATAACAATAAAACATTTAAATACATAATTTACATAAACAAAATCATTTTAGAGAATGTAGCCTACCGCTCGTTTTGTACAGATACGTAAAAAGGTGTATTGTTCCGTAGGCTATTCTATTTCATAATCGAAATATTAATATAGGCTACGCATAATACACTGTAAATAAGTTGAATGAAAATGATGTTTTCTATAAATAAGCAATATGAAGTAGAACCTCTGTATGAAATAAATGCTCACCATTGTTTCTGGAAGTGTTGCTTGGCCGGACGAGAAAGATTCTCAACGGAGGGATCTTACAGTTCGACAACGAGGGGTCGATGTAAGAATAATAACGTTGTAACGGACTGACCTCACTTTATATACTTGTTGTCCTGGCGACTACGTATCTCACATTTGATTGGTCAGACGCTGTGAGTTCCGCTAAATTCAGCAGGCTAGACTCATTTCTATTGGTTGTCATGAAGATTAGGGTTAGTGAAACACCTCCCAGAACCTCACCCAATAAATCTGAAATACTGAATAACGTTTTAGTCCAAAACATGATTGTGCAGGAGATTTTGTTTCAATTCCACGCTATATTCGGCTACTAGGAAGAAGAAAAGATGAAAATATGATTTTAAAATGTGTATCAGGTTTAGTTGTTCTCCGTTACCCCTCCCATGTGCTTTTAATGACTCTAAAACACTTGTCTCATATTACATTATTAATCATTTTAGACGAACACCTTGTATATGTAAACCTTTATGTACAAGCAACTTTGTGTAACTTGATCAACCTATTCTCCACCTGTTCTCTTTGACACTTTCTGTCCCTTTTAAGAGATTAGCCTGTTAGTTTAGTTCTCACAAATTCTTTTACTTTAAATTGTGCTTAGAAAAGGAACTAAAATAGGCACTTTTATATAGCCTATCCAAGGTTCAATTTAGCTAATGAAAATAAGAAATGGGCTGAATGATGATAACATAAGGCTTTGTGTGAAAACAGAAAGAGATGTAGCGGCGAACACACACTAACTCAAGAAATAATCATTTATAGTTTATGACAATCAGCAGCCTTTAATCAGCATCTCCTTCACTAGCCCTCTTCAGAAAGGAACACAAATGATGAGTCATAAATAGATGAAATGACCCCAGACGTTAGGAATATAGGCCATGATGGGACTAGGACACCCAACCCCCTATGCCCTCCTCCCATCCTCCAGCCGTTGCTAAGCGATGAATAACGGAGTTGCTTAGATACTGACTAGTATCCAACACACAAGCCGACATTAACGGCCATTATGTGTAGATCACATGACCCTGAATCTGAATAGCAGCACACAGGGGGAGGATGCAGCTGTCCCAGCAGGGAATGAGGGGATGGCCCATCCTTTTTAATGCCCACTCTTCCATCTGGCCCTATTTAGTTACACCAATGCTACATTCTGTCAACACAGTATACACATTACATATATATTACTTTCTTTACTGTATTTTTGGTCAAATGCTTATTAGTGAGATGAAGAGACTACTTTCAAAACCATAAAAAAAAATATAGTGCTCATTACTGATTCCAATTTTATTACACATGTTTTAATGGGATATCTTGTATCATATTGATCTAAAAATACATAGATAAAGAAAATATATCACAGTCTTGTTATCAACTAAGTCCATTAAACGCTACATTCATTTTTTTTCCCCAAAAAATGTATTTGAAAGATAAAAGCCTTCCAAAGACATAAAAATATGGTTAAACGACTCACTGAGTGATAATTTAAATAATAGTTATTGTATTCATCGGAAGATTGATTTTATGCAATGTTGAGAAAAAGTGAAATAATAAAAGTTTGTAATTATGGACACCTGACTAGTGGCTGGTCTGTTTGTGAAGTTCCACAAAACCAGAAGACCTTCTGATATAAGAGGAGGCTATATAATTAGGAAGAATCAATAAATGATTTATGAAAATTATGAAATGAATCTTATCTTAAATACAAGTGGCCCAAAGTAAATATTTTCAGCTATTCTCTTCTCGACAGGCAGTCTAGGAGAAACTGAAACACTGAAACTGAGAGTTATAGTATAAACATAATAAAATGCAATATTATGAGGATAAAGGTACATTTCCTCTAGTATATTTCATCTGAGCCCAAAACGATTATGTTTTCCAGTATCAATAAATTTTATGAGCCAGACATGGTCGTTGGCCTTTGAAAGATGGTGATTGTCTCCGGAGATGTTTGTCTTCCTCCATGGTTACTTGCATGCATTTTTTTTTCTGCTGCCATACTACTGCAATGCATATAACCTCTAAGAATTATTGAATTGTCTTTGATAAATGCAACATTCTTACTTTAGCCAATAGTTAATAGATAAAACCACTAGCCTATTCATACATGTCCCTTTTCTGCCTCTTCTCTCTCTTTTTTCATGCATGAGTGTTCACTGTTTATAGGCTGGTTGCTAACAACATCTGAGCAGAGAAAACAATAAGCCTACCGGTCTCACATAGCTCCTCATACATGTTTAGAATAATAAAGCTTTCCTACAGACTAGGAATTCTCTGTAATTCTTACATTTTTTCATTATTTTATACACCTGGTATTCTTTTAAATTACTCATTATTTATGTGATTATGCTTGTAACCATTTGCATTATTGTATATATATATAGTCCTTTCATTTAACAATATTTGTAGGCAAGATTTAATGCCATATAGATCAACTGCTTTGAGACAGATTGCATCTCTGTTGCTTTTTCAGCATAATCTCTGATCCTGCTCACTGCAGTGCACAACCCAAGGACCAAAAATCAATATTTTCAGTGACGCAGGCGTACAAAAGGGTTCCTGCTATCCTGCATGACCAAGGGGGTATAACAGGAAGATAAAATACTGATATGCAAATTGTTATGCAAATACTTACGGACATGATACATGCGATTATCTTTTCATTTAGATTAAGAGCTTCTCTTTCACCTTATACTTATACCACCGAGGCAATCCGATATCAGAAGTTGAACAATAGAGTTTAAATAAATATTAGCCAGATTATTGATACTTGATTCGTGTCACTATGTGTAAACACAGAATAGAACAGGCTATCAGTGAACATACAGTAAACTATGCTCCTCTTAAGTTTTCTAAAGTTATTTATTGGAATAAATAACCTCCTAACATCTGGGGAAAAAATTAAAGTTGCGATAGTCTTTTCCTGTCTATCCCTATGATGATCTCAACTCTTTTTCTTTTAATCAACAATTGCTCGCAAAATGACGGTTCACATTTCGCGTGCATATTCCGTGACAATAAAATCAAGTAAATTATTATTAATAAATAAACAAGTAGGCTAAATTGCACTCCCTTCCTGATTTTCACACAAGCCCCCCCCTGAGAATTGCAATTGTAAGCCCACCCAAGTCGTTTGTCCTGGTGCTGGCCTAAAATGGCTTCTCGAACAAGGTGGGACTTGATTTTGTCCATGGGAAACTAATTGGTATTAATTGGTATGGTATTGAGGTTTGGTATTGCTGTGATTGACAGATTGTTCCGCCCTCACACAAGCAAGTACACGTCATTAGAGAAGAGAAGATGTTTATGCAAAGGCTAGTTATTTTAGTTGAAGATTATGAGGGCACAAGAATTATGCCTATCCATGCATGGATAAATAATTTGCTATAAATGCTCCAATATCCCATAAAAAAAATCCAAGAATGGTCAGTTTTGATTTTATGACTATACAAAGTATGGAGGCTTAACAACAAAAGCAGTCTTTTAAAGGAGCAATACTGTTTTCATGTGTAGAGAACTGCAAGGATTTAGCTGATGTAAAAAAGTCCATGACTCATTTATTATGAGTTACAGACTGACATTAAGTACACATAGCCAATGGCATAATCCCAAATAGGGTTTGTGGTTTATGTTTAAAGTTTGCTCACCACTGGCAACTGCACACAGAGCTGTCCCTCCCATCCTATTCTTGTAGTAGCAGGCAGCTGGGAGAATTCCCTGCAGTTTTCCAGCCAATAGGACTTCACTTTCTGATGGAATATTTATATTAACTGATATAGTTAAAGGTTATTCAATAATATATGAAGAGTTCAGATGCAAAAGCCTCTAAATGCCATTTGAAATTTTCATCTTTAATGATGATTTTTATCAAACTTGTATATTTAAGTTCAGTAATTTCACTTAAATGGCAATGATAATTACCTATTAATTGTTATTTAAGTGAAATTACTGAACTTAAATATACAAGTTTGATAAAAATCATCATTAAAGATGAAAATTTCAAATGGCATTTAGAGGCTTTTGCATCTGAACTCTTCATATATTTAAACATAATATAAATTAAATAAGACTCAGTTGGGGAAGTAGCTCCAGGTTCAAACCTATGGTTGTACTCAGACCCTGCAATTATAGGAACGTCCAAACAGGCACAAAAAGGCTTCCAGTTTTTCAGAAACCCAGCAGATGTGAACAGCTCATTGACATTGACAGCCCACGTGACAAATACGATGACATCATTTCGACAAAATCTAGGACACAGAGGGAGGAGAGACTGCAAACAGGACAGTGAGAGGGTTCATGGTACCATGCAACACTAGGCAGAGTCTGATAGCATCTGTCTGACTGTTTCTACATAAGTGTAGCATTCACAAACTCAACACTTTACAAAACAAAAACAGTCAGGTAATATAAAAATTAGTTTATTATGTCCCTGCTGACAATAACAAATCCAATATGGTTTGCTGACTGTACGGCCTTTGCTGTTTTGTGCTGGCCTCTTAAACTATTAAATTATTATTTTATTCAGTATTAATCAGAAATAATATTTAATCGGTATCAACATGATGCAGTATTTTCTCAAACAGTAGCTGTTGCTTGTAAGACTCTACGAACATGATCCCTGCTGTAAGCCATCTCACACTGTTGTTCCAAACCCACAAGCCTTTCGTTCATCTTCGGAACACAAATGAAGATATTTTTTTTATATTTAACTTCTTAATTTCTGTCCCTCCATTGACAGCTACGCAACTACCACAACCAGAGAGAGAGCTTCTGTTGCATGATTTTGATTGCTGATCGCTCTTTTAGCACACATGTCATTTGAACTAAAACTAAATCACATGTGCAAGTAAAAACATGAACTATTATGACTTATGTATAACGAGTGGTGCCCTTGATTTTTACAACAAGATGGTACAGTAATCACATGACGTTTTCAAGACGGATCCGGATCCCAGAAAGCTGCCTCTCAGCGCTTGAATGGACAAAAAAAAAAATCACACAAAATTATTTCAAAATGCCTGTATAGAGAAGTGTCCATGTGAAACATAGTCGGTTATGTTATGTCGTAAGTGAACATAAACAGTTAAAAGGTAATGCATATGTAAAATGCTCTTAAAGTGACAGCAGCCTATAATTGTACTCAATGTTAATCTACAAAAGACTAAGAAAGTCACCTACTACTCTTGACTGGTTGAGCCCTGCAGGAGCAGCTCTAAATATTCACTGTGAATTTAAAGATCAAATATGATAGAGCAATACATATGATATATAAACGCTACAGTGCCCCCAGAAATCACAAGCTATGATTTGCAATACAGTAGTAATGGCATTTGTCTGACTCTGGGCTTTACAGTAGCCTAATAGATTTTAAAAAAGCCTATAATAAATAGGATATCTAGAATGGCTACAAACACCCTTCATATCTTCATTTATCACAGGTTTATTAATAACACATTGAATAGGTAAATGTATAAAAATGTCCTGATATTTTTCATTCCAAAGATCTAATTAAGGATGTTTTGAAACATGAATCGTATTGTCTTCTATCAAATTCACTGATTATTAAAACGATTATCATTCTGTTTTGTTTTGATTGTAAAACGATGGTATGTCACAGTAGTCTTGTGCTTTGATTGCTTGAGTGAAAGGACGTGTAGGCCTACAAGGCTAAATTATGTTAGGTTCATATTCCTGTATGAATATCAAAACGATAAATGCACTAGTCGGTAAAGCAATATCTGGATTATATTGGACAAAACCAGAGCCTAGTCTGGACAAAACACTTGCTCCATGTTAATCTCTCTTCCTCGTTCCGTCATCATGCTCATTCAACTCCTCCCACCACTCCCTCATCCTCAACTGACTGACTCAATCTTGAACAGTATACTCACAGTAGCTATTATACTCCACCAAAGAAGAAATTGCCTGCCTTCTGTTATTCTCCTCAGCGCTCCATCCCCTCCAGAATAATGGTGAGTATAATTATTTTTCTTTACCTTTCAAACATTGTCGCTGCAAAGGTTTTCGTCCCAAATGCGCTTGTCATTTAATGCTCATCTGGTTTTCTTCAAAGCGGCTCGAGCGGCTTTTCTTTGTCATTCAGCGCGCGCCCTTCCTTAAAATGGAGGAAAAGCTCGCGACATTCCGTCGACGTGACGCCCGCAGATTTATTTTTTTTTTTTTTTACAAATAATCTTAAGTGCTGTAATGTAAATAATGCTACAGTTAAAATTGTATTAAGCGTACATACATTAAGTTTAGAAAATGCCTTTGCAATCGCCATCCCGATTAAAATTCACCCATTCATCAATCCATTCATTCATAACGGTGCCTTCAGAATATGATCGAAATTACGCGTTGATGGCCGTTATAAAAAACTTTATCAAATTTGCATGATGCACAAACCCTTTTTGTTATAAACCATATTTAAGCTAGTAGTACACCTGTTTTGAGGGTGCATCTCCAAATATATCTGTCATGATGATGATTTTTTTTTTGACGTAGCCTATGCTTTGAATATGATTGTCAAAACAGTGTGTTATCTGTCTCAATCATTATATATTATATACGATATAATAATCGAATATATTCCTTTTGCAATTGCTGTATAATCACCATGTATTTTAATTAAGAAATGTGACTTAAATGATGTCTTAACAAAAATGCACATTGATTTCCCCCGTCAGATATTAACATATAATTTTCTTGAAATTTGCATCCACCCCTCCTCCATCTGCATGAATAAACTGGGTGGGGACTGCAGCTGTCTGCAGAAGCTCATGTCGGGCCTATGCAGCAGATGACTGGATTTCTATTCCTGTTCTATTCCACAGCTGTTATTGTCTCCATTGAAATTTAACAATAATTCTGTTAAAGCATTTTATTATTTTTCCGATATTGTTTTTTATTGAATTTCTGGGAACTGCCTTAGTTTTTATCATGCTTGTCTTAAGGAAAATTCAACGATTCAACCAAATATTCAAGATTAGCATTGACCAAATAAAAATATTCAAGTAAAAAATACATATTAACCAAAGAATATCCTGAATTCCCTTCAAATAGAGGACACAGCCCTTGAGAAAATGCCATTCAGTTTCTGCATCTAAAAACCTACTATAACTAATTCTCCCAAAATTTAAATCCAGACTCTTTTGTAGACCATTGAGATGACCGATAAATGGGAAAAGGTATATTTCTATCAACATTTTTATTGTTCTCTTTTAATGGCTAGTTCGACACGGTCTGGCAAGCCTTTTCTGTGTGGGTGGGGCATCTGCCTTGTTCCCATTCTGCTGCCTCATTCCCTTTGAATAAAGACTGACTGCTTTCTTTGTTCTTCCTTATGGGTAACCTACTAAGTCTTTACTGTACCAGTTTACTTGTTGTATGTCTGTCCTTAAGATAAATATTGTTTGAGCGGGCTTTTACAGCACATTTATGGTGGTGTGTTTCTGATGCAATGTCAGTCAGATCATGTCAATTGTCACCTAAAACATTGAACACATTCAAATGACAGCAGAATGAGCTAAAGTAAGCCTTTGAGCCAATGTCTTGAGAGCCAGTGACCTTATAAAAAGATTTGTGACTTTTTGTTAACTATAAAAACTATAAAACATGATTTCCCCATTCCCTTCTACAGCGTGAGTGCATTTCCATCCACGTTGGTCAAGCTGGAGTCCAGATTGGCAATGCCTGCTGGGAACTCTATTGTCTTGAGCATGGCATCCAGCCGGACGGACAGATGCCCAGTGACAAGACCATCGGTGGAGGCGATGACTCTTTCAACACCTTCTTCAGTGAGACTGGAGCTGGAAAGCACGTCCCCAGGGCTGTGTTTGTAGACCTTGAGCCCACTGTCATTGGTAAGAGGATAAGACTTCATTTCATCTGTGATATGGTGTGTGCCAGAGTACTCAGTTTACTAAACATTTACTCATGACCTATCTGTCCAGATGAGGTGCGCTCTGGGACATACCGTCAGCTGTTCCACCCTGAGCAGCTCATCACAGGAAAGGAAGATGCTGCTAACAACTACGCTCGTGGTCACTACACTATTGGAAAAGAAATCATTGACCTGGTGCTGGACAGGATTCGCAAACTGGTAGGTAGTTGTATATAAACAAACATAAAATGAATTATATATTATGTTTGGTTACTGACCAACAGGTTTTCTTCTCAGGCTGACCAGTGCACAGGCCTCCAGGGTTTCCTGGTGTTCCACAGCTTTGGTGGTGGAACCGGTTCTGGCTTCACCTCTCTGTTGATGGAGCGTCTGTCTGTGGACTATGGCAAGAAGTCCAAGCTTGAGTTCTCCATCTACCCTGCTCCTCAGGTCTCCACCGCTGTGGTAGAGCCCTACAACTCCATCCTGACCACCCACACCACCTTAGAGCACTCTGACTGTGCCTTCATGGTAGACAATGAGGCCATTTACGATATCTGCCGTAGGAACCTCGACATTGAGCGTCCTTCTTACACTAACCTCAACAGGCTGATCAGTCAAATCGTGTCCTCCATCACAGCCTCGCTCAGGTTTGATGGTGCCCTCAATGTCGATCTCACCGAGTTCCAGACCAACTTGGTGCCTTATCCCCGTATCCACTTCCCTCTGGCTACCTACGCCCCAGTGATCTCCGCAGAGAAGGCTTACCATGAGCAGCTCTCTGTGTCTGAGATCACTAATGCTTGCTTCGAGCCGGCCAATCAGATGGTGAAATGTGACCCACGTCACGGCAAGTACATGGCTTGCTGCCTGCTGTACCGTGGTGATGTTGTGCCCAAAGATGTGAACGCTGCAATCGCCACCATCAAGACCAAGCGCACCATCCAGTTCGTGGACTGGTGTCCCACTGGTTTCAAGGTTGGCATCAACTACCAGCCTCCCACTGTGGTTCCAGGAGGTGATCTGGCTAAAGTGCAGAGGGCCGTGTGCATGCTGAGCAACACAACAGCTATTGCTGAGGCCTGGGCTCGTCTGGATCATAAGTTCGATCTGATGTACGCCAAGCGCGCCTTTGTGCACTGGTATGTGGGTGAGGGTATGGAGGAGGGCGAGTTCTCAGAGGCCAGAGAGGACATGGCTGCCCTGGAGAAAGATTACGAGGAGGTCGGTGTCGACTCCATAGAGGGTGAAGGAGAGGAAGAGGGCGAGGAGTATTAAAATGGTCACTAAATGTCTAAGATTGAAAACAGTAGACCGTAAATTTACAAACGATATACATGAGGTATCAAGTGTAAAGTCTACTCCTAAATGTTAGAGACACATTCTTGATCAGTTATTTTATTTATATGGCCAGTATGACTTTTATTTGTGGAATTTGCTTGCCAAATTTTGACTGAATAAATTGATGGTGATTAAAAATCTGTCTATGTGCAATGCTTTAAAAAATGTTTTTTTTTTTTTTTAGGTTAACACAGGCTTTTAGTTTTAAGACATTCTGGACATTCAAGACAAGTAATCTGCTTACTAACCTTGTTTGGCCTTCCAACAACTTCAGATGAGGGAAAAGTAGATTAGTAGTCACTCAGCAGTCGGTATTAAGGCCTACTAGGTTTTTAGGGAGGTGCAAATGAGTTACAACAGTGGCATGCTTGCATGAAAGAAGGAAAGCAGGTCATGGTATCAAAAGGTCTTATAGTGAAAACCCTTAATTAAATTGATTGTAGACACCAATGTCGAAGATAATGAGGCCAGAAAGTAATGGCAGCTTTTGTGATATTTTAATCAATTGCGTAAAAAAAAAATGCATGGATAGGGTTCAAATATGCTTTGTTGGCTCAAATGACAGTTGTTTCCTCTTCAAGTTTAAAGTACAAAATTTAATACAAATGCTGAAATTAAAAAATGAGTTTTTATAGAAAATGATTTGGGGTCAAATATGTGTATAAAAATCCAAATTTAAACATTAAAGATTAAAAAAATGAAATGGTAAAAAAGGTTGATGCGTTTACACTTCAAAATAGTGCTAACGTAAAGTTTCTTTTTCAGATCAATTTTCATTGGTTTTAAAGTAAAATTCACACTACTCCTTTTTTCTGATCCACCGTTTGCTGGTTCATCATGTTCCAGAAGAGTGCTGGTACAGAGCTCACGCCAGCGTTGTTGGATTGGCATGCAGGGACCTCAATCAGCCTTTGATACCCTTTAAGACGTCTAGAAAAGTGGAAAAATAAGGCCAGTTATTGTTTTCCTACCAGTTAATGTTCACACCAGTTTGATTACTGATTAATCTTTAAGAAACCAAAAGGAACAGTTTGAATAATTAATGATAATTTATGAATGATTCATGCCAGCTAAATAAATCAGTGCGTTAAAATGACTCACTTATATGCAAAAGCCACTGCACCCAAAGCTGATGCAACGGTCAGGATGCCCAAAAACAGCGCAGCGACACCTGCAGATGTCAACCTAGAACCTGCTAAATTTGGCACCGAGATAAAGACATGCAAGATGATTCAATAGCACAATAACTCTATGAGCCTTTTGAAGAACTGTTCTCATTCTGGTGCACCATGCATTACATTTCAACTCACCTATGTTAATATTAATCCTGGCATTTGTGAGAGCCAGACTGACATCATTCGTCATAGACACATTGATACAGAAGATCCCAGAGTTGTTGAAGAAGTGTCGAAGGATGAGTTGGCAGTCTGACGAGGGGCTCACAGCATTGCAGATGGTCGTAACTGGCATATGGCAGTCTGCATCCGACACTACAGTGCACACTTCAGTGGGGAGGCTAAAAAGAGCAGGCAAGGTCATGAATTCTCCATCATGCTATATTTTGTGGCTCCAGCCTCCAACTTCATGCTTTGCCAGACCTCACCTTCCCTGGCAGGAAACAGTGAAGTCAACAGCATTCTGCTCCATCTCTGTTAGCAGGAAACCATTAGCTACAGCCACCTGGACAATCTGCACACTCTCAATGCCCTCTGAGGATACAAACATACACATTATTCTTCAATGAAGGTCTATAATGCATAAGAATAAAGTACAAGTGGTCAAATAAAGATTCTCACCGATAATCTCAATATCTGTTGCGAAGGATCCATAACGGTAAATCACACAGTCAGTTGTGTCTTCCTCCAAATTCACCTCCATGTCAGCAGCTGATGTTTTGGAAACTCGTAAATTTATATATATTTTCATAATTATATTAATTTAATTAACTAGCTATAATTCAAAATATCTCTGAATGTAAAAATAAATAAGAAAACTTCAACTCACTAGTTCTCTTCAGTGTTGTCTTTGACGCAGTGTTCAATGTTTCGGACATCTTAGATCCAGATCTGAGGTTAAAGACCTTCCCGAGGCTGGATCTTGTTGGAACTTCATTTGTAGGTGCAGGTGGAATGGTTTTCATTGTGGATTTCAGAATGGGAGCAGAAGGCTGACTGGAAGCATGATCTGTTCAGAAATTTATAAAGTAAATAGGTAGGCCTACGAGCCGAGGTTTTGAGTTTTACTCTGACCAGTATTAGCATTAGCATGTTTTGTGGTATTTCACACAGACTAGCTAAACAGTAGTGGTCAGTAGCAAACAAACTTTATAAGGATATTATTTTGTACTGAGATTTTTTCTTAAATCTTACCTTTTTGTTTTACTTGTTACTCTACTACATTATAAATCGTTTCGTTCCTCGTTATTTCGAAATAAAGAAATCGAACCGCTACGAAGCTGAGTTCGATTCATATGAACACACACACGAATCTCCTGAAATCGATTCTTTTCGAGGAACCGGTTTTAGTTGTTCACAATCACAGGGAACTATTTATTAGCGAAAAGGCGTGATCCCCAGAGCTTGAGTGTTCTACTGATTCCACGAAAAGTAAATCACTATCTTTTAGTAATACTTATTGTAAATTAAATTTATTTTTAGGTATACAGTTGTGAACTAAATCTGCTTTGACAGTCCGAATCTATCTATCTATCTATCTATCTATCTATCTATCTATCTATCTATCTATCTATCTATCTATCTATCTATCTATCTATCTATCTATCTATCTATCTATCTATCTGTATATAGTATTTTAGGATCTCTTCACACACAAAATATATACATATTTCACTATATTATATTAGTATATTGCATAGACTTCCATTGATTTTATGTCAGGTTAATGATATCTTCTATTGCCTAACTCGAAACATTACCCTCACAGAAACATGTGCAAAACACTAGATTTAAATAAAAATATGTGTTCAATATGTGTCTTTTCAACTGAGGACCAGTAAAATGTCCTCACTAGTGGTTTGTCATTATATTTCACTATAAAAGTGACGATATTTGGCCCTCACAAGTATAGCCAAACCTGTGCACACACACTACATAGAACAATGCTGTGCACCTGTAGTGATGTGTTCAATTGGGACAATGATGCTCTCAGAGGTGAGGGTGTTGGAAGTGGGTAGAGCCTCAGTCGGAAGGTTTGGTGGAGTTGCACAAGATGAATCTGGAATAGCAGCTTGTACGACAACTTGAGGCTTGAAGGCACCAGATGCCATGTAAGTGTGCGTGACGGTGAGTTCCCGGGAGATTACAGTGCCACTGCCATCCCCGAAATTCCAGTTAAAAGTCACGTCAGATTTGCTCAGGTACTGGCTGGGGTCGTGAAGGGTGATGCTGAAGGCCACAGCTCTGTTCTGGATAAATTTCCGATCGCCTTCATCTTTGTCATTTACCTGAGTCAGCGAAACCGCAAAGGGAATCTGGTCTGGAAACACAGGGATAAAATAGTTTCGTTACATCTGAAAACCAAACTAAACAAAAGATCAACATTCTGCCTACCTGTAACACTAAACTGTGTGGATGCATATCCAATAGGGATGAATTTATCTTTTTGCCTGTAGTGATAGATGACAACATCCATCATATAAGAGCCAAGACGAACATCATCAGTGCCGATGGTCAGCGACGAGGAAGGGCCATCGCACACTTGCCAGTATTTACCTGTCAAACACAATAGCGGATTGTCTGGTAAGTGAGATAACTGCACATTACAGTAAAGTAAGTGCTTCATTCCTTACCGCAGGTTTTCCATACAAACACATAGGGAGGTTGCTTGTCCCCCTGTTTGGAAAGGAGAGGAGCATTGGGGAACATAGCGTTCCATGCATCCACAGAGTTCTCCTCAGGATAGACAGGCTCTCCTTCATGGAACTGTGTGCCTAAATTAGAAATTTGACATATTTGTGCATTATTAATAATACAACTAAACCTTTGTTGATCATAGTACTGGCGGTACAGAATACATTTTCATCTTTGTAATTAGGAGATAAAGATCATAGAAATATACCGTTGATAGTGCCGTTTTTTGCCCAAACAACTTGTCCATCTGGTTGGACCTTCTGGTTGTGAGGGAACACAATGTCAATGGTGAAGGTGATTTTGGCACCGGTCAAGGTGGGTGCATCATTTCCCACTTCAAACTTCAATTGTCCACCTGTAGAAATGTACATTCATGCATTTGACAAAGGGGGGGATTACAGAGATGCCATAGAAGAACAATTTTAGTGTGAAGAGTTGCTATTTTAATAAACTAAAGAACTGATTTGCACTATTAAAGAACCTTTTGTGGAATGGAAAGGTTCCATGGATGTTAAAGGAGTAGTTCACTTCTCAGGCGAGCATTTGAGCTTATAAAACTTAAACTTTGTTATTTATTTTTTTAATTGAGCGATCGTTTCACTTGATAAGACCCTTCATCGTCTGGAATCGTTTAAAGCCCTTTGAACAGTTTGCAGTTTGCACTGAAACTGTCTTTTGGACCTTGAACCATTTGGTTCCCATTGAAGTCCATTATATGGAGAAAAATGCTGGAATGTTTTCATCAAAAACCTTAATTTCTTTTCGACTGAAGAAAGAAAGACATGGACATCTTGGATGACATGGGGGTGAGTAAATTATCAGCAAAAGTTTTTTCAAAAGTGAACTACTCTTCATGGAACCAAAGATGCCAATAAAGAACCTTTATTTTGTCAAACACGATTGACAGTTAGCATACAGTTTGGATTGGCGGAATGGTTCTGTTCTGGGCAAGAACTCCCTGCGCATCCATGCCGTCTAGCATAACAGCAGGGAAAGCAGCAATAACCCCCTTAGGGTAAACAGAACCAACATGTATTGCAGATATCATTAATTGATTAATGTACAACATAATTAGCGAATTTTAGTCTGATTCAGCGGGAATTAGAATGCCAAATCTGCTGAGAAACGCAATAGCTGTTGATAATACTGCACACTAAAAACTCCTAGGTTATTTCTTCAACCCATTTTCTGGGTTATTTGTGTTGGGTCAAAAAATTTTTAGAGAGTAACCCTTTTCTGGGTTATAGGGCTAATCTTTTGAACCAATTCCAGGGTTGTTTGACCCAGAAGTTGGGTTATAGTTAACTAATATGTTGGGTTTCTTAAACCTAACATTTGGGTCAGGTATTTAACCCAAAATGTGGGTCAAAAAGAAGAACCCAATTTTCTGGGTTGAAAAAAAGTATGCATTGCATTCATTATCAATTCATGCAAATCAAACCCATGACTTTGCTAGCAACATGCTCTACAACTTGAGCTACAGAACACTAATGAAACCATTTTTTTAACATGTTGATTTAAGTGTGATTTAATTATGTAGAAAATATATTTCTTGACTGAATTGTATTACCTGTCCAGCTGTTTTTGTTGAGTGGGTCTCCATCTTTCCACACTGGGAACTGTTTTGAATTCCATGTCTGATATTGATTGAATCTGGTTTTCGAGTTGCTTCTTCTGTCAACTTTTCCTTATGCAGAAATGAAAAGTTGGGAAACTGCAATGAGATTATTTGGTGGAAACTGAAAATGTTTTGAGAGAAAAAGCCTTTGAAAGATCTTAAACTGTAAATGACTGACTGACTTACAAACTGTAAAGTCTACAATTGGTTGAGAGAATAAGAGTCGGGGCATGTGACCAGATAAAATATGTAGCACAGTCTCCGCAGTGGGACCCCAAATCCTGTGCATGTGATGGTCAGCTGTACATGTGACCACACTTTTGGTTTTACTGCATAAAGGACATTTGCTCTCTGATAATAGCGTAACTCAAAAATCTAAATGCAATACTAGAATTGTGAATGATTGAAACCAAACAGCTGGTGCTGTGCCAATCAAAACCATTACATTATAGGTATAAAAGACTTTTTACATTAATGCTTCTGGGACATTTTGTATTTTTGACTCATAGGAAACATTATTTCCTATTTGATCTGATAAGCTAATCTTGGGAAATTTCAAGACGTACTTTTAATGAATATAAAGGGGTCAAGGAGATTAGGACATTGCCATGCAGATTAATCTACCCGTAAGGTTTAGGAATTGTAGTGGGGAAGGTTTAACTGTCCAGCAAAGACAAAAGAATACCCTCCAGCAACTATTAAGTTAACAATATTATTTCGACTTTCCTGATTGTTCTTTTCAATGCAGTTAAACACCTCTCCACTAAATATAAAACTGGTAAACACAATTCCAAGTACGATATAAAGAATGCTGCATCCAATTAATAAAACACACAAAAAATATAAATACTATTGAAATAATCTTTACTTACTTGTTAAAGCAACAGACAAACAGGTCACTATCAGTATTCTTGAAAGTAGCTTCATTGTGTCACTTTGTTGTTGGCACCTTAATGACTTTCGGCTTCAGAAGCATCGCTCTTTATATAGACACACATCTGTGACTGTGGCTGAATAGCCCCTCCCATAACTTAAGTTTCGCTGTGTGTAGGCTTTAACCTTTAGCCTTATTATTTATTCTCAGGTTAGGTTAAGTAATTCAAGTCTGGCCTAAATTATGAGCATTACAAATGCTTACAATTTAGCCAGAAGACTCTGTGGTTTGCTTTCGCTCAAATCTTAAACAATAAAAATCAAAGCCACTTTTTAGTTACTTTTTATAATAAACAAAAGTGTTTAGGCAAATAAAACTTCACCATTAAATTATTACATAATAATCACACTTTGAATAAAAAGTGTAATCATCTTGGGCTTTGAGTTTCTTGTCCTCAGCTCTGCTTAGCTGTCGGGGATGCTGATACGACACAGACAAATGTGCGATGCTGTGCAAGAGTTATCAGATTACAATACCATTAAATATTACTTGCACTAATTGATTAAACTCATTTATGAATCATGCTGATCAGTAGTGCATGTGCACTTAAAACAAATAAATGTTCTACTTTGAACATAAAGCAATGAACTTGTAAGCGCTGCAAACAACCACTGAACAAACTTTTTTTTTAGAATATAAAATATTTTATTTGACATATTGAGGATTTTTTTTTTAAGAGTCACATTGAGATTACAAGCTCTTTACCAAGCTGAGCTTCTTGTAATGAGGAACGAAGCTGGAGAATGCTTACATGTGATATCAGTGGAGCAGTGCATGTGGCTGGAAATCTGACGCTTTTAAAGCCGTTCTTTCTTAATTGGGTCAGTGGCCATAAGCATCTTACGGTTTTTTGCAACATCTGAATTTTTTAAAAACATTTTAACATACAAATGCAATAGAATGAGTTTTGGTAAGATAAGGTTGGAAGTGTTGATTTTGAGATGTGCATGCATGAGAAACAATGCTAAAGGGGAAATTGTGTCAAACCTGCTGTAGGCGGCTGGTACAGTTTCAGAGTCATGCGAGATCAAGGATGGCTGACTCCAAGAACAATAGAGTCTGTTCAGGTCTGGGCACTCATTCACTGTGAAGTCCACAAGAATCATCTACATGCACAGAGGTTAACGGGTTCAATTTAGCACTATATTTCAGTGAAATTTAGGCGATCACATTTTTTTTTTTTTGCATTGCACTAATAAGAATGGGGAAAATGCACAAAGGGATAGTTCACTTTGAAATTAATTTTTGATGTGTTTTAGCTTACCTCAAGGGCATCCAAGATGTAGGTCTTTGTTTCCACAATATTTTCAATTTTGATATTTTTCAGTCAAACCATTGTTGTTTGTCAGTCATATAATGGAGGTTTAGGGGGTCCACCTTGAAGAGCATGCAGAGAAGTCCAAATTAAACATGATTTAATGACTCATAAATGTACACATTGATAGCCTAAGACACAAAACGAGCGGTTTGTGTGAGAAAACGAACAGTGTTTATATCGTTTTTACCTCGTGTAACCACAGCCATGTTCAACTGATCTGAAGGCATGGGTGCTTCGGTCTGCGGTCATATAAAAATTAATTTCAAAGTGAACTATCCCTTTAATTGACAAAATATGCACCAACTAAAAAGTCTTATTATAATATAAATGTAAAATGTTTCTTTTGATCTTGGGGTGAAATATATCATCTGAATTATGCCACAGATTATGTTCGACAAGGCGTCAATAAAACAATAAGTTACACATTACGGCTAGACAACAATGCCTGGAATGAGAAGTTAATCAGGATTACAACAGCTCTTGTGACTTCTTGGTTAACCCCAGATTTTCAGAATGGGTTCAGATGCCACATTTAACATTCCTGGTTTATTCTTGTATCTCTTTATTCCAGCACTGAATTCAAAGGCAAACCATAAAGGTGTTGTTGACATCAGGTGGAAGCAAAACTGGTCAAGTTGGCGTATAAAAATGGGAAAAGTGAATTTACGGCAAGAAGCTTTGAGTAGAACGTCTGTCACATGATTTTACAACAATTTACACTGCAGTCGGTAAGAAAAACACCCACAAGTATGTTTCTCATAAAACATTATTGTACATCAACCACATTTATAAAAAGGAACCGAGTTCACAAAAATGCAAACCTTAACTTCTGACAAGAAACACCCCAACAATTCAATTCAAAACCTGAGAGTTCATGTGGTACCACTAAAACACAGAAAACAGTATATACATTTGATAAAACGCTATATTCTTGAAAATGGAGGTACATAGAAAATACAGTGGTGACATGAATTGCATTAGACCCACAAAACGCCTTCTCTTTAGTCTTATTGAAGCAGACTAGACACCGGCAAACACAAAACTAAAACATGTTAAACCTTCTACTTAGAAATGATAAAACAGGGACAGGACATGAGGAGTGCATCATATGAGGAATATATGCCAAAACTGTGACAGATCTTTTATAGCTTATAGTGTTACATTTCATTTCACAATATTCCTGAAATGTTCCTCATGATCAACAGGCACAATCAGGAAAGTATGGAGGAATCCCTGCTAACATCTTAAGAAAAGAACGCAACATTTATTAAGGTAAAATTGACTCTGACAGTAGAAACTCAATTTCATGCTTCCATTTTTTTTTTGTCTGTAAATTGATCAATGAAAGTCATGCCATTTAATCAGAGGAGGAAAGTTACAGAGACTGATCCATATAGTAATCTGCATTATTGTGCTATTAACTGCATACAAAAACATAATCAAGCAAGATATGAATATGGGGACAATATTGTTAAAGGTACAAAACAATTGGCTCAAAACATCAGTTTTAATGTGCACTGAATCATTCATGCAAGATTTCATGAATCAGAATTGGATGGCTTATCACTCGAAAACACCAAAATGACCTTGATGCGGTTATAATGCAGCTTTCACGCCGTGACGTAATTACCGTAGTCTCGAAATGAAAACACGTGACCTTCCATTCAGAGCTGGACTGGGAATTGTGCATGTCTATGGCAAAAGTTGGTACAGCAGTCACGTGGTACAAGTAAGAGCTCTCAGAAAATTCCCATCTAAGCTGTAAATTTGAGCTGAAATCTCGTAATTACGGTAATTACAACATGGCGTCAAAGCACCTTAATGTTAAACAAAAATGGAGGTATTGCAACAAATAAACATGAGCCGTCAGCATGCTCGCCATTCAATCTATAAGTGCTGATTTGAGTGTTTAAACTGAGACAGATATAAATATAAACCCAACAGACCATAAAATGGACGACATATTCAAAGAGATAGAAAAATGTTGGGGATAAAACAGTAAAACAGTGGACCCTATTGACTTTATACAGACAAAATATCTTCTTTTGTGTTCTACAGAAGAAAATCATAGTTTTGGCTGAGTAAATGATGATAGAAAACTATGATGGACAAAAGTACCACCAGTTCAATGAGACTCATTCATAAATGTAGACAGAATGAATTTCACTATCATTGTTTCAACAAAAGAAGCATAAAAAAACATTAGTTCAACTGAAAATTAGTGGAAAGATATTTGTTTTTATCAGATTGTACTTTTGTCCATCACAGATTCATATTTACTCATTCACTGGAAGTCAGTTACATCATAGTATGACAAATAGCCTGCATCTAACACCACTTGGGTTTGAGTTATTAACAAACAGATGTAAAAGATGAAACAAGTACAAGCTGGACATACTGTTGTGTATAGTGTATTATAAATGAGCACGATATTCTACAACCATTTAAAACAATGACTGCATCTGCCTCTGAATTGTAGGTTTACCAGACATACTTTCCCAAATTAGGCATATCCTTGTTTTTGGGAAAAAAAAAAATTTGTAAAAATAATTTGTCAATTTTCATTCATTTACAGAATGCAAAGCTTAAAAGTTACAAACAAACAAAAAAGACCACAAATACTTAGCAAACAAAATCAAAATGTTACTTCAGATACTAAACATACATTGTGATGCAAATATTGGGGATTCGTATGTTCATTCTCAAAACATACAAGACGTATCAATCAAGTAAATACAGACTGGGAAGCAGGTTACAACAGTATAAAAATAAAATCCAGAGATCACCTGATGCATTCAAGCAACGACTGCTAATAACTATGGTTTTAAAAGGCTAATAATAAATACCATAATCAATAAAAAAGACACATATATCGTTAGCAAGACTTAAATCCATACATAAACCAAAAACAATTTCCTTTTTGCATTCAAGGTTACACTTTTTAAAGAGGACAACGGGTCCCTCTCATTCTGTAATACATACCCTTAATTCCATTATGTTTTTCTGTTAGCGCTGATATAAAACTGAGTGACATCAAAAATAGTATGTACAATTTTTTTTCAATAAATAACATTTTTTGCCTTTTTTTGCAATATTTTGTTCTATTTTAACATTATTGCCACAGATGGGTGTTGTGAACACACTCGCTCGCACAAAACGATACAGGTACATTTTTTGCCTTACATTACTCTGCTGTCAAACTCAACATCACAGAAAGTTAGAGGAATCCCGGACTCCCAAAGACGACTGATCTGATCAGTGTGTGTGGACGGACGAATGGTGGGGAGGGGGATGAAAGGGTTTATTTGGGCAAGGGTGGCAGAGGTGGGGGTGGTTCTGAGGGTAAAGGTGGCGGCTGGGTTCCTCCGCGAGCGCTACTGCTATACCGGTACTCTCCGTACTGAGAGCGATAGTCAAATATCTGAGGTTGCGCCGGCTGCACCCCTTGCGCGCTGAGCAGCGAGTTCAACATGTCAAACGTGTCCTGATACTCGTTGGACTGGCCGCCCGTATTGTGGCCGTTCGTGTCGGCTTTGTCCGCCTTGGAGTGCGAATAGTTTCCCTGATGGTGCGAGAGGCTCAGGATGTCAGGCCCGTGCCCCATCGCGTGGGAGGGCACTCCGGAAAGCGCCGGCAACTGAAATGAGTTTCTGGACGATTTGATGACTTTCGAGGGGTGGGTGCCGGCGGAAGGATCTGGCAAGTGGGTCCTTTTTCGAGACGACGATGACGAAGAGCTTGTTCGCACGCTGTCACCAGGGACCTTTTTGCTACTACCTGAGGTGCTGGCAGAACTTAAGTGTTTTTGTGCTGAGGATGAGGAAGACGATGCAGATAAAGAGCCGGTGGTGGAAGAGGAGGAGTGGTGGTGGTGATGGTGATGATGGTGGTGGTGGTTGGACCGATCTCTGTGCTTCTCGCGACTTTTCCCGTCTTCTCCGGACCCACTTCGCCTTTCTGGAACCCGAATCCGCACTTTAATGTCCTGCTCGGATCCACGACTGCTGCTACTGCTGCTGTGCCCCCCGCTGCTGTGCCCACCGCCGTCTGATTGGCCCCGCACGGGGAAGCGTGTCTTTGTGGAACTGCGTTCTCGCTCATCCAGAGGGATCTTCAGGACGATAGGTGAGGGGTTGCTCAGGTCTGAGGAACTAGAGCTGGGCTGCTGGTGGTGATGGTGCTTATCTTTCCTCTGCTGGTTCATGAGGGCCTGTGCGGCAGTGGCGTATCCCTGTTTCACACTTGCCTCCATGTTCTCCAACTTCCGCTTCTGCGCCGCCAGTTCATCCGCGTGCTTGGCCCGATATTCACTCAGAGAGACCTTAGCAGGCGCGTGGAGTTCGTTAACAGTGGGCTGCTCCTTGCCGGAAGGCTGCCAGTGTTGGGATGAGGCTGCAGCGCTGGGATCATCTGCTGAGGAGTCTATGGAAGAACCGGAGGGAGGGGCGGAGAGGCTCATCAGTCCCGCCAACGTGGTGTCAGATGATGCCATGGAGATCATGTTCATAATGGCTTCTGACTGATCACCATCTTGCACCTTTGATTTCTTGGCAGTTTGACCTGCAGCCTAAAGCACAAGTAAAAAAATTAAAATAAATAAAAAGATTATGAGGATGCAATTTGGATGGTCAGAACACACCATTCAAATGTTTGGGGTTAGTAAGATTTTTTTTTTTTTATCAGTGAATTTGACATTTACATAAATTAACATAACAAAAGAATTCTATTTCAAATAAATGCTGTTCTTTTGAACTTTCTATTCATTAAAGAATCTTCGAAAAACAAACGTTTCCACATTCGGTCACCAAATCATGTAACGCTGAAGACTAGAGTAATGGTGCTGAAAATACACCTTTACATCACAGGAATAGATTACATTTTAAAATATAAATTAATATTAAAACATAATTTTGAAATTTAGTAATTTTTCACAAATTACCATTTTTACTGTATGTTTGATCAAATAAATGCTGCCTCAGTGAGAATAGACACATTAACATAAAAAAAAACCACAATGAAAACCCTCAAAATTCTGAATGGCAGTGTGTAAAAAACAGCCACTTGGTTACTGTAGATATTTAATGCAATAAAATTGTAATATTTCAACAGTTTTTTTAAGTGGCCAAAATGCAGTAGTCAACATTTCAAGTGGATAAAAAAAGTTCACCAAAGTTGTCCTAAGATAAGAGTGGGATTGTTCAAAATGAATGTACAGTATAACTTTGATGAAAGATTTTGAACCACTTCTGTACTTTGTAGGCACACAGTATTTGCAGTTATCTAGATATAATTAAAATGGAGGCAAACTGACTTACTTTCCAGTTTCTTATGCGTTTTAAGCGGCTGGGTGTCTTCTCCAAGATCTGCAGGAACTCATGAGTGAGCTCTGTGAAATCAGAATCAAAAATCTTTAGGGCAACTTGGGGCAAAATCACACATTACTTGAGAAATTCTTTAAATGGCTATATAATTTCTTGTCCCGGCTAAAACCCCCCAAATTTTGTCCAATGTTACACTGCGGTTCTTCCAATGGTTACTTCCAAAACATCTTAGTAAAACTGCCTTTAAATGTAAACTGAACTAAATAAACCACAATGCATTAATTAATGAAACACTGAACAGAGAAGTAATCACATATTTTCAATTAAACTTTCCCTCTATTAAAAAGACAACCATTTCAAAAGAAAATCAATTGAAAAGACACACAACAGCTACATTTACATACCATCCAACAGCTCAAGGGTCACTGTGGGGTCGACATACTCCCACCAGTGTTTGCCGTCTGTGGAAACCGGAATCTCCCAGTTGGACCATTTACAGGCCAAATGAATACAAACGCAAGCTACAATGGGCGGACTGTACTGTAGGCAGAATGTAGTCAAGTGGAGACTGCAGCAAAAACACAGGAGAAGAAACAAATATTTGTTAGAAACCATTAACTGCTATTGTTGAACTACATTAATACATAAACTACCATGCAAAAGTTATTTAAAGAAATTAATACTTGTTTTGTAATCAAGGACACGTCAAATTTATCAAGTGACATGTATATAATGTTACAAATCATGTGTCTTTCAAATAAACACTCAAGTTGACATTATTTCCAGATTCAACCATCATACTTGGATTAAAGATTGATGTAACTTTAACCTCACATAGTTCTGGTAGTGTACACAGAGAAAACTTCTACACAAGTAAGGTATCTTCTGAATCTACATAAGTAATGCTATCTGAACATACCTGTTTGTTGCCATGAAATATGAGGTTTGAGCCAAATCCTTACTCGCTGGAACAAAAGGAAAGCTCGTGATCAGATGTGAAATCTGTGAGCTTGGTGGGCTAGAAGTACTCATTACCGAGCAATACGAAGGACAGTTTACAGTGAGCAGCTGGTTCTCACCTCGCACAAGCTGTGTACACTTGACAACATGTGTATGAGGATGATCAATGGTGATCTCAAAAGCTGAAGGGAAGAGAGGAGATGAGAGAGAGACAGACTTTTTAGTTTTTCATTTGTACTGCATTGATGAAGTCTCCCACACACAATATACATGATGAGTGAGTGAATCAAACATGGGGCTTCCTGTGCTTGACTGGTGAGATATCTTTGAGCCAAGCTCCTTGCAAGTGGCCTGTAGGGCGATTTGGTTATAGTCAAAGTTTTCAAAACAAATTACCATTATGGGCACAAGAACAGAATTTTCCAAAGCGGCGGACTGCAAAGCAGGACACAGACGACGGTTTACACCAGGGGTTATCACGATAAACAGATGCCAGTAGTTGAAACCATTACCAGTGAAATTTCCTGATTTAAAATGCTATAAAATTAATACGCTATTGCACAAATTCTTTTACGAAAAATTCAAGCATTCAAGAGGATTGAGGTTGGTACTGCAAAAAGATGAATGTTTTTTTACTTAGTACCAGTACTTTTGACATCCCTACTGTACTCAAGATTAAAATAGGATCAGCATACAAAATGGATAGCATCGTAAACCACACACAGGAAGGGTGCATTGCCAGACTGACATGGAAATAGAAATGGAAAAAGGTGAGAGTAGTAATGACTCTTAATTAAGAGATTGTGATAGTCCTGTTGACTCCTGGAAATTAGCAGTGAATGAGAATAAATGTGGTTATTTGGTACATCTCTCTAGTATGGTGATTCACTGACCCATTCTTGCCCTTCCAAACTTACCCAGGGTCTGGAGTATAATGCTCTCAAGAATGACCAGGTCTTGGGCTTGTTGCAGGTATGTCTGAGATTGAGAGGACAGGCAGGTTACTCACATGTTCTCTTGGTCATGGACTACACGTTTACTCGCTCTCGTCAAATTAAGATGACCCTTTTTTTTTTTTTTGCACCAAGCCAATCAGCACCTTATTATACAAGCTATGCCCCTTCAATTCATCAACATATGACAGTCAGTGAGAGGCATATTAATAATACTAACACAACAGATAAAGACCAAAGAAAGTTGATTATACATATCCAACCTAAGAGAAAAAAAAAATTGAGATCATTTTGATTCAAAATGAAAATAAAGAAATAAGAAAAGTGTTGCTCGCACAACCTGTTCAAAAGAAAAGCAATGTTATGTCTGATGCAGTGGTTCTGCCATTAAATTTGACATTTGATACTAGGGCTGGGTATTGACACAAATTTCACGATTCGTTTCGATTCACAAGCTTGCAATTCAATTCTGATTATTAGTATATTACTAATATTATATTTCAATTTGTACAGTCTACTTATATTTACATTACAAAAAAGGAAGTTTTCACAATAATAGTGTTGTAATTACTTTTTAATGACAATTGTTTCTACTCATTTTTTGAAATATAAAAATTTAAATGGTGACTCATGAAAACAACGGGTTCAAATATCCCGTAGATTTTGAAAAGGTTAAGTAAAATACAATGAATATGCAATATAATGCATACAATTAGCTCTGGGGTACATTTTTCTAGAAGACTAATGAATTAATAGACATTGAATGTTTTTTCGGAGGTAAATGTAGCATTACATGGCGTTGTTTACAAGCTGTTTTACTGAGGTATTTCCGCTGTTGAAACACTGATTAACCGATTACATGAGACAAGAAATGGATTTTGGTAAGCTGTACTGTATCTTTCAGGCATACCTTCTGATGTTCATTCATGATTATTTGCTTTAACTAGTAGTAATGTGGAAGAAATGGTCTATTGGACTGAGCTGTACTGTAGCGATCTGTCACACCACATTCATGAGCGGCAAAACATATTTATTGTTTGAATTTCATCATTAAATTGACATAATTTGAAAGCTGAGACTCAGTTTCATATCAAAGCACAAAGCTTATTGTGATTTATTGGATGGGAGGCAGGCACGCTACAAAGTTTTGTTCATTCATCAACTGTTAAAAGATCGATTCTTGGGATTTAAGAAGAACATCAGTAAATCAAAACGAGAATCACTTAAAATCGAGAAATCTATATTTTTAACCCAGCCCTATTTAATAAAAACGATCATTGATCTGATACGAGTTAAAAAGCTGGTAAAGAATTTTTGTCAAGCTAAATAGTTAGGGGGGAAAACAGTTAATTTTACAGGAAAGATGGGTAAAAAAAAAAAAAAGAAAAAAAAAAGAAAAAAACTGAAAATCCACCATTCATCAAGGACTCTGGAAAAAAATATTTTTTTAAAGTATTTCACATTTTCATCTTGGGTGAATGATTCCTTTAACAAAATATTGCTGCAAAAGAACTTATTCGCTAATAAGTTACATTTTTAACAAAGAAAGTACATTGAACCAATGAATCACAGACAGTTAAAAGAAATCGGACGCAAATTCTATCATTACTTACATCACTCCTGGTGTCTGGAGACGGGTCCTGAGGATTGAGACACGCATGGGTCACCTTAATCACATGCTCCAGCTTGCGAGGCTGTTCTTCCACCTTCGCAGCTAAAAAGAGAGCTGCAGGAGCAATCACCTGTGCAACACATGACATTAACAAAGAGGTTAGATTCCTGTCCAATCCAGACAGCTGTTTCAATTGAACCTTTAGCAAAAAGCTTGTCGAAGGATAAGGCACACACATTTCGGTGGAAGCGGGTGAAGGACTGGATCATGTAGAACCGATGCATATACACAATGGCAGTGTTAATTGTAAGTTGTGACCTGATCGTCCAAAGTTAAGGATGGCAATGACATTACAAGCATTTAAAGTCACCATGAAATCAAAATTAAAAATTATTATTTCATTATGGAATATTGTATTTTTTGTAATTTATTTATCTGTGCACATTTTTTTTTTTTTTTTTTGAAAATTCATGTACCCTACCCTTGTAATGTTTCATCAAAATAGCTTCCCCTATAGCGACATCTCTTCTTTGATGATTTTTTAACAGGCGTGAAGGCGGGGCAACCTGTCAGTCACATGATATCACAGCGATACCAAAACACAACCATCCAATCAAGGACCAATCTACATTTTTTCTTGTTCGAGAAGCCACTGGGACAAGACTACTGCAACTTCAGCTTATTGTCGAAACAGCATTACTATTCAAATCATCAAACTCAGTATTTCAACAGGCTCATAACCACTATAGATATTTAGAATGATACCACCGCTAAGTGGTATGGGCTTGTCATTCACATACAATTCTTGTAGTTTAATTAGAGCAACAATCATTAATATTTGACCATATTCAAATGTAGAGAGTGGAAGCACCCACTTCTGGAAATGGAAAAACAGAATTTAACTGCTGTCCATTAATTTAAGGCACATAATTAACCTTAAAAAAAATCAATAAATAAAAAATCGGGACAACTCATAATCTCTCCCCAATTCTATATGTCCTGTTACAGTATCAAACAGGGCAAACCTCCCCGACAGGATATGTTGAATTGCAATACTAACAGACGTATTTTGGAATGGCATAAACAACATATACGTCTATAACTGGAGTGTAAACAAATTGTATAATTAAGAAAATAGTGGAAACCGGAGAGTGGGAAAAGCAATGACACCGGCTGCGCTATTGTTCAGTAGGAGAGACACCTAAAGCTAGGCCCTGAGGCCTAAACGAACACCCAAAAAACACAAAACTGGGACATAAATCGTTTATTCCATTCGCCTTAATTCACACGTTTCACAATACAAAAGGCGTGTTTACTGGTAGACCCGTTTCAGGTCATTACAACGTTGAAACTCAACGCTACACAAGCCGCCCAAACCGGCGTCAGCAGATGCCGAGAACGACGCCTCACAAACTGAAAAAGATACACGTTGAGCCGCTGTCCCATGTCCTGCAGGAGGTTAGCAGCTTGCTGTCGGTACGAGAGCTCTTTGTCGGGATCAAGTCCCGCTCGGCGAGATGGGCTGTTTTCGATTTGTTCGCGCGTGAAGTACCATTTATTGTTATTTAGCGAAGGCGAAGGGAACGTAGCCGCCATTACTGAGAAGGACAATGTTTTAAAATCTCTCTGCGTCACAGGAAGCGCGTCATCGCTGGCTGGAATGCGACAAACTGAAACCTGAACAAAAAATAAATAAAAAAACGAAACCTAAACTATTTCTTCTATTCTAAATTATTCTAATTCATCGAGAATAGTAAATATCATACAAATAATATTAATAATAATAATAAAATATTTTATGAACAGTTTAGTTGGTATTTGCAATGACCATTACAAAAAAACAGTTGAACCGTCCAGATGTAAGGATATGTTATTTCAAGAAAACTTAAATATAAATGATAGATTCATGCAAAACAAGTTGGTTCATGCAAAACAAATCAAGCTTTTCTTAATAAAAAAAAAAAAAAAAAAATCAACGCCAAGAGATACATTTATTGCAGATAATAAATTGCAAAATAAAGGTTTGCAGAGAACTTTTATTTTGACATATCCGTTCAACATCTTACTTTTCTTCATTTTAAACCAATGCGGGAATTTAAAGGCATTCTATTTTATTTCGATATAAAAATGTAGAAAACAAGTATTTGAAAATAAATATTAAATATTTAATGTTACTTTTTGTGAATAAACTACTATTAGCATCAACTACATGTTTAAGAAGCGAAATAGCGCCATCCATTGGTGAGCTTCAGGTTGTGCCGCGAGAGAAAGAAAGTGACGAATGCGGAAGTGTTCATGTTGTGTGTGGTTTAGTTGCGTGTAGTCAAACAAAATGACCGAGTCCAAAGCTAAAAATATCAGCGCCATTCCAATCGATGGATTCAGTAATATTCGCGTCACATCATTATGGAGCTTTCTACAGTCTGTAAGTTTACAGCAACATTTAATTGTCTTAGACATAAACATAATCCAAAGGTTTTGTTTTGTCGCTATTTTTTTAGTACATCCGAGGTCACGTGGTTGGAATTAAATAACGAAAACGATTTATTACGGGAATAATAATCATCATGTAAACTTGTTTCCAGGTTGACTGGACTGAATCCTGGCTGATTTGTCTGCTGGCCTTCCATGTCTTCTGTTTTGCTTTCACCGTCCTGTCCTGCAAATACTACCGCCTTCAGATCTGTCATTTTCTCTTGATGGGTGAGTTTCTGCAATAATTAAATTAAGGGTAAATGTATAAAATTATAGTGAAACACAAAATTACATTTCCGAAAATTACGCACAAGATGTGTTTTGTGAATATTTAGATTGTGTTGTGATCAACATATAACATTAATATTTTGCAGTTACAATGGTTTACAGTGCAGAATATCTGAATGAGTTGGCAGCGATGAATTGGAGGTAGGTAATTATCCACCCGACCCACCACAACCAACTGACTGTTATGTATTTTATTATTATATACTGAATATGTCTCCATTTTTGTTTTTAGGTCTTTTTCAAAGTTCCAATACTTTGATTCAAAAGGAATGTTCATATCACTAGTATACTCTGTCCCGCTCTTGCTCAACACAGTTATTATTGTGGTAATATTTACCTTTAAGAATATACTTCTTCATACATAATACTACAATATGCATCTCATCTAATTATGTTTACAAAGTATGTTTAAGATTTTGATTTAAACTCAGTCTCTTTGTTTTAGGCTGTGTGGGTATGGAGGACCTTCTCAACCATGACAGAATTGAAGATTCTGCAGTTAAAGAGAAAAGTTGCCAGAGAGAACAACAAGAAAACACAATAGAAGACATGAACAGGACATGCACCATTTCCTAATGTTATAATGTCCAGATGTGGAGGGCACACATGGTGTTAGGATGAGGTTAAAACAAAAGTTGCGGTGAATGTTCTTAAGTGTTTCTTTCAGATTACTGATGGATGATTACTCCACCTACTAGCAAATGTTTTTATTATCCAATACCTATTGGACAAAGCCTTCAACTGTATTATGCAACTGCTTTGTGTACATAAAAATAGACCATCCCAGAGCTCAGTTTTGCTTATTTGTCCCTTGTTATCGAGTGCCGAACATGTAAATTGTGTATTTATGGGAATAAACTGAATGTTTTTTTTATATAGATATCTTTGTGTTTGTTTTTGGATGTTACCACGACATCAGATGCACAAATCCAAAAGTCTGAGAGTTCTGAGAGTGAAAATTTTCAAAATAAACAGTAACATGTAAAAACATGAACACTTATATTATTAATCTTCATATTTTTACAATCAAATAACCTAATTAACGTTCACTTAAACTATTGCAAATTATATGATTTGCAATTTAAAAAAGTATTCAATTAGTAAATATGAAAAACACATATTTTTATAATGGTCTCAGTGAAGTATCTTCCTTTAACCAGTAGAGGGGGCAGTACACCAATTCCCCAGGGCAAGTGTGGGTATCTGCAGGTTGGGGTAAAATGTGTGACGAAAGATAGGCGGGTGCTAAAAGGTCTTTACAATTGGTCTCAAAACCTGTAAAATCGGTTACATTTTTCAAATACTGGATAAAGGATGTATCATTAATACCACATAGCCTATACTTAATGCTGACTGGTGGATCAGGGATGTCAGCACGAAATGGATGTTGCAATAGTCTTTTCTTCCATAATGTGATGTATATCCCAGTGATGTGGCTTCTTGAAAAAGAAAAAAAAAATGTAGGACGGGACTTGATTTTGTCCACGGGGAATTGATTGGGTGGTTGTTGCTTGCTATTGGTCGATCTCAAATAAGTAAACACGTCATCAGAGAAGAGATTCATCAGGAAGTTATTTTGATTATGGTATGGGGTTTGGGGGCACATGCATTTAAAAAAAGGTAACACTTTTATTATTATGAGGTATCACGCTTCACTTATTGCGTATGTTGAAGTCTTGAGACCAACAGTGGCAAAACTTCAAAGTTACTACCTTCCTCCCGAGGCTGCATGGAGTCATGACTTCACAGGATCATTTACATTTCATTCTCCATCAATCACAACCCTCTCTCTGGGAAATTGAATGCACCGGATAAGCTGAAGTCTAGCTCTGGATTCCAAAATGTGTCTTGTTTTATATAGGTGTGAGGTTACATTATATTCTTTTACTGGAAAGTTGCAATACTAACAATACTCCTCAAGGGTCTTGAGATTGAACGTTAATGTGTTTCAGAGTGAGTGAGCTGTCGTGAAGTTGGGCTTTGGTTCTGCATTTCTCTGCTGTGAGTTTTTATCTGATTTCCATGCCAATTCCATGGCCAAACCATGAGAGGAGTAACATAGGAACCATCTGAAACAGGTGCTTTCTGCTTTCCTGGAAAGCTTGCTTCTTGGGGAGTGCTGAGATGTCAAAGCCCTGTCCTCTGCGCACTAAAGAGGAAAATAAATGAGTTTTAGGACGTCAGAGGATTTGTGATGTTCTGACAGAATCATTCCAGTGCAACCTCCTGCTGCTTTGTTTAGATCATTCTTTAATTTCACTACCTTTTTGGTGCAAACGTGAGCCAAAACTATTCAATCAACAAGACTTCAAACACCATAGCAGAATGATATCTATCAGAAAAAGAGAAAAAAAAGTCTCCTAAATGAGAAATGTCTGGCAAACACAGCTTAGGTGCATCATTGTTCTTAATCGTAAACTTCATTCAAACATGGTGATGATATCAAACTATCTTTCGCAGCTGTGGATCACTTTGTTTTACAGGATCTCACAAGCAGCATCTGCAAACTATTCGACTACAAACTCCTGGCACTCGACATAGCCAAGAAAGCATGTTAAAACTACAAAGACAGAATACAAATCCACATCTTTCCTCCATCTTCACACTTTTTTCTCAGCCTCCACAGGGTGACATGGATGGCTTTAATATTTATTACTTTCCTGGTTAATTGTATTATCATTAATACCATATATACGTAATGCTGACTGGTGGATCAGGGTTGTTTGAAGACAGCATGATCGTTTTTTTATGGAAGTAATTCCGAAAGAAGTAATTGCGACTTTTTATCTCACACTTAATAGATATAAAGTCAGAATTGTGAGAAATAAAGTCGTAATTGCGAGATATAAAGTTGCAATTGCATGTTATAAAGTCAGAATTGCACGATATAAAGTCAGAATTGCGAGATATAAAGTCAGAATTCTGAGAAAAAAAGCAATTGTGACTTTATATCTCACAATTCTGATTTTATATCTCGCAATTCTGACGTAGAATCACGCAATTGTGACTTTATATCTCGCAATTGTGACTTTATATCTCGCAATTCTGACGTTATATCACGCAATTCTGACTTTATATCTCGCAATTCTGACTTTATATCTCGCAATTCTGACTTTATATCTCGCAATTCTGACTTTATATCACGCAATTGTGACTATCTCGCAATTGTGACTTTATATCACGCAATTCTGACGTTATATCACGCAATTCTGACTTTATATCTCGCAATTCTGACTTTATATCTCGCAATTCTGACTTTATATCTCGTAATTCTGACTTTATATCTCGCAATTCTTACTTTATATCTCGCAATTCTGACTTTATATCTCGCAATTCTGACTTTATATCTCGCAATTCTGACTTTATATCTCGCAATTCTGACGTTATATCACGCAATTGTGACTATATCTCGCAATTCTGACTTTATATCTCGCAATTCTGACTTTATATCTCGTAATTCTGACTTTATATCTCGCAATTCTGACTTTATATCTCGCAATTCTGACTTTATATCTCGCAATTCTGACTTTATATCTCGCAATTCTGACTTTATATCTCGTAATTCTGACTTTATTTCACACAATTGCGACTTCATATCATGCAATTCTGACTTTATATCTCGCAATTGTGAGTTTAAATCTCGCAATTCTGACTTTATATCTCGCAATTCTGACTTTATATCTCGCAATTTTGACTTTATATCTCGCAATTCTGACTTTATATCTCGCAATTCTGACTTTATATCTCTTTGTGAGACAAAAAGTCGCAGTTACCTTTTTTATTTTTCATTCTGTGGCGGAAACAAGCTTCCATAGTTTTTCCTGCCTTGTGATGTTGTAAATCCCAGTGATGTGGCTTCTCGAACAAGAAAAATGTAGGACGGGACTTGATTTTGTCCATGGGGAATTGATTGGTTTGCTATTGGTCGATCTCAAATGAGTGACAGGTTGTCCCACCCTCACCAGTAAACATGTCATCAGCGAAGAGAAGAGATGTCACTGGAGGAGGGAGGGGAAGTTATTTTGATTAAACATTACTGGGGAATTTGAATTTTGATGGTCCACTTTAGACAATCTGTTGGCTATAAGTCACATTGCAGCTACATGTCGACTAACTCTCATTAGAGTAAGTGTAACCCCTATAAAACCAGCCATCAGACCAGTCTGACCGGGTTGGGAGACTAACCAAAACCAGTACAGCAGCTTAGACTGGTTCAAGATGAATTTTTTCCTGCTAATACCACTTGCCTCAGACTGGTATTAACAAGTAACAAATCATGGCTGTGATGTAAACGTGTCACATAAACTAAACCCTACTCAGTGTTTAAAAGTTTATCATTGGTTGCAATTACTTTCTGGTGAGTATCTAAAAATAAAATGTAGTACATGCAGTGAATTTGAATGATCAGATTCATGTACATGTTCACAGAAACAGACCGTCTCAGTGTCATTGCTGTCTCTGTCTTTGTGCCTTCCATGGTTTACTGTAAACGTATCAGCGCAATCGATCTCTGGTGTGATGGTTTAGTTGAAGTCTATCAGCTCAGTAGGGCAGTGATGCAGCCTGTCTACGAGCTGCTAAGAACTAATCAGAGGTCTCTGCTTTTCCCAGCATCCCTGACGTTGACTGCATCCCACTTCCGTCCAGTCACATGACCCAATTGCTACGTTTTCCCATCATAGAGCAGAGTGTGTCAGTGCGATTCTTCCAGAGAAACCGGAGATGAACCGCACACACTTAGACGCACGTGCCGTCTAGACGTCAGAAAACCTCTATTAATGATTTCCTTGAAAGCAACACAAATGCTGTTGTTGCACAATATTGGTTTGACTGGCAGAAGGTTTTTGATGCCTGCAGAATATCTGGAAAGATCTCCACTAATAACGCAGGAAGTACCATGGTGCTAACAGGAACTGCACCACACCACTTATCGTAATGTAAGGGATATGTTCACTTAGAGGAAATGATGACGGTGATTACAAATACTCCCGGATCTTCCAGAAAGGAGGAATTTATTTTAATTCTGAGGCTGATGACTAAAAAAAAAAAAAAGACTAAAAACATTGATTGATGGATGTGTGAATGTGGATATATTTACATTACAGGCAAAGGAGCTTAGCTATGAGGCAGAAAGTTGTTCTCAACATTAATTATATTAAATTTCATTGAATCGTTTTTGTCAAGTGCATTGCAATGTCGTAGCAAGTATGCTGTCTCACAAGAAAATGTGAGTCACTTGCTATAAAAGGCAATATCACAATGCTAGGGCGATGGTTGCTAAGGTGGTCCGAGAGGTTTTTAGCTCGTTGATAGTTGTTACTTTATTAATTTGGCTTCAGAAGTTTGAGTTGACTTCTGAGCCTTTTGACGTTGACTTTGAGTTCTGTCCGCTACAATACAGTTCAAAGAGTTGTGCTGATTTGCAGCTCAAGAAACATTACTGATTATTATCAATGTTGAAAACGGTTGTGCTGCTTAATATTTTTTGTTGAAAGCAGGATTCTTTGATGAATAGGAAGTTCAAAAGAACAGCATTTACAGTATTTGCTGAATAAAAGTATAAATTTATCTAAAAAATAAAATTCTAAATGCTTATGTAAAATATTAGCTTTTTTTAATATTTGATTTTATTTACTTGCTTTTTATTTATTTTCCGTCTGATGTTCAAAATTTGAAAATGTTCATTCATTGTACTTAAGATGTAAGTAATGTATCAAACTGTAGACCCTTTGTACACTCTATTAACATCTTGTAAATTAAGTATAAAGTAAATAAAAAAATAAAGTAAATATGTTAATAAAAACAAATCTATTAAAAAAATAAAATGCTGACCAGCATAACCATTCAGAATTAGCATATTAGAATGATTTCCAAAGGATCTTGTGACACTGAAGTAATGTAGACCCGCAATTGTGAAGTAAATGAATACTAAAATATATTTTAAATACTTTTGAACATATAAATGCAGCCTTGGTGAGCATAAAAAACTTGTTTCAAAAACATTGTCTCATTGTCCTTTTATGCTTCTGAAGTTTAACCTTTATTTAGACTTCTCTCTTCTTTCCTTTGGCAGAGGCTATAAGGATTTTTTTCTTTTGGGGAGGAAGAAACAGAACATTCCAGAGCCAAACAGCAATCTAACACTTTGTTTTTCTCTGTTTTGGCTTCCCAAGCCAGCAAAGACAGTTCGAAAGTTGTTTGGAGATGCAGGAAAACATACAGTTGACATGGGTGTGTGAAGCGTCCTCTGTTTTCAAGCATAGAAAGTGGGTGTGTCTGTCTTTTTCCTAGGATCTGTCCACCAGACGATGTACGGTTTGACCTTTTCTCCGACTTAAACTTATTCTCTGCCCTGCATCATGTTAAAGGGCAGCATGACTTCCCTCCCCCAGAAAACATCATTAGAGATCGCAGAAGAACCTCTCTGGCAGGATGGCATTGTGTGTAGGCTGACTGCGTATGTGATATCCTTGAGGAGAACACTTTAGTGGGTGTCTCCATTTGCACTTTAAAGGCTTAAGAAGGGACGCTAATGACACCGCTTCTGTGCAACAATACACACGGACGCACTTATTTTGTTCAAACAGGGAAGACAAGATGGGTCTTTATTCAACCTGAAGAGCAAAGCATGCTGTCAACAATTATAACAGATTATCATCCCACGCTACAGAAGTATTTCTAAAAAAGGAGAGGAGAGAGAAAAGGAGAGAAAATTAGAGAACAGGTGCCAATACGACAGCATAGTCAATTATAAAGGGGGAAAAAATAGCAAAAAGTGTATACATTTAACGGTAATGAGTACTGTCATTTACAGTAAATACTGTCCCACGTATGGTACGCATTGATTCCAGATGTGGCCCGGATCTGGGCCGACACTATGTTGCTGTCTGGGATGGAAGTCAGTCGGGTTCAGTGTTAGATTGGACTCCATTGACTTTCATTGGTCAAATCATTTCAAATGGACAGTTCTAACTTTCACAAAGTTTGAAAAACCCTGTTTTACAGTACTGAAATCTGACAAAAAATGGGTTTTCGTATAACATACACTGAATGTAATTCATCATTAAAATAAGCAATTCATTTGTGTGGAGGAAAACATAGCCCAGGATTTGAGCGCATGATATAGTGCGTGTTAAAAACCTACTGTGTGATTATTTAAGCTTTATCTGCTCATATTTCTTTAGACTTGAGCCCTTTGCGGATATAAAGATGCCTAAATCATTTTCGCTGTCAAGAAGTTATCAAGACCATATGAGGTAATAAAGCAAACACACTGAAAATCATTCATGTCATTCAATCATTTACAGTAATATGGTCTCAAATCCCTATTTCTCTATGCTATCAAACCGAAAAAATATATAAGCTGTTATTGCTTTCAGTAGCTCTCCATCTGATTGAGGAGGCAGTTTGTATATCAATAATTGAAACTTTACCTAAAATGAATGATCACAGTGTCTGCCATGTTGAACTGTGCTTTTGGGATGGAGCCATGTCTAGGATGAATGGCTGATCACATCACAGTTTATGACAGAAAAGCAAGGCTGCGTTGATGCAAAGGTAAAACAAAATGTTTAATTAATGTGAAACCAGGGGTGAAAAATAAAACAATGGTTTAGGAAGTAGGGTAAATGTTATGAGGGCATTAATAATGTATTTAACATGAATGAAAAATGCATGACCTGATAAACACAACGTTTCCTCTTACTCCAAACATGTTCTCGACAGGACATGGCGCAGTGCACCGTGAGCTGCATAAACGACAGAGGAAATAATTGAAGAATCATTTGAAGAATCTATCAGATTACAATATTGTGTGTGTGGATACATATATTAGCATTAGATGATCTCTTTTTAAATGTAGCCTACAATTTTTCCACACAAATGTCAGGAAAAATATTGCGCACTTAAAATTTTAGCCTGCTATATAATAATTCTATAATACACTCTTAGAAAAAAGTGTTCATTGGGGTAGGGTTCTTTACTCAACACCAAATAACCTTTTATGCTAAAAAGTTTCTATAATGACAAGAAAGAACCCTTTTGGCACAAAGGTTCTTTATAGGCTATTATTCATTCATATCTTACATTATTCTGCAACATTTTGTAGTTGCTGCAAGTAAACTGAAAGTAACTTAATATCACATTTTAATCCTGCTGATTTTTAGAGAAGAAAAACTGAAATGGCTCTCTTCGTGTGATATTGATTAACTACATAAAATGAATTAAATACATACATTTTCTAACCCACATATCTTGAATTTTGTGATCATTCACATGCATTCGTTAATACATTTTAGGGTCTTGATGTTTGTCAATAATATGAAACATTTCATCCGGAAAGGACAAAACAAATGATAATGAATGGACCCAAAAGGTTCCAAAGAAGATAAGAGGGTTCCCTAAAGGGTTCTTATTTTTTGAACCCTTAAAAAGGGTTCCGTATAGAACCTTTTAGGGGTTCCAAATACGTAGCGCTGATAGAACCGTTTAAGGTTCTATATAGAACCTTTTCTTCTAAGAGTGTATAATTGTTTAAAATGCCAATGAATAGGACAATGCTAATTTTCTGATATTCATATGAACATGTATTATTATTTTATTTTATACAAAAAGAAGTTTAATGATGTATTATTGGGACGCTTATACATAAACAGCACCGTTTTGGTGCCAGAAAGCATCAATAGTAGTGCATAACATTATTACATAATGTAATTTTTATAAGTTAAGTTAAAACAGAATGAATTGTGACCAAAGAATCAGAATAAAAACCACTTTTCCTAAATTCTATCACTGTCTTCAACTACACTGTAAATAAGGCATGATTCCAGCTTCTCTCAACCAAAATTAGTTTGAATTGGCTTTCAGGTGCTTTACTCATTGGAGAACATATGGGTAACCTTTTTATTCCAGTCAAACAACTTTCAAATAAATACAGAGAATACTCAGTAATCAAATTTAGTCTTTTTTGAACCTCAATTAAAAGTTTAGAGATGCTTTCCCTATCTCTAAGCGTAGTTTTGCTCCATTCAGGATGTGGCGTCCCACTCGACCTTCTCCAACCTCTATGCTTGTATATTGATAGTTTTATATTTTATGAATTGCCTTTCCTCTCTGTCTCGTCCCGCTCTGATGTATCAACAACATGACAGATGTATGATGAGTATAAATAGGTTTGTTTGCCAAGTTTAGTCACCGAAGAAACATGCTGGGATGATGAATAATACAAACAAACAAACGCTCGACACAAAGCAGCAAATCTGTTCGTGCAAGCTTTATTTGTAGTATCTTTCTTTATTTGTAGTATCTACTGAGTTTGTATATGCATTAATTATGCATTAGAAAATGTGCTTGTGGTATGACAGCATTTGATGTCATCAGTGTGTCATCAGTTAATGACATCACATGCTCAGAGAGGTCAGTACATGAGAGCGGCGAGTGGTCAGCAGTAACTTTATACGATTAGTGAGTCACTGGCTGACTAATCAGATACATTTGCAAATATGAGACGGGACCAATCAATACGGCTCATTGCAACAGCAAAGCGATAAAAATTTCTGTGATCAATCACTCACCATCATTCCAAACGCATAAGACTTTTGTTCATCTTCGAAACACAAAATGAAGATATTTTTTTTAATAATTTTGAGTTCATAAAGAGATCATAAAACAAATTCTTTTGAACTTTTAAGCTAGTTCATATTCAAAATCAGTAATTAATAATCATCTAGAAATTGTTCATAGCAAAATATGCTTACCATTGGATTTTTTTTAATATAAATGACTGATTTCTTTCTGATGTTTTGCTACATAAAAGTAGGAAAACTCTCTCAGCATGCATGTGATATTTTTAGGGCCTCCGGGGTCTCTGACTATTGGAAATCCCATTAGATGTGAGTGCCCGTGTTTGTCTCAAAGATTCTTCCGGAAGGGCTGTCTGTGTTTGACAACGTGTCTCAGCTACAAGGCAGATGGGAATCTCTTCAAAAAGACATGATGACGCAGGTAAGGGCCAATAAGGCCAAATCAAATCAGTCAGAAAAGAATGAGATGTGCAGAGAAAGAGAGGGAAAGAAGGATGGAAGGATACTATTTTGAACGTGTGTCATTCAGAACCAAAGGAAAGGGGATAGTTATATTAAATAGCGTCCTTGTCTGGGTCAAACAAACCCATTACTGTATACAAACACACTGAAAATTTGGTAACACTTTACTTGGGTGTGCATAAGACTGACATGACACCTTCATAACCATGACATGACATATGTCTTGAAATGAAGTAGGGTTTATGCATGTTTATGACAAGTGTCATTAAGTGACTCAATAATGCTCAATAATGACATTTTGAATGCAAATATGACATTGTTTAAAATGTCTTCGTTATGACATCTCGACATAAACCATAACATCATAACCTCTCAGTGTCTTTGTCAGGACAACTTGACATTAAATGAAGTTAAACTGTCAAGTGGTTGGCTTTGACATTGGCTGTCATGAGGCCATATATAAATGTCATGAATATTTTTCGTGACCTCAACTACAGTAATTGAATTTGTCATTAAAAAGTTAAAATGGTTTCATGACAGCCAATGTCAAAACCAACCACCTGACAGTTTAATGTAATGTTAACCAATAAAGCTAGGTGGTTTCTTAAGTTTGATCATTAATCTGCTAGTGTTATGTTAGTAATGTCAAGTTGTCCTGACAAAGACACTGACAGGTTGTGATTTTATGGTTTATGTCAAGGTGTCATTACAAAGACATCTCAAACAATATGATATTTGCATGAAAAAATGTCATAACTGAGCGAATGACACTTAATGACAGTTGTCATAAACATGCATAAACCCTCCTTGATATTCAAGACACAGGTCCTGGTTATGAAGGTATCATGTCAGTCTTATGCACACCCCTTCAAGTAAAGTGTCACCAAAAGTTTTCAGTGTCATATCACATCTTGAGCTGTTCCTCTTTTAATTTAATAGTGTTTATCATTTAACAAGCTGCTTTTCTATAACATTGACTAAACTTGTGTTTGCACAAGTGTAATGGGTTAAATAAAAGATGATTGGAGTATGTTTTATAAGTCTTTCTACTTCAAAATCTCTTTGTAATTAGTTGTGAAATTTACTGAGTGAGAATGGTTTCAAAGTAGATACTACACCAATGTGTGTCTGTGGTCTCGTAAAGCCAACATTATTGGGACAAAATGTTCCCAAACAGATGACGATTTCCCAAATCCTTTAAAGATGTTTTATTCCCCATGAGGAAAACAGCTAATAAGTCATGCTAATTGATGTTTTTTGAACATGCAGGGAGTTTTCTGTGATAGGTTTAGTGTAAGGCGATAGAATTAGCAGTTACAATATATAGAAACTACATTTACAGTTACAAACAAATAATCGTGTATATGGAAAGTCCCCAAAAAACACGAAAACACAACATTAGTGTGTTTGGCTGGTGATGTCCTAGTGAATTATTATTATGGAAACTCTTAGTACTGATAATGTGGTCGGATCAGAAACATTTGTCAAAAAAGCTAAAAAAAAAAAAAGAAAATGGTCGTATAAACCTTCATATATAACGTGGCACTCAGGCCCACTTTGAACACAGACAGTACTTGGGCGTCGAGTGGTGTAAATTATTCGGACAATTATGAAAATCACCTTCAAAGGCTATTGTGTTAGTCACTCGTGGTCTCTTTCAACAGAATCTCAGTGATGTCACAAGTTAGTTTGATCTCAAGTCATCAAATCAAACCAAACATAAGCATCATTACAACAGCTATATTGATTGCAATATGGATGATTACATCACCAGCATTGGTCGTTCCGGCTCTAAAGGCTGTTATTGTTTGTTTATAAGCTGGCGAGCGTTTATTTGATCATATAGTGTGCATGCGTGCAGGAGGTAGTGTGCGAGGAAAGCATGCTGAGTGTGGTTTGGCTGGATCATTCAGCAGTGATAGTGCTTTAATGACATGGGGGAAGCCTCAATTCAGCACATTACTTACTGATTTCAAAACATCCACATGCAGCGATGCACACGTACACATGCTTGTTTTAAAATCACAGTGGAGAAATTCCATGAAATCGTATTGTTTTTATACTGAGCTATGATAACACACTCTTTTGGCAGGAAAAATAAATGAACACCCTGTGTCTAAAAGTACAGCGGAGACTAGACTAGGCCCATATTAAAAAAATAAAACAAATCACAAGCAAAGGCTAGCTTTTATAGTTCAATAGTCCAGTTTACACCAAGATCAATAACTATTGTGCACTGTAAAAAAATTACCGTGATTTTAACGGTAAAAGACTGTAAAAATGCTACAGTGCAAAACTGTTAATTGGTAAACGGAAAGTTTCCGTACTATACACGGTAAATAACTGTGATATAATTTTACAGTAAAATACCTTTAAATTTACAGTTTTTGAACGTGAAAAAGAACAAATCATTGTATAATTTACAGTGAAAAACCGTAAATTGACATTCCCACAATTCCCTTTGTGACACTTCACATTTTATGTATTTTTGTTGAAATAACTATGGTTCCTCATAGTTTTATTGTTTTTTTTTCTAATCAGTTATGTACATTAGGGTTTTATGTTACATTTGATGTTGTTAAATTAATGTTTATTGCATTTTTTTTAATTTCATGTGTGTTACCATGATGGTGCTTAATGTTTGTGTGAATGACATTGTGCAGCTTACATAAATATTGCTTTATACAAGTGTTCACTTGTGATGAGCTGTGATTGCTCATGTAACTCATCACTGCTGTGATGATTGTTGGTTGTCAGTGTATTGCAATGGTCTAAAACAGATATCAATACATCAATAAGTTGGTAAATCCACATTTTATCAGAAAATAAAACACGGTTTATTACTGTAAATTTTAAGTTAAGTCTGTAAAACAATTAACGTTCCTACCGTATTTTTAACGGTAAAGTTCTGGCAACCACAGCTGCCGTTTTTTTACCGTCAAATTTACGGTTTATTTTTTTACAGTGTGATAGCATCCACAACAATGCCACTTTAAAATAATTTTCGACATGAAGTGGAAGATGAGATCTTCCCTATTGTGACGTGAGGTGTAATGGCTTCTTGAACAAGAAAATATAGGGTATCTTTAAAGTAAACAAACATGCAAAATTAAATGGGATGAATTGCAATCTAACATTTGTTACCTAAAAGGGTCAGGGGGGTTTATAGCAGCTATAAATACAGAGAATGATTTTAGTCCACCTTCTGCAGCCTCTGCTGGCAACACACGCAACACATGACAGTAGGAGTATGATTGAAGCATTCCTAAATTTTTGCTTTTATCTTGCTGCAGTCAGGGTGAAAGTGCCAGGGTCAGAACCGGCTTGATACGAAAGTTACAGATTAAAACTATAAAGTTTTATAGGTTCAACTTAATAACACATGCTTAGAAATGCTCAAAGAGTCTACTTTTTGATTGTTAGTGCTGTCGCCGTGGTGATGATGGAGGGAGTTCATTAATAACTAACAGGATGAAATGAAACGTGTCTGGATAAATCCACACATACGCAGAGAAACTAACTTGGGCCGCAGACACGGCATTACGAATGACTCTTCTCTCTCGCTCTACACCCCATCTCCTTTTCAAAGATCACGAAGATTTTCTGAGCAGATAATGATAATGTCAGAATGTCAGATATTATCTTTCTATTTCTGTGTCTCAAAGTCTTCTGTCTACTTTGCAGCTTTAATGAATGGAATTGTGAATTCGGCTGCAGGCTGACGAAGTCGGATTGGATGAAGCAAGCCTTTGAGAATGACTTGAGAGGTGATCAAATGAATGACCAAATCATTCATTAGACTGAATTTGATCAGCCATACAGCTCAGCTTCCATATAGTGTAAAGAAATAAAACCTCTATAGTATCTGAAACCATTTAGTTTGTTGTGGTTTGCTGCCAGAGGGTTGCTATGTGTTGGACTTCTGAGTGGTTTTAGGCCTCGTCCCTTTTCCCTGCTAACTTAAGGCCTCATCACTATCACTATCCCTATCACTGTAATGATTCGTTCATGAACCAAACAAATAATTCTCTCCGCTGATTCATTCAAAAACAATGAATAATTCAGGAATGAAAAACCACTACTGTGTTTTGTTCGGTGTTGTAAAGTTTCGCTGGTGGAGCAAAAACAAAGTATTTGGCAATATTTTGTCTGAAAGTTACTCAGATTAGTTTGTTCGTTTAATTGACTGTTGGAAATTAATGTTGCTTCATTATTTGAATAATAATTCTGATTGGTCAATTTACTAATGAAATTAAAGTCGCCAGCCTCATCGTTCGCGCTTGTCCAGTGATTAAAATCCAATTAGCTACATTTTATGCTTTATATGCATTTGAATTATAAGGCATAGTTCACTTTGAAATTAATTTGTGGTATGTTTTAGCTTACCTCAAGGGCATCGAAGGTCTGTCTTTGTTTCCATAGTAGTTTCAATTTTTATATTTTTAGGTCAAACCGTTATCTGTCAGTCATATAATGCAGGTTTAGTAATCTGAGGGCGAGGGCGCTTTGTGGCTGTAAAAACTGTTAGTTTTCTCACACAAACCGCTCGTTTCATGTCTTAGGCCATCAATGTGTACTTTCATTTACGAGTCATTAAATCATGTTTAATTTGGACTTCTCTGTGAATGCTCTTTGAGGTGGTGACCATAGACCTCCATTATATGACTGACAGACAAGAACGGTTTGACCTAAAAATATCAAAATTGAAAATACTGCAGAAACAAAGACACCTACATCTTGGATGCCCTTGAGGTAAGCTAAAACATATCAAAAATTAATTTCAAAGTGAGCTATCCCTTTAATTTAATCCCATTTTGAATTCATTTTTTAGGAGGCCCAGCCTCCCTTGTCTAACAGAGCACTGATGGCTGCTTGGTAGTTTCCTCTCTCAGGACAACCTTGGAAAGCCAGAATATTAATAGCGTCTCCCCCTCATCTCATGTGACATCGGGAGTGAGATGTTGTCGGAAGGTTAAGTGAATGACTTCAAAGTGTACTTAAGTCAGTCCGCATTTCCCAAATCTGGTTCAGGAAGACCCCCTAAAATGTTGCTTTAACTCTGGCTCACATACTACGCTAACTAGTTGACAAATGTGTCTGGAGCAGGGATAATCTGTCTCTGAGTCATTGGATCATTGGACAGTACAGACAAGATTTCTTGTAATGACTGAAATTTATTACGTGCACATTTACCTCCCTTATAGCAAATGCACCATATTACAAATATATATCACTATGAAATGAATATATAACATAATTGTCAACTGAAGGTCAGGAAAATCATCTAATATATGTTCAAAGAGCCATTATGAGCAATATTAAGCTAGTTGGGCTTAGTTTTGTATTTGCCGTAGTAATCTTTGGCTTTAAAGTAATTATCATTGAATGTATTTAAATTCATCCAAGTGTAAATGAACATCTTGAGAGCCTGAAAAGAAATTGGGATTTCCCCTTAAAGTGAACATTTCTAACAATCACCCAACCATGAGCGTAAAATTGTAGCTAAGCACAGATCTCATAATCATATGAAGAACTTCAGTTGTCTTGGTAATCCCACTGATTAACAAATGTGGTTTGCTGTGTATAGCAGAGGCGGCTATTTTGTAAGGGAGAGCATCTTGAATCACTTTTGAACTATATGCAAAACCTCACAAACGAATGGCATGTTTGTACAATTGAACCTAAGCTGAGCTGTTTTACCTACATGCAAAACAAGCCAAAAGTGTGCAAAAGGCAACAGCACATGACGTTAAAAGTATCAAGACTACCACCCCCCCTGCTAGGACACATGGCTGTATTTTTCTGAGGATTAAAAAACACAGATATTTAAATCCATACTAGTCTAAAATTAAATCATGCACCTTTTCAGAACTGGACCTGACCTATCAGCCTTTGTGCATGATAGGTTGGTATGATTCCTGCCGCTCAAACGATAGAGTATGGATGCTAACAATGGTGTTTATTTCCCCAGGAAATGCATTAACTGGTTAAAAAAGTAAATATTGTACAATGTAAAATAAACTAGGTAGAAATGTCTACCAAATGCATAAATGTAAGAATAAAAAAGCCCTAACCATGCATTTCAGCATCTTTTTCCAGTTTGCATTGTAAAAACTGTTTAAAAAGCAATCACTGCAATTCCAATTAATACGGTACTGAAATCACACAAGCAAAGAATCAACAAATTGTTTTTTCTTGTCATTTGGTTCATTCAACGAATGAAATGAATAAGTTGACTGGGGAAAATATTCGTTCATTTTGATGAACGAGTTTGAACAGGAGAGTCACGAACGCGCATAAGGACAGAGAAAGGTGAGTATTTGTGCTTATAAAACTTACACTTTGTTATTTTATTTTTTTAAACGATCGTTTCACTTGATAAGACCCCTATTCATCGTCTGGAATCGTTTAAAGCCCTTTGAACAGTTTGCAGTTTGCACTGAAAGTGTCTTTTGGACCTTGAACCGTTTGGTTCCCATTGAAGTCCATTATATGGAGAAAAATCCTGGAATGTTTTCATCAAAAATCTTAATTTCTTTTCGACTGAAGAAAGAAAGACTTGGACATCTTGGATGACAAAAGTGAACTACTCCTTTAATGGAACATTATAGCAAAACGTTGAACATATTTTTGTCAGCTGGGTTCTTGAGCACTAAATCAGCATATAAGAGTGATATATGAAGGATCATGTGACTAGAGTAAAACTGCTGAAAATTCATCTTTGCCAGCAGGAATAAATTATATTTTGATAAAAAAATTAAAATAAAAATGACTACTTTTAAATTGTAATAATATGTCACAATATTAATGTTTTTACTGTATTTTTAATCAAATAATTGCAGCTTTGGTAAGCATGGGAGAGTTCTTTCAAAAACTTCTAAACTCTTACCGACCCCAAACTGATGAATGGTTTCGTAAGTTTAAGGGATTTCCATACCCTAGATCAATTTGAAAAATAACAGCACATCTAACAAAAGCCGCAGGATTTGAGGTATCATTCATGTTCGTAGCAGCTAACTACACGGTAAGGTTTAATACTTGCCTAAGCAAGCACCACTGAAATCAAAGCCATGGAGGCTGATTGTCAGCTTTAATTGAGACAGAAAGTTTTAATCGTACAAAATTAGGCAGAATGATCGATTATAGAATGATAAAGACCTCTGAATGTGCATTTGATTGGTGTTACAGTAAATGTTTAATCCTCCATCAGGACTGTGGCTTGTGGCAGTGGAGAAACGAGCACTTCGACCATGTTTTTGTACGTTTAATTCTTTGTTATTGTGCAAGAAAACAATTGCAGAGGCTTTTTATTTAGCCATCTAATTGGCTATAATCAAACCATAGATTGTGACACAAGAGACGTTCTCACCTCAACCAGATGTGCCTCATCAGAAATGGATCACAGAGCTCTCTTTCTCTTTCTTGCCTCCATTCCCTCACCCGGCAAACTCACGCACACGTTATAGAGACCACCAACACACTAATAACTAAAACCACCGACACACCCACAACCGCTCGGACCTCAGCCACTCCTCTCCTGGTCATAGGACATTATCATTAGTTCTATCAGAGGACATTTGCTCAGGAAGAGAAACAGAGCCATGACAGTGGGTGTGGAAGATCAACCCCGCGCACAAATTATGCCGAGACGAGTCAGATGATCTCATCACTATTGATAGTAATGAGTCCAACAGCAAGGAGCACAGATACATCAGATCAAACAGTTTAGGTCATTACCGAGACGCACATGTGCACTCACTCACTCGCAGGCATACCAGACGTGCAATCACAAATACCGCACACAATGAAAATTATACAAATAAGCACACGCATGCCCACACACACGCCATGGAGGCCAGTGTCCACGGTTTGACTTCAAAAGTACTCGTATATCTCATTCGATTCAACTCATTGATGGTCATTTAGCATGACGTGATGAAAGTCATTATACGTACACACACTTAAAGTTTCCAATAAGAACAAAATGATTTTACAGCTTGACAAGTCATTCATGTGAATCTTGTCAAAGGTTAGTTGTTTCCACGTAGCAAGTAAATATTACTCTTTTTGAAAAGTTTGGAATAATGTGCAATGATGCATCATTCACAGTAAGTATTGAATCTTGATCGGAAAATGTTTCATTTTTCATTCTCTGGCAGGGTCTTTATTGTTAACTAAAACAAACTACAGTGTAAAAGATTATATGAAAAGTTCAGATGCAAAAGCCTCTAAATGCCATTTGAAATTTTCTTCTTTAATGATGATTTTTATCAAACTTGTATATTTAAGTTCAGTAATTTCACTTAAATAACAATTAATAGGTAATTATCATTGCCATTTAAGTGAAATCACTGAACTTAAATATACAAGCTTGATAAAAATTATCATTCTAGAAGAAAATTTCAAATGGCACTTAGAGGCTTTTGCATCTGAACTCTTCATATGATTAATAAGTTCTGGCAAACACTTTAACTCAAGTTATACAAGATACAACTCCTTTTTAAAGTCAGTTTTATGCAATTTAAAGGAGTAGTTCACTTAAAAAAAAAACTTTTGCTGATAATTTACTCACTCCCATGTCATCCAAGATGTCCATGTCTTTCTTTCTTCAGTCGAAAAGAAATTTAGGTTTTTGATGAAAACATTGCAGGATTTTCTCCATATAATGGACTTCAATGGGAACCAAACGGTTCAAGGTCCAAATGAGAGTTTCAGTGCAGCTTCAAAGGGCTTTACGATGAATAAGGGTCTTATCTAGGACCCTTCGAGTCATGACTCGAAAAAAGATTTGATCATTTTGATGAGTCACAAACGCTCATCACAGAACAGAGCAAGGCGAGCATTTGTGCTTATAAAACTTTAACTTTTTTATTTATTTTTGAAATGACTGATCATTTCGCTAGATAAGACTCTTATTCATCGTCTGGTGTCGTTTAAAGCCCTTTGAAGCTGCACTAAACTCTTTTTTGGACCTTGAACCGTTTGGTCCCCATTGAAGTCCATTATATGGAGAAAATCCTGGAATGTTTTCATCAAAAACCTTAATGTCTTTTCGACTGAAGAAAGAAAGACATGGATATCTTGGATGACATGGGGGTGAGTAAATTATCAGCAAAAGTTGTTTTTTTAAAGTGAACTACTCCTTTAAGGTGTTCGAGCCAATCAGAGCACACCGCGCTTTTCAGAATGACGAGCCTTGTAAAAATTGACGTTTCAGAAAAGCGGGGAATAGAGGAGCAACAATAATGTACTTTTTTAACCCCAAGACACGTAAACACATAGCATCAAGCCAAAGTGAGAGAGAGACTGATATGCCTGAGATCTGCTCATCTGTGGCAATCTGAAACTCATCTCTCTCGCCTGCTGAGTTTGGCTTATAGCTGTTATCTTAACGTAACCTTAACAAAGTTTTCAGAAAAAGAGAGAAAAATCCCTGACACGTCCAGAAGCTTCCCATGCACGGCGTGGCTGCTGTTTCCCAGTCTTACAACAACAGCTCAGCGAGTGTATGCAAACAAGACCTCTACACTCGGCTCCATCATTTCATATCACAACTATTTTCATTTTGATGGGGAATGTGTTTTGCCCTCCCCTGACTATCAGTCTCACTGGAAACTGCGCACACATGCATACACACATTTACACAAAGAATTTGGCATGGTTGTTTGAACTAAGTTACAAAAAAAAACCTGTTGCAACTGCAAACAGCACGTCTTTCATTTTGTCACTCGGCACAGATCTGCAAGAAAACAATTCAGAGATAAAGGCTGAACTGACATCAGTGTGACATCACTCAACAATCCTTCAATCTGTCTATCTGCAGGATTATAACCCAGTTTTACAAAAGACTCTTCTGACACGTAATCAGTCATAATTCTATGCCAAATGAAAATGCATGTAAATAATCAACAGGATCACGCATGCCTTTCACAAATACTTTAAACACCTCTGTGTTTAATACACCTGCGTTCCTGAGGAGCCACACCTATCGGTACTTTGCACGGAGACTACAATTGTTATATACACAATTGACATATATATATGTGTATGTGTGTGTGTGTGTCACACAACAACAGGGCTAAAGGCACACCTTAAGAGAAATGTGCTTTTTTGTATGATTTCATTTTTTTTTATTGAACATTGATGGAGCAACAGTGGTTTCTTTAAAAATCTGAAAAATGTATGAGGTGGCAAGGTGGGCCTGCATGGGTAAAAGGCACAAATTATTTATACAAATACTTTAGCTAAAATAATATGTTTTTTAATAATGTATAAGTTAATAATTGTCCAAAACAATCACTTTAGCAAAGTTTGCACTATTTTCGGTTTATTTCGACAAATGAAATAATTAATTTTAGTTCAATATGCAGTCATTAAAATGTTCATTTTAAAATTAGAAATCCCTTAATAATTTAATACAGATTTACAGTAGTAACAAATTATGTTATTTTCATTATATTTATGGTTAATATAATGGTTTCATTATACATATGGTGATCATCTCTTATATATGATATGTACCCTCTGAAACCATGTCAAGTCAACAAATGGAAAAATCAGCATGCAGCTTTTTATTATCATGTTAATGATTGTGCATTTAGCCCTTTAACTGTTACTTTAATTACCTTGAACAAAACTGAAGATCATTACCATTAACAAGACCTTTGTCTCAAAATATAGTCAATCATTTTTGCGATTCTCATTTGCAACAAAAACATTAAATATTAGATAAAATTAGCGCAGAATCAACTTGGCGTAGCTGTCACGAACGCATCAAAGATCGCTCAAATTTCGGCATGCATCATCAAAAGCAGTTGTAGCCCGTTTTATATATAAATATATATATAAGGGCTGTCAAACGATTAATCGCATCCAAAATAAAAGTTTGTGTTTACATAATATATGTGGGTACACTGTGTAGGCCTATAATTATTTTGTATATATAAATAGACACACACATGCATGTATATTTAAGAAAAAAATATTGTTTATATATAAAACATTTATATTTATATATAATATAAATTATATATAAATCTATATACAGTATATACGTGAAAATATTTCTTAAATATATACAAACATGTGTGTGTATTTATATATAAAATAATTATACACAGTGCACCAACATATATAATGTAAACACAAACTTTTATTTTGGATGCGATTAATTGCGATTAATCGTTTGACAGCCCATATATATGTATATGTTTTTTTTACTAACTGATAATGTTACTTTTAAAAGTATGTGTTACAATTTTACGTTACTCCCTAAATAGGTAACTAATGCAATATTTAGTTACTTTTTATGTAAAGTAATGCGTTACATTGCAGACGAATTAGAAGCATTGCCCAATAACGCGATCATCACATTACACAACATACAAATCTAAACTGCCTAATGTTACAGAATAAAATGTTGAACCCATGAAGAGGTACCGGATTGTTCAAACGTTTGGGGTGTTGATGGATGTTCTGAATCTGGAAGTATTTTTTTTTAAACAATTTTCTCAGCTTTTTGGTCAAAATGTTGCTTTTTTATATCAAACTTACCCAAATTCAAGAGTTAATAAAAAAAAAGAATGAATGAGTGCTGGAATTATTTTTTTCTAAGCTGGCGCTATCTGGGAACTTAAAAAAAAAATCTGGCAGGGAAAGAGTTAATTGCATCACATGAGCTAAAGTTGAATCGTGATAATGCCTCAATCTCATTATAATCGCATTATAAGGGTGCACGTAAACATAGCTGTTAATATTGCTGTTTATTTAACTGTTTTTATGTTTATCATCAATAAAGTTGTAATCATAGTCAGTCAATGTGGCACAAGTATTGTTTTGATGCCAGTGTACTTTACCTTGGTTACAAAAGCCTCATTTACTTCCATTGAGGAAACAAACAAATTAGCAAACAAAAACCAACACACATTCGCCAACATCCAATAAAGCCTAATTTGTCTTGTAAATGCTTGGTCAAAGAGCTTCCTAACAGTGTAGGACAATAGTAACAAGGAAAGAGAGAGAGAGAGAGAAACAAAGCCAAAAATAAAAAACAGATTGTCAAGACTGTCTGCCAGTTTATGATGATTCCCATGCAACTGCCTTCCTTGAAGAAAAGAAAAGTAAATATAGGGAGTTTATAGGATAGTTTGTCATGTATTTGTTACTTCAAAATATGACAGCCATTTAACAAAAGAAATGTAGGCCTATGTCAATTTTACCAACAGAGCCATGTATAGAACAGAGAAGTACAATTATGGACTTCACCAAGAAGTTCAGCCAACGTGAAATAAAAGAAAACAATAAAATAAATTTATTGGACTTAAAGAGAATCCCCAAGTGGTAACATAAAAAAATACTTTAGCATCCAAATGCTAGCAGAGGAAATATTTTGTCCATTTCAGAGCTGAGAGGATGAAAAAAGGAAGATAAATGGACAAACCAGATGGGCAGTCAGTCAGAGAAAGACTCCAATAGAAAAGGTGGATGAGGATGCAATGAGATTGACCACTTTTCACCAACAAAAAGCCTTATTTCTACAGCAAGAATGAGATCGGCTCATTTAAGAATTCTGTGAAATGTCAGAATGAGAAAGAAAGAAACGTACTGCAGTGTAACCAAAGTCATGCCACCATATTACTCATTTCCCTTACATGCTTTTTTTTTTTTGTTTGTTTACTTCTAAAGTCTATTCTATAACGGGGGCTGGTGTTTGCCCTTCAAAACTCTTCAATGATTTATGAGGCAATCCTTTGAGTGGCATGTTTGAATTATAGATTTCCAGATATTTACAGTTCTCTCAAGGTTTATTTTAATTATTCGGTCCAGGTCGAGAAAAGTTGAGATTCAGGCAGAATTTACATCACTTCCTGTTCCAAACTTAATTTTTTTATTATAAAACAGCACTCCCGGCATCTTAAAATACTTCACTCAAAATTGAAAATAATAAATCTATAGTTACATTTTTTTAAAGAAAACACTAAAAAAAATTTTTACTGTAATTTATCTTAGCATAGTGAAAAAAAATGATATTATATTTAATGGGAAAATATATACAATTTTACAGTAACATGCATGACCCATCACATTTTGATCAGTTGGGTGTTTAATGCTGTTTGTTATTTCTGCCATACTTCTCAAATATAATTTGCAGATGTGTATATTAAAACTTGGCACATGAAAACTACAAAATATTAGATTGTGTTGCATGAACTGCTTTTATGTTGATTTTTTGGAGCCTGACATCCTAGTGAAATGTAATTTTAACCTGTTACTGCAAATCAAACATTTTCCATTTATTGAAAAACCCTAAAAGACTTTTCTCCGGATGTTGCTGCAGGTTTAATTATGCGTTGTTATCAGTTATGTCAAGTGAACGTTTGTTATTCGCCATACTTTTCAAATATCATGTGCATATTAAACTTGGCACATGAAAACAACACAAAATGTTTGATTTTTAGGTCAAATTATTGCTATGTCTTGCTTATGCCACCAATTCATGAGGTTTCATCAACCTTTCAGATAGCATGCAGTCTAAATCTTCAATTGACTCTCATTCTTTAGGTTTCACTGCACAGAAAATGGTTTTATGATATCTGTAGTGTAATCACTTTATCATGTGTACCAGCCTTTATGAGCAATTCACATCACTGATAAGATAACCACACACATTAAGCTGTTTCCATGTAAACAATCCAAAACACTGGAAGACAACGAGTTTCAACAAAGTTGAATAACGTTATGGTGTTATAAAAAGCAGGGGGGGGGGGGGGGGGGGGTTAAATGTTAAATAAATTAACATTTATTTTCCCTCAAGTTGTCCTTCTAATGTTCAGGTTTAATTCTATGAGACCATTGTTAGGTGTTGGTCTAATTGACTTTTAGGGGCCCTAGACGGCTTCCTACCTTTACGTTGAGTCCGCCCATGCACAGATCACCGTTCGTGACCGGGATGGGAGCCAAATTGCTCCATGTTCTCTTTTGCTTTGAGGGAGTGGTATGAACGAAAGCAAACACAAACTAATCCGAACTCACTTTTCCCTGGTCTGTTTGGCTGACTGTTTCTCTTGCGCTATCATTACCATTACGCAGAATAATTACATCAGCTGCAGCCACTTCCAGGCATCGATCTGTAACTCGAATCAATCCTCTGGAGACACGAAGGGATGAAATGGTGATCTATGGTGGTGTGTGAGGGGAAAAACCTGACTTTCAGGCACTATAAGAGTTCCAGTCTGTCCACTGGTGGGACAGTTCCTGGTATAGCTACGTCTCTGCCTTCCTCCATTAAGTGCTTTAATGAGATAGTGGGCAAAGAAAAATGTCCATGGGATGCTGCATGTGAGAAACGGGAATGAGGATGTGCAGCGTATGTGTGACGAGTTTCTAATTAAAGACACGGCGATGTAAGCCCACGAGGGACGACTCCTTCCGTCTGACAGCCTCAATAAATTGGTGAGAATCGACGACGAATGTTTCGAGACGTTTAATACGAGCGGTGCGCGCGCTCCGTGTCCACGAGGAGTTATCTCAAGTCGCGGAAACATCAGAAAGGAGTCTGACCACTCAAACTTCCCACGCTTGAGTATAATAAAGGACGATTCGCTTGAAAGGATAGCTCTCTCTCTCTCTTTTTCCCAGCTCGTTTTGCAAACCTTGCGTGGTTATATAGGCACCGTGACCGGACACTCGAGACTCAATAAAACACACCGCACGCTCATCTGCCTCAGGCTGTGCCGATTGAGAGAAAGAACTGCAGCCAACGACCGTCCTCAGGTAGGTTAACTGGAGGCATTTAATGACCTACGGTGATTCTTTTTTTAAACTTTTGTTTTGGTTTTTTGACCACATCATACCTAACGTTAATGCTTACACATTTTTTCCCCCCGGAACTCTTTTCATTTACAAAAGGATTTAAAAATTTTTTTTTCAATAGCCTACGCCTCAATGGACTGTGATGCTTTAAATGAGAGTGTGTAGTTTCTTAGTGTGTTCTTTCATAGTTTAACTACAGTAGGCTATGTATCAGTCAGTTTGAATTTGAATTCAGTCTGAATTTATGTTTAGCTTATTGCAAGTCTCTTTAATAACTTGAATGGTTAATAACTTGAATGGTGTGCTCATTTATAGTAGCGTAGCCTATATTTTTCCACAAAACTCCTAAGACATAATGGTCAGCAATAAAATCCAGGTGCAACGTTGATATTATTTGGTCATGGAAGAATTTGATGAGAAATGAGTTGATACTGAAACTTTTGATTGCATATGTGGGTATCTTTCCAAATCTCAGCACAGTTTGAGACATTGTTGAAATCTGTAACTCTAGAGAAAACACATGTGAGTTTCACAGTTGTGAGTTGATCTTGTTCTCTGAAGTAACATCTGAGGAGCATGGCACTTCTTGTTTTGTTATTCATGCAATGACATTGCTGTCGTGTGGAGGAGAAATATATTAATTTTGATTACCTAATTTATTAAAAAACACTTTGTGAATGACAAAAGAATGACCAGGTGCGTCCAACTGGTGTCGAAATAACGCTTCTTTTAAAGGAAGTCGTAAAAGTTTCCGAAGTTTATTTTTAGCGAAAGTTTTGCATCTTATAAACCTTGTGACTTCTTCACCAGGACCTGGGCAGCGCGGGACGTGCGCGCACTCTTGTTGCGAGAGCGATGTGCGCGCTGCGGGCTCCGGTGATGCTAATGGGGCTCGTCATGTTAATCTGTACCTCCGCACAAAACGATGCCACGGCAAACAAGGTTGAAAAAACATTCAGACGGATAATGGACATCATGAGACAGGTGGAAAACAGATCTGACGACGTGAGCGCGCAGAAGACTGAGCGCGCACTCGAGCCAAAGGACGCTCATAATCTCAAAACGGAAAGTGGGGAAACAATTTTAGGTAAGCAGAGCATTAAATGTCCACAAAACTAAAAATGTAAGTTCATTGCATTGGATAATTAAATGCGGCAAGTTGCATTTACTAAAAAGGATAGCACCCTTTAAAAGCAAATCTTTGTTTATTTTTAAGATAAAATGACACTTACTGGTTGTCAAAACTTATAGTGGAACATGTCCATGTTCCTAAACTTGCTTCCACCATAAGTCACCTTGAGACCAGTTACTTGAGTCATTGCAAAAAAATAGTTCTAGCGGCTTGAGCTTTCTCTGAACTAACTTCTGTACCATTTTAGTATATAATGTTGCCACTTGGTTGGATATTTTGTTATGTTATGTAATGCAATGAAATCACACTCTATATGCCTTATTTTTCTTTGGGCTATAATTAGGAAGGATGTAACCTACCCACTAGGCCACTAGCCAAAATCTTAACTCTCAAAGCATTGGGTGAAACAGTGTTGTATTGCACCTGTTGTGTGCCGAGTCAGACACGTGGTGATCAGCGACTCCTAGTTATTACCCAGTGGTCTCTAGCCTAGGATTTTATCATATAAAAGAGACATTAAGCTAGATTAAAGTACCGAACACACATTTGTGATGAACGAGTAGTTATAATATTGGTGTGTCAAATGAATACTAAGAATAGGTGATCATGGTTTGTACAGAAAGCTTGTTTTTGGGGACTAAACCGCTTAGTCAGAGCATGTTCATTGCTGGGGAATGTTGAGCCGAGTATTTGTCTGCTTCAGACTCGTCCCTCTTGAAGGATCAGCGGATATTCAGGATTTGACCTTTGAATGTTTCTTTCTCTTTGCAGAAATCTTTCCCAGAGACCTCAGAAAGAAAGAGAAGGTTATAAAAAACTTAACAGGTGAGAGACTTTTGAGTTTTCTGTGACCTCAAAGCAACAAAGGAAAACAGAAGTGTTTGAGAATTTTAACTGGGCTGTTTTCTTTCCATCAGGTAATCTTTATTTCGGTCCAAAATGCAGGAAGCATGTCTACAGGCTTTACCATAACACCAGAGACTGCACCATCCCTACATGTGAGTACAGTCAAGCTTTCCTATCTCTTCAGACCCCACAAACGAGTTACACCTCTGCCCACATGCACCACGACCCTGTACAAACTGTCTTTATATTCATGACAGTCTCATGTCGGCTAGGTGCCCCTGATTTACCCCTGCACATGGAGTTTTAACACAGAAACAATATAGGCTACAAATTCAGGACTCATCCAGCTGATTATCCAACTCATCTGTCCTCAGACTACAGAAGGTGCGCGCGACTCCTGACGCGACTGGCGGGGAGTCCGAGATGTCAAGAGGGTTAACTTTACCAGGTAAGACACTTTTAATTCCTTTTTTGGTTACACTTTATTTTGATAGACCATTTTACACATTCTACCGACTAAGTAACTTTGCAACTAAATGTCAACCAACTCTTATTCAGTTGCAACTACATGTCAACTAACTCTCTTTAGAGTATTAGTAGTCCGTTAGGTTAAGTTTAGTTTCCACCGAAATTACCTGGAACAATTTGTCCCAGGAACATATTTCCCTCAGATCTGTTTCTGCGTTTCCAAGTACATTGAAGATTAGGCAAATTAGTCCGGTGACCTAGAATCAACAAATGCGGCATGAACTCAAATGCGGCATGAACTCAACCAATCAGCATGTTAAGGGCTCAAGTCCCACCCCCGAAAGTTGCTGAATTTTGAAAAAGTACTACCTCAGAAGCAGGCACTTTCTCAGGGAAAAATTGTTACCTGGAACTTCATTTAGACCCCGGTTCCTGAGGACAAAACACACATGCCCCTTTTCCACCAAAGCATTTTGAGAGCCGGTTCGGAGCCGGTGCCTACTCGCGAACCAGTTCTTTGCATTTCGACAGCCAAAGAACCGGTTCTCGGCCAGGAAAATTGGTTCCAAAGCGGCACCAATTCTTTGCTTGACTAGAACCAGAGAACCGTTCTTTTACCACGTCACCCTTACGTCCGGGTTAACCCACAACTCGGTGGGAAAGGTTGTGACCGCCATTGCTAAAAACAGTGCTAGTAGAAAGATAGGCTGACCCCAAAATAGGATCACAAAGCCAGGAGAAACATTTGCAGAAAGACGATGTAGTTCGCCATTGTAATTGTTATACTTAAAAGTTGTCGCAAGCGTTTCAGGGAAAGCCAAGACATATGGTGAGGTACACAGTGATGTAACAACGTCATTCGCTGGGCTCGCTAGTCAGTGGAAAAACAAACAGGTTCTGAAAAGGGTCGCAAGTACCCCTTTTCCACCAACAAGAACCAGGTGGTGGTTCAGAGCTAGAGCTAGTGGCGGTTCGTAGTTGGTTCGACTGATGAGCTTTCAAAGAATCGTTTTGTCTTTCCACAGGCTAGAGAGCCATCACTGTATACATCTCATGTTGCCCAGCAATGCTAGTGCGGCACGCACAAACACACCAGGCTTGTTCGAGATGGATTGGCACAGCGAATCTCGAACTGCGAGAGCGATCCAAAAGCAGGAGTCGTAACGTTATGCTCTCCAAACACTCCCGCAGCTCCGATCAGTCCACGGCGCTCCGATCATCTCGGACAAGCCTTTCATCAACAATGCCGGTCGTTGCGTTACTATTTATGCTCATGGCTTTGCAAACCTACATCGGTATCCAAACACGGCGAATCCAGCACGTTCGTGTAGCTCGCCGTAGCTTGCATTAATGGAGATTACAATCGAGCTGCTATTAGCATTATTAGCTGCTATTTAAAAAATGGCGGTCACAAGTTTCTATTCGTCTTGTTGGTCACGGTAACCCCGCCCCCAGCCGCTGACGTAAGCGGTTCTTACTTCTAGACCAGCAATGATTTGGTGCTACTTAAGAACCACTTTTACTGGTTTGGAGCTGGTGCTTTGGGGGTCGAAAAACAAAGAATCGATTTGAAACTAGGCTCTGGCTCCGAACCAGCACCAGCTCTGATTTGGTGAAAAAGGGGTAAAGTTGAACCAACTTTGAACCAGCACCAGTTCCGAACCAGTTCTTTTTTGGTGGAAAAGGGGTAACAGAGTACCACCCTAAAGTTCCCAGATCCTGGGGAAAGTTTCTGCGGTGGAAGCATGGCTATGGCTGTAGAGGGAGCATCAAAATTAAGTGTTAGCAGATAAGCAGACCGTCTAATAATACTAATGAAAGTTGACATGTAGTTACAAAGTTACTTCTAGGTAGTAGAATGATAAAAGTGGACCATCAATATGAAGTGCTTCCCTTCTTTTATCACTGAATGAAGGAAAATTGAGAGTTGCAAGAAATTGGAGAAGAGATGGGGAATGGGATATGCAGGGTTCCCATGATGCTGAAAAAGTTATGAAAATTAATTAAAGTCATTGAAATGCGCCTTCATTTAAATAATGACATCTATATGCATTGATTTAAAACTATAAATATTTAATTAGTCTAATTGTAATTAGTCAGTTTTAGTCAGAATTTGTGGGAACTCAGATTAAAAAAAAAGTTAACACTTTACAATAAGGTTCATTAGTTAACATTAGTTAACTACATTAGTTAACATGTACAATATGTGAACAATACTTCTTCTGCATTTATTAATCTTAGTTAATATTAATTCCAACATTTACTAATATGTTGTTAAAATCAAAAGTTGTATTAGTTAACATTAGTTAATGGACTGTGAACTAACATTAACACACAATGAACCGCTGTATTTGTATTAAAGGATTAGTTCACTTTTGAAAAAACTTTTGCTGATAATTTACTCACCCCCATGTCATCCAAGATGTCCATGTCTTTCTTTCCTCAGTCGAAAAGAAATTTAGGTTTTTGATGAAAACATTTTCTCCATATAATGGACTTCAATGGGAACCGGATGGTTCAGGTCCAAAAGATAGTGTTAATAACAGTTTCAGATGCAGCTTCAAATGTCTTTAAACGATATCAGACGATGAATAAGGGTCTTATCATGCGAAACGATCGGTTATTTCAAAGCTTATTCCAAAAATGTAACTTTTCTAAGGACAAATGCTAGCCTTTCTCCATTCTGTGAGGCGCGTTTGCAACGTCACATAGTACGTAATTACGTTTAAAAGGTCACGGGCGACGTAGCCAGAAGTACAGAGTCAGAGTGTTTACAAGTTGAACGCATAGGTTGAACGTGAAAACTAACTCAAACGGCGTTTACAAAAAAGGAATTGAAAGGTAAAACAACGATGTCGGACGATTTTGATTCTGTACTTCCGGCTACGTCGCCCATGACCTTTTGAACGTAATTACGTATTACGTGACGTTACAAACGCGCCTCACAGAATAGAGCGAGGCTAGCATTTGTCCTTAGAAAAGTTACATTTTTGGAATAAGCTTTGAAATAACCGATCGTTTCGCATGATAAGACCCTTATTCATCGTCTGATATCGTTTAAAGACATTTGAAGCTGCATCTGAAACTGTTATTAACACTATCTTTTGGACCTGAACCATCCGGTTCCCATTGAAGTCCATTATATGGAGAAAATGTTTTCATCAAAAACCTAAATTTCTTTTCGACTGAGGAAAGAAAGACATGGACATCTTGGATGACATGGGGGTGAGTAAATTATCAGCAAAAGTTTTTTCAAAAGTGAACTACTCCTTTAACATTAACAAAGATTAATAAACACTGTAACTAATGCATTGCTCATTGTTAGTTCATGTTAGTTAATGCATTTACTAATGTTAAATAATGAACCTTATTGTAAAGTGTTACCAAAAAAAAAAGATGTTGCATATCTATCTAGGTAAATAACAAAAGTATAGCAAAAAAGTGATTTATTCCGCACTTTCAGAGAGGATGCATGCAGTTAAATGCTTTAAGACCGAGAACACATTCCAGGATTAGATGACTTATCCAACCTATTACAGATAAACCTCTGCGTTTTAGCGTTAAGATCTCTTGGATGTGATTTATGAAGCATGTATACAAACTTTACATCAATGCTTTGGAGACCACTTTCGAGGGAGTGCATGTAACAAACCCTCTTTCCCAATTTTTCACAGAAGGGAAAGAATTTTCAGCTGCATCCAAGTGCACACATGTATATGATCACAGCCAAGTCTGAAACATCACTAAACTTCACATCCTTTATCAAGCAGGTTGAAGCCAAACCAGAGTGACCCCAAGAAGGAGAAAAAAAACAGCAGTCAAGTGCCTTTGGACAAGAGAAGAGAATTTAAACCAACACGCAACATTCCACATAATCAACATATCGCGTCCAGAACACTGCTCGGCGTCTCCGGAGAATAGATGTGAGAGTGCACTTGCCCAAGGACGGTGTGATGGACTCCGCATGGAGCCGATGTTAAAATACAGGACGTCGGAGAAAGAGAGCAAAAAACGCATCTGGCGTATTGGACTCTGAACCTGACTGCCAAAAAAGAAAACCGTTTTTCCATCGTTTCATCGTGAAAAAAGGGATTGCCGTGGTTTGCAGTTTGTTCTCATCAGATAGCAAGACTCGTCACAGCCAGTGATTATTTCATGCGACACGCCTCGATGGGGTCACAAATCGGAGCTATGACGAGAAATTGTCCATTATGGTTCATTGCAACGAGAGAGCTTTCCTTTTCTCTGTGCTAGAACTGAAAACCAGTTAACCGCATGAACGTTTCCTTTCGCTTCCGTTTGCCAGCAGACAGGTTGATCTTTGCAGTAAAACCGTGACCAAAAGCTTTTAGTTTTTTGTGCGAGACTGAGTGTGTGAATGTGGAATATATATATTCAGTTTATTTTGATATGTAAATATTGTACAAATGAGACCTATAACAAACATATCAGGGTCTGACGTACGACTGCTTCGTTGGGATATGTATATTTAAAAGACGATATATTTAAATAAATTATGATTGTTTAAACATTGTTGTCTTTAATTTAAAAGTACACCAAAAAAGGAGGTTATTGGGGTTAATCTTTTGCAGCATAAGTGTAACAGCTTATCTCGGCATCAGAAAATATTTTTTTAAGGGAGTTCGGGACCTCTTATCGCTCATGAAGGATGCTTTGGATGCTTCTGAGATATTGAATTTTTGTCTGTAACCACACCAAAGATAACTTCTGTTGCTAAATATCTTAGCGCATCGGCCAAAAATTCTCCGGAGAGTTCCCAAAAATATGAAGAGGATGAATGAGAGAGGAGGGGAAAGGTGGTGAAAAACAATGGCAGAAGTCAGTCATGTGGCATCCATCTTTCCTCATCTACATCCCCTAAATCCTAATTAATGAAAACAAGTGGCACAACCACAATCATATTCAAAGAAACTAAGGAAAAAGCCATAAACTCATAGAAATGTACAAAAATGTAGCTAAAAAGTGTTGGTATAAGAAGCGGAAAAATAATTTCATGCCCAAGCATTTTTTGCCGGTTTATTTTGGTGAATTTGGTGGTCAACAGAGGCAGTTTACCACTGCTCAAACAAGCATCCTATGACAACTTATTTTACAATTAAGACTAAGTGCTTCTCTATACGCTACTATCATTTGTCTTGCGTGTTGAAGACACTTAAAGAACGTTTCAATCAGATATTCATATTTGAGTTTCTCATGGTGTGGTGTCGAATGGTTCCAGAAGATGGTCGTTGTGTGTGTGTGTGTGTGTTATGAGTGCTGCTCCAGGAAGACTTTGCAGCATCTTGTACACTGTTCATACACCGTCTCAAAGTCTTTATCACTCCCCTGCAAAGGAAACCAACAAGAAACCATTAAAAACACCAGTTTAAAGACAGCACAGCTGGAATGTCTTGATACTTGGTTATGAGCATATTCAGCCCTAATTTACCCATAATACCCATGAATTACTGTTGTCAGATTGTTTTATTATTGGCAAACAGTAGAGCAGCTCAAGTATTATAATACTGACCAATAGAATTAATCGGTCTATATCAATAACAACAGCAGCACTAAAAAACTAGTCATTTTAAATGCTACCTAACATTATAATGTATGAACAATATAAATTTATGCTGTGATTTGCTACAGAACACATTTTATTAAAGGGGTGGTAAAGTATGATTTCACTTTTCTAACTTTAGTTAGTGTGTAATGTTGCAGTTTGAGCATAAACGATATTATCAAAGAAACAACAGCAAAGAAAGATATTAAAATGGCATTTTACCACCCCTTTAAATTATTAGCATTTTTAAAGATTAAGTTTAAGTGAGTGTTAGATGACAGCAAAGCTAAATCTAAATGTACATGTAGCCTGCCATAGACTGCAAAATATGGGGAACACTTCAAATATAATGAAGGCTTTCCATCAGTGCTATTTTCATATTTTTTATACACTGTTATAGTATTTAGTCACATTTTAAAATTGGCTTTTATGTTTATGTTGTTAGTTTTAGTCGATTCGTTACTTGCTTGTCACTTTATTAATTTTTAAATTTCTATTTAGCTTTATTTTTATTACAGTTTTAGCGCTGTCATTTTAGTACTTCAACTTCAAACTTATTTCAGTTAGTTGACAAGGCAACATTTCAAATTTTTAAGTTTTAAATAGTTTTAGTTAACAATAGCAACACTGTTTTGCACAATTGGTTTCTTCTATTAGCCCAATCTGAGAAGTAGTTCAAAATCCAAAATAGCCATCGATCTTCTGTGAACACGTACAATACCTAACATATCCAAAGACACTGCACTCAACAGATCACATTTTGTTCCATAATTGAATCTTGGGAAATTTCATCTAAGCCTATCTGTAGAGTGAGCATCACCGTAAGAGAAATTGGCAAACGAATTGGCACAGGAATTGGCAAAGTCACTCAGTCCGTGACAGACACATCATAACACGACTGGTCCATGTGTTACGTAGGGCAGGAAACCCAAACTAAATCCTCACTAATTATTCAGAATATGCTGAAGTCCACAAGCATTATTTTTGTATGAAAGCAGCTAGTACATAATTCTTTATTTTTGTGTGAAAGCTGTTTGTGATTTTTGCTACAGCAAAATGTTTATTTCTTTTTTTTGTCTGAATGATTATATTGCTCATCGCACGCACATGACATGAGGATGTTGGTTTGAAGTCTATTATTTTATGCTTGTATTCATTGACTGCTAGTACAGGCACACATTTCTTTTTCTGTTGCTTCTGCAATGTTGGGACATATGCTGGCAAACGCAACCTTACACTTGCCAAATCACTTCCATTTGTTTTATTAATAAAATATATTGGAAGTTAATTATTTATGGGTATAAATACTTTGTTTTTAAATGTACCAAATAGTAACATGCATTGATGCAATGTACCAAATAGTAACATGCAATTTGTTTAATTGTTTTAGCATCGCAGCCCTCTGAATGGTAATCTAATCGTGAGGTGCCTAGAGATTCCCATCCCTAGCAAACATAGTACAGACTACAGCGTACAGGCCAGTTTCCTATTCTGCATTGGCAGAAAGGCCCACACACTTCAGCCAGCTGGTTGTCTGCCATGAAGAAATACAAGAAAGGAAATATACAACTTTACACCTCTTACAGCATGCCAACGATAATCTTCAACAACCCTTAGTATGGCTGTGACCCACATGTTCTGGAAGCCTTCAGCCTAGTGAAACATCTTCACAATGTGTCCTTAATCACACCTTTTCACCTAAAAGCGAGTTTGCTGACCTTCACAGATGTGGTTCGGAGAGCTGGCAGTGAGAGCGGGATGACCTGACAGTGTATAATGATCTCAGTTGGGGTGGCCCGTCAGGGACTTTCCAACTTCTATTTCTCAACACGCTCACCCATTCCCTCCCAATCATTCCTCATAATTGGACACTACTCCCTTCCAAACATCAGTTTTGAGGATTCAACTGTTGGCTAATAAACTTTTATGTCATACTTAGGTGCTTATGACATGTTGTGACACTAAACACCTCTTTCTAATACACTTAGTACACTAACATTGGCTTTATTTCAACATAACAGACATGACATTGAAAGCACACAGAGTTTCTGGCCTAATTGTTAAAGAGACACATCACCCAAAACAAGCCGAAATTTTACTATAATTTATTCACCGCGTTCTGTTCCAAAGCCAAGTGACTCACTCTTTTCTCCATGAAACACAAAAGGAGATTATTGGATAATGTGGACTCAAAAAGGACGCAAAGGCATCAAGTGGTCGATCCAATTTTTGATCTACATTCAGTCTTCTAATACTATATAATAACTTTGTGAGGAACAGTACAAATTTAAAGGAGTAGTTCACTTTTAAAAAACAACTTCTGCTGATAATTTACTCACCCCCATGTCATCCAAGATGTCCACGTCTTTCTTTCTTCAGTCGAAAAGAAATTAAGGTTTTTGATGAAAACATTCCAGGATTTTCTCTATATAATGGACTTCAATTGGAACCAAACGGTTCAAGGTCCAAATTAGAGAGTCAGTGCAGCTTTAAAGGGCTTTAAACGACACCAGACGATGAATAAGGGTCTTATCAAGTGAAACGATCGCTCATTTAAAAAAATAAGTAACAAAGTTTAAGTTTTATAAGCTCAAATGCTCGCCTTGCTCTGTTCTGTGATGCGCGTTCGTGACTCTCTTGTTCAAACTCGTTCATCAAAATGAACGAATCTTTTTTCGAGTCATGACTCGAAGGGTCCTAGATAAGACCCTTAGTCATTTAAAGCCCTCTGAAGCTGCACTGAAACTCTCATTTGGACCTTGAACTGTTTGGTTCCCAATGAAGTCCATTATATGGAGAAAATCCTGGAATGCTTTCATCAAAAACCTTAATTTCTTTTTGACCGAAGAAAGATATGGACATCTTGAATGACATGGGAGTGAGTAAATTATCAGCTAAAGTTTTTTTTTTTTTTAAAGTGAACTACTCCTTTAAGTCATTATTCACTGAAAATCTTGATCTGGTTTAAGCCTCCAAAATAACAAGCCATTCTTCTGAGCCTGACCTTTTCAATGAAATTTTTCAACCGAATCAATCGTTCACGAATCTCCGGCTCTTCGGTTCAACTGCATTAAACTGTGTATCAGTAGTACATAATTGTATTTGTCTGTTCCTCAAGCAAATCTATTTTATGACTTCAGAATACTTGTAATATTGCACGAGTCATAAGGATTATTTGTATTTTTGAAAGCCTCAGCCCAAATCACTGAAACTGCATGGGCAAGAGTGTCCTTCAAAGAAATCCTCTTTTCATTATCCAACGAAGAAATACAGGCTTTGAATGACATGAGGACCGAATTTTTGAGTGAAGTATTCCTTAAAAGCTGTCCTCACCCACAAGACATTAATATCCAAGAAGTGTTGACAGTTGCAGAAACTCTGCAAATGGAGTACGCCTTAAACACACACAGATATCCACGGAGGAATCCTAAAACATCAGTCGGGGGCCAGAACCACACTAAGCATCAAATTCATCTTTTCTGAAAATATCTATACAGATGATATGATTTATTGGCTAATTTATTGGGTAAGTACATGATTATGACTTTATCCAAGCACACCACAACCAAATAAGCAGCTTGCAGCATTCCAAAGAGGTTTTCTCTACACGATAAACAACCCTCAACCAACCCCAACACACACACCAATAAACTCTCCTGCACTCTTAGAAGAAAAGGTTCTATATAGAACCTTAAAAGGTTCTATCAGCGCTACGTATTTGGAACCCCTAAAAGTTCCACAAAAAAAAAAAACCTTTTACCAAAAAAAAAAAGGTTCTATATGGAACCATTTTGGAGTTCCATATATATAAAGCGGGGGATGGAACCATTTCTGGTTCTAAATAGAACCATTTCTTCTAAGAGTGTGTAGTAATCCTAAAGGTGAAAAGTGTATAATTTAATAAATAAAAGTATAAAAAAGCGTTAAGTTGAAACGCTTAACGTATTAATGCAAATAACTTTCTGAAGCATGTGCAATTGTGTCATTAACGTGGCTTGCCCCTTCATGATCTTAGAAATCGGGAATTTATCACACTACACTGAAATGTGAAGAAAGCCAGGCTGACTCGCAGCCAGTTTTCAGTGAATTATTCATTAAAGTGTGTTTCGCTTTAAAACACATCCTCTGTCATGTTCTGTGATTGTTTCTGAAGTGCACAAGCCCTCACGCATGGCGCTGTGTGAAATATAGACTGAACGGAACGTCAAAACATCCTGAGCCAGATGACATGCATGTTGATGTATGTTGCCATATTCAGTAATTCTGAATGGATCTGTCTATTGTAGTAGGCATATGCGGTCAGGTCAAGGTGATTTTTTTTTGGCATCTCCATGTGGTTCTGTTCAGTATAGTAACTTGCCTACAATGTAGACAAGCTCTTTGCTGATGCACTGTACACATACTATACATTGAATACTAAAAAAATACATTTCTTCGTGTGTGTGTGTGCATGCATTTATGAATTATATGGACTCCTTATAACATTTGGTGTCCTTTTGGAGCAAATGATGGCAAAATGAACATGTTAAACAACAAGTGTGTGTCTAGTTTTAGGACAAGTGTGCAATTAATCGCACAAAAAGGTGCAATTACATTTTTTTTATAAGTCCTATAAGAAAATATAATGACATTAGCAATAGTCCTGGCCACAAACTCGAGCCACTGTTATCTGTCAATGTCAGACTGGTCAGGATGCACAAACAGAGCAATGTTTCGATAGTGCTACAGTGTTTTCTACACAATTAACCTTACCTTCAGTTCTCTTCGCCTATTAAAGGGGAAATGAAGCAGTGAATCAAGTTTACATGATTTACTAGATGGATTTTCAATATAATCAACAATTACATAAGAAACATTACAAATGTAAACATTTAGAAGAAAAAAAGAAAAAAACTTTGTATCTTTCGCCGCCAGGGCGCCGCCATTGTGCAGGTGACGTAACGGGGTTGGTTGGCTCAAGTTTAACAGGCTCTGGGCATTGAAAATCGCCACATCAAACTGTGTTTACCAGTGTTATGACCGCGAACGACTAATGTTAGGTACAAAAAGACGACGTCTCATGTTATATGTTGACAAACTGCACATAGAAACATTGTTCGCGATGTCTGCCGTCAGATATTCCCGTCTCGTCAACAACATGTAAGTTACGTTGCTCTGTAGAACAGCCGGTGGTGATTTGGGGCGGAGAGCGGGTTTGCAACGCTAACTTACCAGGTGTCAGTGTGGCTGTTGTACTGCGATGCCCTCCGTGTCGAGATGGGTCTGTCTGCGGACTTGTCCGTGTCAGAGTGAGTCCATCTGCTGTCAAGAGGTTGATCTTGAGCATACTGCGTGGTCAATTCTGCATCACCGGCGCGCACGTTTACCATGCTGTGCCGGGAGTTAGACGTGTGGAAGCGGCGATGCTTTCCCTGAAGGATGTCAGAGCGGAGACACTTTTTCCTAGGCTGTAGCTACTAGCACTACCAGTGCGAAAATATGGACGTTTCATTTCCCCTTTACAAATACATGCTAACTTACATGTTGTTGACGAGACGGGAATATCTGACGGCAGACATCGCGAACAATGTTTCTATGTGCAGTTTGTCAACATATAACATGAGACGTCGTCTTTTTGTCTAACGACTGTACCTAACATTAGTCGTTCGCGGTCATAACACTGGTAAACACAGTTTGATGTGGCGATTTTTAATGCCCAGAGCCTGTTAAACTTGAGCCAACCAACCCCGTTACGTCACCTGCACAATGGCGGCGCCCTGGCGGCGAAAGATACAACGTTTTTTCTTTTTTTCTTCTAAATGTTTACATTTGTCATGTTTCTTATATAATTGTTGATTATATTGGAAATCCATCTAGTAAATCATGTAAACTTGATTCACTGCTTCATTTCCCCTTTAAGCAGGGATAGAAGTATTTCAATATCCAAAAAAGCAATATAAAAAACGTGAAATTATGAATCATCATGAATCACACAAGAATCCTCCTTCCAAACGATTACATTTTAAGATGAATGTTAAAAGGTTGTGGAAAACACAACTAACATCGCTAAGTTGATTTGAAATTGTTCCCACACTAGTAAAAAGTCGGACTCAGCTGGAATAGCGATTATGGGATGAACATGAACCGTCAGACATCATATAATAAACTCACCGTATGTTCTTAGACTATATGATCTGAGGCATGTGTCTCATTGACTGGATCTTTCATAATATCTGGGATATATATATAAATATAAACCGGTTTCTTCATTTTATTTTGGGCCTTTTGCCACTTCCATTGCGTATTTGGAAATAAATGACCAGGGTTTGGCACTAATCTTGCTGTGTGCATGTGTGTACACTTACATAGTACGGATCTTGGATAATAAGCTGTTTTTCAGGATCGTAGGAGCCGAGCAGCTCAATCTTGGCTTTGCTGTTTTTTATGCTGCTTGCCTTCTTGTTCAGATCTCTGTAAGAAAACCATACACACAGCTTAGATCCTGTGCAGCCAGTGAACTGGTGCATAATCATATCAATGGTGCGATTTCTTAAATCGTATTCCTGAATTAATCTGGAAGAACTTAAGTCCAATGAAACTTGACAGGATCTGTCTGTTCTCTCTGCAAGTCTCCTAAGATGAAGATGTTCTTCCAACACACACACACATGAAAAATAAATCTAAATAAATGATTAATAACAACGCCAGGGCACTGATAGCTGGTGTGGTTAATCATGAACGACGAGACTAAACAATAATCACTAGGAATGTGCAAAACTATATATCTTCAAACTAGTCTGTGGGTTGCTTGAAATAGGGGTTTTAAACTGAAGAAAAGATCAATATATTTAAAAAGTGCATCATATGTACCAAATTTGACATTACTGTTTCACTCAAGATGGATATAAGTTTAATCACAAATATTTTATTCTATTGAGAGCCTTTTTTATTCAGAAAGGATGTATTAAATTGAGATTTAAGACATTTATAAATGTTACAAAAGATTTCCATTTGAAATAAATGCTCTGCTTTTTTAACTTTCCATTCATCATAGAACCACAATTGTTTTAAACTTTGTAAAATAAAAATAATTTTTTTAAAATATATTCTAAAAGAAAAACTGTTGTTTTAAATTGTAATACTATTTCACAACGTTATATATGTTTAATGTTTTTATTCAGCATTTATTTTGTATTAAAAAAAGCCTTGTTGAACATTAGACTTAAAAACATTTAAAAGAAATCTCACCGACCCCAAACCTTTGAATGGTAGTAATTTAAAATATGAAAATTTTTTATTGTAAATGCCTTTAAATTCTAGGAAGGGAGTACCTAACCTCACAAGAAGATAGTTTGAATGATTATTAAACTAAAGGAAGGTCTGTATAATGGCTGGTTTTAGATTCACCTGACAGGATGTGTTTTTGAATGATATTCATATAAGAAGTCATTTAACAGTCTTGCATTTAAAAACAACTAGACAAAGAACAACAAAACTCAGAAATCTCAAAGAATTTAAACACACACACAGACACCAAGGCTGGATTAAGAGTTCAGAGGCCCTTGGGCACCATGTCTTGTAGGCCCCCTCTTAAGCACGCCAAATGTATATTTTGTCCAAGCCAGGACATTTTAATGTGGCATTTACAGTTTTACTGACTTAAAAGGAACTTTGTTGTACTATGCTGGGGTAAAGTTCTTAAATGGTCATTCTTTCCCATAGGAATTTGAAAAACTTTGTTGGGTGGACCTTTTGTACATTTTATGGTTAAATGCATCAATCTCATGCTCTTTGAGAGATCAAAATTAAGAGCTTCAACCCATGAACTGCTCGTTGAACAAAGAAAAGGCATTGATTTGTACCAGGACAATAAAGAGGGCTCAAACATCTTTTTATTATGAGAGTCTCAGACTACATTACATTATCAATGGTGTTTTAGGATGCCAAACAATTATTACAAAAATGTAATAATTATTCCTATGACGTAAAATCCATATAGTCTATAAATGTACTAAAAATGAATATTTTAAAAGTATATTTTAGTCTACATTACACTATAATATAGGAAAATGAAAATACTTTTCTCCTAATTTCTTCACTTGCAAGAAATAAACCCTTTATTTAGGAGAAAACACCAGATAAAGTGCACACTTCTCTTTAAATTACCCAGCACAAACAGGATGCCTATTCTTCAAGTCTTGTGCTGTTTTAATAAAGGCACAAAGCCATATCATGGTTTCGATTTTAGTTTGTTGGCAAAATATATAGAGACCTTTATGTTAGGCTATACATTTTACATCTCATGTGTGTTGGGGAAAAAAAAGGAGAAAAGAGAGTTCGGCAAAAGGCGGATTCGAACTGATGATTTCACGCACTTCGCACCCTACGACCTACGCCACTGTAGCTATTTTGTAACAGGCGTCTTTTTGCTAAAAAGACAGGCACTTAGTACAAATATACACTCCTTTATCTAAAATGTAAAATAAATAAATAAATAAATAAATAAATTCTTCCCCTCGCTTGAGCCCCAAGTGCGCATGGCGAACTTGCAATAAATATCAGACTGGCCTTCGCGGCCTCCAAACACGACCGGCCCACCGGGGAAACTCGCGACTCTCCCGATTGCCACTCCGCCCCTTGTGCCCAGGGCCCCTTAGATGTCGTGGGCCCCTGGGCAAGTGGTGCCCAGTTGCCCTAATGGTTAATCCGGCCATGACACACACACACACACACACATTTGAGATGTGGTTCAGCATCTTGACCAAGAGTCTCATTAACTCTCCAGTTCAGAGATCATCCCTTCCGGGTTTGAACCTATGACCTTTATGTAGGATTACCAGCTCAGACATTTAACCTTTAAGGCACACCACCCATTCACATAATAATGTCGAAATATAGCAGAAAAATACAACAATTGATGATTTGACATTTATTTTCAATCTTGATTAACCCAAGACAGATAATCATCGCTAAAGCATGGCCGTGAGATCGCGTCAGTCTGTTATGCTGAGCAACGGAGAAAAAGCAGAGACCTGGAACCACAGAGAGAAGACAAGGAATCCAAGGAACTCTGTAATCTTCTTAATAAGCACTGGATCTAGCAGGAACATGTGATTCCGACAATACCCGACCACCCCCTAAAAAAAAAAGACCTTCCTGCACCCTTTCCTTTATTATATAACTCAACACACTGCTGACAGATCAATGATATAATTCATTCACTTTGTGTTGCTCGAAATCAAACACGATTCTCTTGTCAGAAAGGCAAATGCCAAGGGCCTCATTGCTTCTCATCACTTTTGTGCTTGTAAACTCAAAGAGAGGCACAATTTTCTCAGTAAATGTTCCCTAAAACGGTTGACTTGAGACCAATAAAACAAAAAAATGCAAGGCAGAAACTGGCACATATGGCAACAAGTAATGAACAGAGCTTGACAAAATACACAACGTCCTTCTTGCTTGAGTGAAAGTCCAGATCCTTTTGGTTAATTATAAGTAAAAGCACAAAAGTACTCGTTTTAAAAATATCGAAAGATCTAAAAAAGCCCATAGGGGTCTCAAACTCAAATTAACTGGGGGCCGCTGGAGATAGAGTCTGGATCAGGCCGGGCCGGGCCGCATCAAGTATTCAAAAAAATAAAAACAATGTATTGACCCTCACCTTGAATTAATCAATACAGAAGAGGTCGAAAGTGGAGCTGGTGAGAGGAACGCACATCTCTAACTTTATATATGCACACAGCCACACACACATCCATTCCATATACATTCCTAGGTAATGTTTTCTGAGGGTGGGGTGAGGGTGTCATATCTTTCATAAGGCATCAGAATAGCCAGATTAGGATCCCCCCCACCAATTGAACCCCTGCACATACCTCAAGTTGCTATCGTCCATGCAGAGGATGTGGTCAAAAGTCAAGAAGTCATCTTTGGTGACCTAAAAAACAGAAAGACTGTATAAGTAACATATGTAACACTTCATTCACATTGGGTTTCATCCCACAGCCACCCCCCTCTCCATTTTCCTCTCTAATTCTTCCTGTCTTACACCAAAAGAGGCAAATATGCAGCCAAAAGAGCACGTTGCTGGCTTGGACAAATTCCAGGGAACATAAGCAAAAGGCCAGAGACCGAGTAGACGTGCCGTCTTTGCCTGTTCGAACATTCGCTCCCATCACTCAAGACATGGAGGTAAGAAATGGATCAAAGCACATCTGTGGCTGCATATACATGTGTGCATATATTGAGCAAGAACACATTATTCATCTGGGACGCCACTGCACAGAGTGAGCCATAATACAAATCTATGTTTCCAATTTGAAAAAACAACAAAGAGCAAAAACTTGAAATCAACACATACGCGTGTGCCTAGAAACGCCTGCTTGGCTACATGTGTTTCCTCGTATAATTGGGGGCTGTTGATTTGTGTGAGGTCAACGGGACAAAGATGTCTTTAGTGTGAGCTCAGCTCTGTACAGCCCCGTATGAACCTGACCTCTAAAGGCCGAGCTAAAGCTTGCCCACATGACTGGAATAACTGACTGACGGCTGGAATATGTGGGTGGAAAGCACGCGAGTTTGCAGTTTCTCTAAATAATAGGTCAGTAATAGGCCAGATCATGTATATTTCAGGCAAAGTGATAGAGCAGCCAACTTGTGTTTGACAGGTTTCAATGAAGCCACATAGGTTGTGATACTTACAAGCCTAGCAGTGGCGAATTCAGAGATAAAGAGAAATCTGTGATTTCGCAAGGTATTTAAAAAAGCATTTTGCTCGGATGTGAACATATACACACACACACATACAAGCAGGGTCACCAAATCTGACAACACAGCATTAGAAGTTAGCGAAATCCAGATTTTATAATAAATTTCATTTTTTATTAACGTTTAATGCATAAATAATCAAAATGGTAAAACACAGAGAAAATGTATAATGATAATGAGAGAGAAACAATAACACTCATACAGCTTGAAGTACATTCATTTGCTTTACCGCACCTCTCACTAGACGCGTGTTTATTTATCCTGCTCACCATAATGTGAACAAGGGCAAGGTGCGGTCTCGTGCAAACATTTAATTCTTAATGAAATCTTGTCACAGATCACAGATTCTCTAGGTCACAGTTTCCTACGCTGTCGTCACACTGCTACGGATACTACAGCCACTTTATTTGCCCTATCTCCCTGAAAGAAACTAAATTATGTCATTTATATTTAAGCAATAGGCTATAACACGAGCAAGAGCGCTGTAGTTCAAAATATCAACAAGGAATTTCATATATTAAGACCAACTGCAAGTGTGACGTTTTTATACAACAGTTCAATAAGAAAAATCTCCACCATTTTAGGGAAAAAAAAGCCTTTGGCCTGGTTTCACAGACAGGGCTTAGATTAAGGCAAGATTAGGCCTTAGTTTAATTAGGAGATACAAGTAGCTTTAATAAACATGCCTTAGAAAAAAAAACATTACTTGTGTGTGCATCTCGAGACAAAACAATAGCACTAACATATTTTTTAACATATGTCGTTGCAAGTTGCTTTCAGTTGAAACAGCTCAAACATGCATTTCTGTGACTAAGCTTAAAGGGTCATATAATGTCATTTTTATACAAGTTAATATGATTCTTTGGGGTCTAAATAAAAAGTTTGTAATATACTTTGATTAAAAATTCGCATTAGTATTGTAAGAAAACACTCATTTTACCTGGTCGAAAACAGCTCTGTTCTCAGCACGCCATTTAAGTGCATGTGTCTTTAAATTAGGGGTGGGCGATATGGAAAAAATATCATATCACGATTTTTTTAGGAAAATCACGATCACGATTTTTTATCACGATTCTTTTTCAAGTTGGTTTTAATATTTTGCAAGTGGCTGTAATGAAAAAAAAATAAGACAAGATAAACATTACAGAAATTAATATTCATATTAAATAAATAGTGCTTTATTTTTTCAGATGCAGTAGGTCCATTTAGCAGTAGCATTGAAGTAATTAAATGAACAAATATGAAATTAAAACACTACATAGACTTCACTGAATAAATCGATTCTTATTAAAGATATATTTAAGTTCTCAGTCAGTGAGTGATTTTCTCCTAGTGTTTTTGTTTTTGTTTTTTTAACACTAAAGGGATAGTTCCCTCAAAAATGAAAATTGTCTTAATTTACTCTCTCAAGATGTTTTAAACCCGAATAAGTTTCTTTCTTCTGTTGAAAATAAAAGTTATTTTGAATAATGTGGGTAACCGAACAGTTGCTGGTCCCTTATAGTTTTTTTTTATAGGTTCTCTCCTAAGTTAATGGGGACCAGCAACTGTTTGGTTACCCACATTAAAAAAAATGTCTTTTGTGTTCAGCAAAAGAAAGAAATTAATACAGGTTTGGAACAACATTAGAGTGAGTAAATAATGACGGATTTTTTTTTTTTTTTTTTTTTTTTTTTGTGAACTATCCCTTTAAGGACAAGCGGCAGTACTATTTATTCCTGTCACTTTTAGACCAGCACGCGACGTGTTTAATATAGACGCATATTACACCAGATATTCTCTCAAATGTTTGCTTTCACTTTAGACATAGCCTGTTTATGTACACATTGTGTGTATTTAACAGTATTAGCATAATAAGACTCGAAAGATAACTTAGTCCAGTATTCAGGCGCTGTTTGACAGGCTTCTAGTGCCTGTGAGCGCCGTGGATATGCGGTCAGGAAAGCGCACGTTAGAACAGCGCATCAGCGCGTGAATTAAATGTTTAACCGGCAAGGCTTATGCAAATAATGAACTTTTGTGAATTGCAGTGTCCCGTACGTGTGATCATGTGTAGGCTACGTTGCGTTGTACAGTTGAGAGACGGAGGCGCCAGAACTGAACTGATAGAATGCACTGTAACACGATACTACGATATTTCTTCAAAAGCAGATCGTGGAGACATTTTAATCGTCCACGATTAAAAATCGTCATATCGCACACCCCTACTTTAAATGATAATGAGGTTTGCTCACTCCGCCCCTCTGATCTGTGGGCCTTTTGACACAACACAGTGCTGCCTTGACAACAGTTGAGAGTATATTTTGGAGAAAGAATGGCAGCGGGAGTCTCTGAGGACATTTATGCAACCGTATCAGTTTGAACCAGTCGGACCCAGAACAAGATGGCGGCCGCGAAGAAGTTCGACAGTTAAGGCTTGAACAGGACGTTTCTGAATGCTTGGTTAACATAATGTCACTTTGATCTATTTTTGTAAGCACTGGCAGGGTACAGTAGTGAGATACGAACGCAATGCGTTTACTGATGTATACGTTAGTTTATTGATATACAGCTAATGGTCATGAAAAAACGTTTTTTTCACGATTTGTAAAGATTAATATAAAGGTTAATAAAACTTTACACTCACTTCTTCTGGAGGTGCAGCAGGGTTGGTACCGATTCTTTTTCCAGGAGAAGCTTCCAGCTTCATTCTGATCTTTGTTTATAAAGCAGTCTGATGAGAAATGATTCGCGCACACATGAAAGCATTGACGTTGTTTGCGGGGAATATTCCCTTCGAAAACAAAACTCAGCGGGTTCGGATTTAGGAACATCATTTTGACTGCTGTGTTACATTTACTCATTTAGCTGACGCTTTTTATCCAAAGCGACTTACAATTGCTGTATATGTCAGCAGTCGCACGCCTCTGGATGAACTAAGGGTTAAGTGTCTTGCTCAGGGACACATTGGTGTCTCGCGGTGGATTCGAACTCGGGTCTCTCACACCAAAGGCATGTGTCTTATCCACTGCGCCATCACCCCCCCCCTACACGTTATTACACCAAAAGAACACTAATCGTTCTATCTTTTACTGTCTATCCAATCACTTAGACGCCATTCTGCTCCAGCGTATCAACAATAGCGGACTATGATGACGGCTCGCTCAGGGCGGGTCTGTGTTGAAAATCAATCAACAATCGTGGGAGGGGCATCTGACCATGTGAGTTCACACGGTCGAACGGCTCGTTTTGAAACGGGAAAACAAAAGGAGATTAAAAAAGAAACACTGGATGGATTTTTATCATTATATGATGGTTGTGTACAGGCACTGCCAACTAGGGTTGGGAACCGAGAACCGGTTCTTTTCCAGAACCGGTTGTGTTTTTGAAAAAATACCGGAACCGTGCAAAATTCCTAAGTTTCGGTTCCGAAAACGGTTCTGATGCCGATGCGATATCATCATGTGGGCGAAGTGCTGGGAGTAGAAGATGCCGTCTTATTCCTAAATGACAAAAACTTCACCACTGAAGTTGCGATTTGCTCTCACACGCGCTGCATTTGTCACACACAGACACACGCACGCTGCGCGCGCCGACCGCCGAGTCACTCTCTAGCCTACATTCAAATCTATTTGCGCTGAGAGAGAGAGAGAGCAGTTGTCGATATGAAACTGCTTTACAATCACACAGTCTCAATATTTATTTGTTTCACATATTCAAATGATTTCCGTTACAGAATTAGTGAGATTATAGTTTGAGTAAACATTGACGGTAGTGGTCAAAACAGATGCAGTCCGTATATTTTTTGTGTTCAGAATTTACAAAATATATACAATGAGCGAGTGCATCATAATGTTTTTTTTTCAAACCGTGTTTTTGTCTTATCTTGAATCACTACGTAAAGCCTGTAATAAGCGTTAATACTCGGACTTCTTTAGACTGGCCGGCGGATCGCAGCTGCTGCGGAGTAGTCCAATGCCTGCGTGACTCGTCATGGACATAAACAGAGAGAAGTAGCTCCGGCAACAATGTTCTTCCGCAAGACGCATGCAGTTCTGTTTATTAACTGCTAGAGCGCCGATTTATCCAGTAATGAAATAAGTAAAGTCTTTATGAATCAATCATTCAAACCGTTTTAAAAAATAATCTGTTCTACACACATATGTGTGTTAAAGCATATACTATTCCTTCTGAGAGGGTATTCTTCACTGTTGGAGATACAATAAAGGAGAGGTCTAAATTATTATAGAGAATGCAGAATTTTTTAATTTCCTTTATATATAATTTTTTTTTTTTGCAAAGATTGCTTAATAATATTTTGAGTTTGTTTACATAACCAGTCTGTTAAACTAATTTGTCATGTACTATAAGAAATAAACACAAAAAGGATTGTGGATTTTTCTCTTACTAATATTTTTAATTGAATTGGAACCGGAACCGGAATCGTTTGGCGGAACCGGAATCGGAACCGGAAAATTTCTCACGATTCCCAACCCTACTGCCAACACACATTGCAGTACAATCAACTTGTAAAAGTGCATGAAGCATTATATGACCCCTTTAAGCCTTGTCTGTGAAAACGGGAGTTTATGTTTGTTTGTGGGACCCGCCCAGCAACAGCACCAGTGCCGCTTCCCAGGAAAGAAGGTTCGTTATTTCTAATTGATCTCTTTTTGATTTATATATGTGCTGAAAAATATGCTTGTGATACATCATGGACCAAACGTGTTTTATCACAACACACACCGACCAAACACTATTTGGAAGCCAATTCAAAACAACAAACTCTGTGGAGAATTTCCTCGAGAAATGTACAAGACAGATGAAATATGTCAGAAAACACAGAGGGAGATGGAGAACAGGGGTCAACAGCAGATAGGCAGTCACGGATGCCTGTCAAAATCAATTTATAGGCAAGAAGTTAAAAATAAGGAAGAAAGATAAAAACATCTATGGTGTGTGACAAAGACAAAGTGCTTTTGGCTGTAAATTACGATTAGAGAATGCTCACTCCAGTTCTCCCGCCAAAACTGGCTTCATTTGTGTATCTGTGAGGTTTCCGTATGAGTGACACTGACTGAAGATAGTGAAATTTTGATAAATGTGTCATCATAACATCGTATTGTACACCAGTACAGAGCTGAAAGCTTCTTGCACTCTTTCTCCTCCATCTATCCACCTTATTTTTAATGTGAGGGTGTTGACTTGAATGTGCAAGGCTTCCAGTGTCAAACGCTTCCAGTTATATTGGCTGTACTAAAATGTCTGTTATGCTGCTTTATATTGCAAACTGTTATTTGTCATCATGGTGTTTTATCTTGTTGTCATTCTCATTAACACACTGGTTTGTAGTGCAAATAATTCAATGTTATTCCTCTGATTATTTACCTATACCAGAAGTCTCACACATTCAAAGAAAACAGCATATTTCCCCATTGCAAAATAAGGTGGATATCACATGTAGAGACGGAATCCCACATCTGCAGTACCTGTCGTGCCCTGTGATCTGTCTCTATGCCATGTTTCCTGAGGCAGGCCAGACCACGGGCGTCAGGAGCGCTGCCAGTATTCCAATCTGAGGTGGCACCAGAGTCTATAACCCACTGTAACACACAGAGAACACGGTTCTAAGTGCTAATCAGGACTCTGTCGTACCTGCCGCGCCACGTGCCTCATGGACACGCCGTGTTTCTTCATGCAGGCCTGGCCTCGGTGATCCGGGGGGTTTCCGATCTCATAGGTGGACGTGGCGGCACTGTCTATTCTCCACTGAAGACACACATACACACAGCATTGATGATGATGATGAAATTACACACGCAAACAGAACAGAACAATAGCATTCATCTGAATAACTAGGTCCACATATAGTACTGTTTGTTACAATCGGACATGTTGGCCAAGTATTCTTCTTTTGAATATTTCTGGCCTTAAACTTTAAGGCTGGAATGCATCTAACCATTTGTGTTAGTATTTCGTATTTAGACTCTTGTCAAACTTTCTTAACAGCAAAATGTCATGTTTGTCCCTTGTGCAATCTAAGTAATAAAGTCAAATCTCCATATAAGCAAGTGTACCTGGCAAACAAAAATAATCATGTCATCCAAAGGGTAGATGAAGTGTTAGGTTAAAAGTACTTCAGAGATTTTGCTCTGGAGTGCCATTGTCACTTTGTTACATACCTGCTAGAACTTCAAGACCAGAAAATGATGCACTGTTTTAATCTATTCACTGAAGCACATGCGATTATTTATAGTCTTTGTAAGCTAAGACCAAATATTGATGTATACATCATTCAATGAGAGCATCATCATCACAAGCAGCGACATACCTTGTCCACCACCCCACTGTCTGCGGCCATCTTCCTGAAAACAGCTTCAGCGATTGGGGATCTGCAAATATTCCCTGGGTATTGAGGAAGGGGAAGCATTTTATTGCTTTAGTAGCCATGTGTATTACATGTGACCAAATTCCATATACATAAACATGTACAAAATGTATCACATCATCGTTACTCCACTCTTCAGTGTCACATGATATTATTATCAATGTTGAAAACAGTTGTGCTGTATTATATTTTTGTGGAAACCTTGACATTTATTATTAAGGATTCTTCGATTATTAGAAAGAGCAAATTAACAGAAATATTAGTCTTTTAACACAAATTAACACATTCTTGCCTAATTGAAGTATTCACTTCTTCAAAAAATATATCAATATTTCTGACACCAAACTTTTGACAGTATTGTATACTTTTTAATGTAGGCTAGCCTACTATCCTTCATTACTTGCCATAAAATAGCCAAATAAATACATAAATAAATGAATAAAGCGGACAAAAAGCATAGAATCGTATGCAAACTGTAAAGTGGATAATAAACATGACCCTCATGACGTCATGAAATTTGTAAATGTTTTTGTTTTGAGCATAACCGGGAAAATAAACGTTAAACTATGTTTAATAGAATAAACATACGGGTGATCATTTCTGAAAATATACATACAGTATAGATTTAAGCGCCAATATAATGTTATCACAAAGTGTTTATTAATGTCTGAATGGATGAGATTTGGGAGTGATTGCATCAGTATGCAGATACAAATACAGCTCACGATTTATTCACTGAAAGAGTGATCATCGATTGAAACGGTGATGAATGTTTGACTTATCAGTTTCCAATCAAAACATCACAAGTTAGAGAAAGTCTGGCGATATTTTATTATCTTTCTTACCCAAGCACACGAATAACACCGACTTTCCACCGGGAGCCGCCATATTGGTTATTTGAGGGTTGCCCGAATTTCCGCCTGTACGAAATTCACCACCACCAAAAAAAAAAAAAAAAAGGCCTATCATGTGGGCATATTTTTTCTGCCTATTTACCTTTTACAGTCTATGCTATTTACCTTTTACTGTCTATGCTATTTACACAGTAAAGGCACCAAAAAGGTTGCATATAAAGTGCCACCATTCAAAGTTTGCAGAGCATAGTTCTGAGAAAATGTCTTGCGTTATGGTTTGCCAGTAAGCTGCACAGTAATGATGAAGAAACTTTTCCCTGTCTTTTCAGGCTTGCATAAGCTTAATCAGTCTATTATTCTATTATTGGTATCACTATCCCGGGCAATGGCATTTACAGATCTAGGTGGTCAGGTTGTAGGAAATCTGTTTTCCAGACCATATTTAGAGCAAGTTTAGATTGAACTATTTTTCACTCAGCAGCCAACCTGCTTAGCCATACTTTCTCTGTTATAAAAGCAGATTTTAGGCTACTTAAGTGTATTGATCGTGAAGACCAGATGAGTGAATTTACTACACAGCAAAATATGTGTGCAACTGTGCATGCACATACGGCAAAGTCAACATAAGAAACTCAGAGAGCTATGAAGTTGGGCCGATCTATGCCGAAATGTAACATAAATCTATGGAGATAAGTTATAAGCATACAATGTGGGTCCTTTTACATTATTATTATTTTTTTTTTTACATACATTTATTAGACACTTTTTAACAAAGCACCAAACACAGTGCAGTCAATATATACATTTTAACAGTATTTACTTGGAATTAAATGACTTTATCGACATTTATGAAAGTATATATATATTTAATAAAAACACATAAACACTACATTCACAGTAAAGAATGTCTACCCTTCTCGAACTTTCATCTGCAAGAAAAAAAATCTCCTGAAGAGAAAATAATACATTTTAACACAAGTGCTTTTACGTGTTCATGAAAAAATATATAGGCCTATGTCTAAGTATAAAAATAAAAAAGAAATGAAAAATAAGGAAAGGTTGATTTTAAAAATGGATTAAAGATATAAAGGTTAATTTGAACAATCACTCTCTTTGTTAAATGTGTTGTATGACAAATTTGATAAATAACTGGTATTTTTTATAAGCCTACACTACCGGTCTATATATAGCCTATAGAAGAAATAAAATTGCATTACATAGTCAAATCAAGTCACAATACAGATTGTTTCAAAGCAGTTTTACAAAGATAACAGGAAAATAATACAAAAAAGCTTTTCTTTCAGAAGAAAACATCACAGTCCACGTTTTAAAAAAGTATGATGTCATCGTCCAGCTAAGTTCAGTTCTCATTTAATGGTGTCAATACACACTGTAAAAATGAATATTCTTTATCTAATCAATAAAATTGTGGCAACAGATTACAAGCAATATTATTTATTAAATTGAACAAATTAGAATTGAGTAATAGTTAATCAAATTAATATTCTAATTAATTCTAATTTGTACAATTTAATTAATAATATTGCTTGTAATATGTTGCCACAATTTTATTGATTAGATAAAGCATATTATTTTTACAGTGCAGGCAGATATTATTGTCGAATGTTAAATGAAATGTTACATTAATGTCCCCAACTAAGCAAGCCAAGCCAACGGCAACAAAGGTGAACAAAGGCGACAGTGGCAAGGAACCAAAACTCCCTCAAGTGGCAGAATGGAGAAAAAAAAAACTATACGGCCAATAAACACAAGATTATGATTCAGGCAGCATTATAGGTTAGAAGATTGGTTTGGTAAAGCTCAACAATCAGAATATTATCCAGTTCCATACATGGAAAACACTTATTTACATAAAATTGTAATCAAATTTCACAATATGGCGGTGAGCATAAAAAACATTAAAACCCCCCAAAACTGAAGAGGTGAGTGGGATTCCAATGCATAGTAAAAAGATAACAATTTGGAGATTCCCATAAATGGCAGTATTTGCAGATAAATAAATGTCAGATTTTTACAGGTATATCAGCTTTCCTTCTTTGGCTTTGATGCATAACCCTGTCAAAGAGATTGACCGGTGAGAGATATAATGAAAACCATATTCCAGGGTCAGTGACTCAAGCAGAGCCAAACTTTAAGGGAGGTGATGAATGAACTTACTGAGAAATCCAGCAAAGCTTCTCTGCAAAACAACAACAAAATTGATATCCATTGACATAGTCATTCTGTTTTGACTGAACAGAATGATTATGCAGCACAACTACTTTCCCCCCAAACTTTTAGTGTTAGCGCACAAGCCAGATATTAATCTCGCCTATCTTGATCTCTGCAGCGTATACATGCTGTATTCACAAATTCAGATTCAGCTGGTTTGCAGCTGCTCCGCATATACGGTTTACTTTTCGATAATGAACTTTTATTAATTATGTCTTCACATTACCATCCTCAGCCTTGCATACGGACACAATATGCTGTCTTCAGGAAATGCCTGTCAGATTTGAGTAAATTAAAAAAAATTGATTCCCAATTTGAACTTGTCTTGTCTGCTCTGCACTTCATCCACTTAAATTATAAGTGAACAAACAAAATAACAAATACAATAACAAATAAAGATGATAATTTGGTCACGTGCACATCATTGATGCGCTATTCAAGACATAAATTGTAAGCTTGTCGAGAGACATAATCATAACTCACTCCAGACCTAAATGATTAACATTGGAGGTCAAGCAACCACATTGCTGTTTCCTATCAGAAATCATGTCTGGAATCATTCATATTTTTTTTTTCAGAATAACCTTGAACAATCCTTAGGTGTGGAAGTGGAACAGACATTTTGCTTTGTGAGATGTGTAAACAAAGTTAGAAGATTGTGGTTTTGGTTGTAATTTGTCCTGTTGCGTTTTTACATAAAATTCCCATTGGGAATGATGAAGAGGGCTCTGTATTTTTGGAGTAGCTTTCATTGCGGGCTTTAGGATTTGCATTCCACTATCAATGTGTCGAATGATGTATGCAATTATTGTTGGTTGTATGTGATGCAGCATGCATGAATATTTACAATTGTCCATGTGTTTCAGACTGACATGATAATGAGTCTCACTCTATATCTCATCTGGATCCATAGTTTTGGAAGCTCTGAGGTCAGAGAAGCCATATATTGGTTTTAGTGTACTGCTATTACCTTGGGTACTTTCCAGTTTACTGCACAGCAGGCCCCTTGAAACACATAAATTACATCTGCACAAATTCCTGGTTCTGACTTGGTTGAGTTAAGAAATGAATTCTGGTCTTCACTTAATTTGCTTTCTAAAGTCAGCATTTTGCACATTGAGCAATGCACAACACTCCACAGGAATCCAGCTGAGGAAAACTCTTGCCAGGGTGTTGATATGAGGTTGTGAGATGTGTTGCTATGCGGTTGCTAGGATGGTTGCTTACTGGCCATAAGTTGTTTTAGTTGTTTTATTGTTTGCAGGTGAAAATCCTTAGACTGACGCTTAGGAAAGTCAGAGCAACTAGAAATGATTTTATTGATTCAGAATCATGCGATATCTCGTGCGCGCGCGTGCACACACATACACATAGGCTATACACATACACACAGTACATACCGGTAGTCTCCACTAGTCTGCTGCCATCTATTGGTTTCATGGAGATCCTGCATTCATCTAGATCTCCCAATGTCTTTCTGTCATTTATTTAATTGTGTAGAATGTTTTTAATTAGAGTAGGAGTGTAAGCCAGTTACATTTTATGTGTAGCCTAAGTGCATGTGTTGCTTCTTTTCATTATACTGACACATGATGTATAGCCTAACACTTTTCAATCCCACACACGATACACCAAATAAAAGTTTAGCAAGCAAGACATGTCAAAAATCGTTTCCATTGTTTGACTTTGACTCCACAACCCCGCACAAAGTAAGGAGGAAATATGATTGAATCAGGCTACACAATGCATTTAACAGATGTTGAGGAAAAAACAAGAATCAAGTAAAGTATGATATCCTTTAAAAAGATTTGCTGTCACAAAAGATCGATGAACTTTATTTTCCCCTCCATGGGAAATATTCCCTGTACACTGTAAAAATGATTTCATCAATAAGTTATGACAAAATGTTTTTACATTAAAATAAACTCGAACTTTTTATAGGCTAGGGCTTAAAAAAAAAAAGTAATGTAGCCTAATTCAAGTTGAAATGACTTGTTTTGAAATTGAAGTTTATAGCATACTTTAGAATTACTTTTAAAATTATAGCTGTGTCTAAATTTAAGGCAGCTACTTTTTTTACAGTAGGCTATAGTTCCCGCCTCACCTAATTAACTGTTTAATTTATTCTTACAATATTCCTAAAGAGAATTGAAAAAAAAAAACATAATTGCAAGCCCTTATTTGGGGCCGTTAAGTTACATTTAACGTGTCCTGACAGTATTCCTCACATTTACGTCTCTCGTGTCGAGCTCGCGCTGTCTTGACCTGTTATAGTGGGTGGAGTAGCCTAGGTGAGTATGAACAGGTAGGCTAAAGGTGTGCGTCAGTACTGTGCCTTTTCGTCAACTTATACTATATCGGACCCCTCAACACATTTTGCAACAGTTGCGACACAATTGTTGCGGATTTATCACAATACTATCCTAATCTAAACAGGATAATGCTGAAAAAAACGCAAGGCACGGCCGACGTGGACGCGTCGCGCATTCTTGTGAAGGGGCCCGAGTTTTTGAGAAGACAAATGGAGCGAGAAAGCGAGGCGAATAAAGGACGAGTCAGTGCGGTGGAGAGGCTGGCAGCCACTAAACCTCAATATGTAAAAAGCCAACAAGTGGTCAGCATCGGGTCTGCCTCCGTAAGCAGCCAAGGGTCTTCAAACGGGCACGGTTCCCCCGCAAATGTTGGTGTTAAGGACACACCGTCGCCTGAAGAAGACAACAATGTGGTAAGACGAAGCAGCTCGAAGAAACGACCGGACTCGATTTTATTATACAGACAGAAGTGTGAACTCATGAGAGGCTTGCCTGGAGGGAGGAGATTTAATAAAAGGTCATTATTCTCTCTTAAAGACAAGACAAACGCAGTTTCGGAGGCGCGTGAATCTGACGTTGAAGTAAACGACAGAAAAGAGAGTAGGCTTTGCGCCACACGTGAGGACTGCGTGAAAGAGTCCACTCGGGTAACTGCACCCATCTCAAACGGGCAGCCAGGACCTCCTCCTCACAGGAGAGTCACTAGAACCCAAGAGCAGGAGGGCAAGAGCCGGAGAGGGGTGGCGCGCTCCAGCTCTGACATCAGCTCACGCTATTCGAAGAACTTCGCGGACTTCGACGTATTCTTCAAATTCTGCGGGCTCGAGGGTGACGTGATTGATTCCATGGGCAAAGAGAACTTCTCCGCGCGCTCGGACGACCTCAGCTCCAGAATGCGGAGCATCAGCGTCTCGACGTCAGATGACGCATTCTCGAGGAGCAGCGACGGCCTGCATGAGGAGGAATTGCAGGAGACTGTCCGTCAAGGGGTGTCAGTTGTCGAGCGCAACGCTCGGATCATCAAGTGGCTTTACAGCTGCAGAAATGCAGCGGAGTCGGGAAAGGTTCTTCGAGATTTGGATTAATGGGTCATTGGCTTAAAACATTTTTTTTTTTTTTGCTCAACGCATAATGTTACTGCTACATATGTGACATCCCTTAACTGCTACCATTAGAATTATGAATTATAAAAAAAATAGTTTTTGAACATTTCAGCCAACCAGAAACTAGCAAAGGCACGTTCTGAAATAAAGGTTCCAAAAGGATTTTTGCAGAGATGCCATAGAAAAAAAAAACATTTTGGGTTCCCTAAAGAACCTTTCAGTGATCATTTTTTAGTACACTCTAAAAAATGCTGGGTTGTTTTAACCCAATTCAGGGTAAAATATGGACAAACCCTTGGGTTACATTGGGTAGCCATTGGGTTACATTTTTAAATTACATCTTTAACCCAATGGCTGGGTTCGTCCATATTTTACCCAGGCTATGCAGAACATTTTTTAAATAATATTAAGAACATTTTTTTTTTTTTTTTTTTTTTTGCAATTGAAAGGTTCCATGGATGTTAAAAGTTTTTTTGTGGAACCATCAATGCCTGCACGGTACCTTTATTTTTATATTTCCTGGCTGATTTGGCTGAGATGTTCATTCCATTCATGTTCAACTAATTGGCTTATTCACCAATTCTAAAATGTGAATTCTTAAATGGTTTTATGATGTTTTTTTCCCCTCATTTGTAATGGGTAAAATATGGTTTGATAAACATTTTTGTTTTACATAAATTACACACACCTACAATTGGCTTTATGCACAGCTGCACTACTTCCTGAACTTCAGCCATCTATTTGTTTTCCTGTCTGCCATTATTGGACAAAAATTAGATTAATTCAGGTGTGCCTGATGGTCAGGCACACCTGAATTAATCAAGTTTGTCCAACAATTGCAGACAGGAAACAAGGAGCTGGCTGAAGTTCAGGAAGTAGTGCAGCTGTGCATAAAGCCAATTGGAAGCCACTGCTCTTTGAAAACATAAGTTGCTAACACATTGCTATATAAGGACTAGAACGGTTTTGTAAAGCATTTACACAACTTTGTAGTTGTAGTCATTAGTTAGCAGCTTGTTAGCTGTGTAATTTCAATTGACATGAACATTTCTTAAATGCTAAACCTTTTTTACTGTAAATACCAGTACTTGATCCTGGTTAATTATACTGATGTCACTTGATTTTATAATATATTAAAAGTTGTGTTGCAGTTTATTTTCGTTGAATTCTGTGAAAACCGCCTTTGCACACATAGTTTACAAATTGTTGTGTAAGTCAAACGGGACATGGTACAAGCCTATCAGGAATGCAGAAGGGAGCACCTGAGATATGGAAAGATATGGCTTCAAACAAGCAGTTTTGTCCACTGTTGCGAAACAGCGGAAGGATGGACAAAAAGCAAGTACATTCACATCCAATGTGGGTGTGTGTAATTAGTGACGCACTGTCACTCAAGTTCAAAGATTAGGTGTCTGTTTATCCTGCCTTGACTGTCTACTCATGTCTTCCCTGACTCACAATGCCTTGTAAATAGTGTAAAGAGTTTTGTGTTTGAAGTAACTTGATAAGGTGTGTGTGCACTGTTGAGTCAAACAACCTTACACAATTATGTAAAAATGCTGTGTAAATATGAATACCAGTCAGTAAAATCTTACTTTTCCAGCACTGTTATCTAAAAGTGCAGTTTACTTTTGGATAAGTTATAGTTTAGATAATGCAGGTCTATAGTAATTCAATAATCATAAATGCATATTTATAATGATTAAAAAAACTTTAAAACGCATTTTATGTTAACTATATAACTGAACCTTTTTTCATCATTTTGCACATGACTGAACGTTTGAAAAATGCAGTGTTTTCGCATGCACACACAAACGTAGCCCTCTGGCCTCCTAAAGCAGACCATGGGCAGGTTAAATCTTGCAGAGGGAGTGTTTGTGGCCTTTACACTACTTTAAATGATTTTGGAAAAGCTGTAATTTTTGACCATGCAACTGTTTAAGCTCACTCATTCAACTGTAATCCAAACTGACAAGTTTGTCTGAAACCGTATCAAAAACAAAGATATGACTGTCCTATGAGTTTTTGGAATTTGTCTCTGTTGAGATAATTATGAATTACGAAATACTCTTCAAAGAGTGTTGCAATTTAGCCGTTCTTTCTGTTCAAATGATTCATGAGTCAGCCTTACAGTTAAAAATGATACCATTCTTCATTGGTAATACACCTACACACAAATAAGTTACTTTTATGCAGCATGGATGAACTGTAACTTTTCTAATGGCAAGATTTCTCAGCTCAGTTTGGACTTTCATCTAGGTTAGGTTTTTACCTGGCACAAATATGAGTCACATGTCACAAGGCTATCAGAAAGGGCTTTATTACCATAACCTCTATTACCATAAATGGTTGTTGTCCGCAGCAGTCATTTTCTATGCTGCAAAATCTTGTTGGGACATTGTTTTGAATTCTGTCCGCCACATAAACATAAAGACATATCCAATACTGTAATTGGTTGGTAATAGAGCAAAAACGGGAACACCAAGAAAGCACATTGACAAGTGTACAGTATAATGAAGGCAGGTTCTATTTGCTATGTGTTCTTAGGACAAGTTTATTTCTATGTGTCAGGTGTTGAAAACCTGGATCAAAACCTTTCATCAAAGTTACATGAATTTTGAACAAAAGCCTACCTGTTTTTGATCCCCTTCAAATTTTGACTATAGCCATACTGTGATTTTTGGGTCAGCCTTCAAGGTAAATGAAACTTAAACAAATAGCCCAGCAAACACAGACCGTTCCCCTAATGATGCTCCCATAAGGTTATTTTTTTGGGAACCGAACAAGAATGTTATAGGAACGTTCCATGTAGGTTATTTTTAGGTTCCATTTTTATAACGTAAGGAGAATGTTCCGGGAACGTTCCCTTAACCTTAAAGGAAAGTTCTAAGAACGTTCTGGGAACCAAAAACTAACATTCCCAGAACCTAAGGCTACATAAGTAAATAAATGGAATATAAATTCAATATATAGCCTAAAAATGCAGTAGGCTATAAGTATTAAAATACAATAAATATAAAATTTTTCAAATAAAATGGAATAAAACACCTTACAAATCAGACTTGATGAACATTTTTACTATTTCCAGCTGCTGTCCCTTTTAATAATTTGATTTTTAACTTGATTTTGACGCATAAACCTAGCCTATATTATTATAGGCTGCTTATATCCAAAACCAAGCAGTGGAAATGTTTATTTTGTGATGTTATATTATCCAACATGATTGGTCAGTCTTTTCCATCGCTCATTTTATCCATTTCCCTTCCCCCATTACAAAATCAAAACATGACAACATGTGCAACGTCTGTGTCACGTGCAAGAAGCTGCAGAGACACAGCGCTCGGGATAAATCGGCGAGTGATCGACAGCGTCACGAACCAATCATCTTGGGAATTCCGGGTAGCAACACAATAAATACAAATACGATGGCCAATCACAATCGACGGGAGGCGTGTCTTACACTCCGCTTTTCTGACTGTTTACTTCCGTCAATATTCTAAGAAAAGCAGAAAATTATCCCCATAACAAAGGAATCACTGTAAGTAAAGTTAAATATACGTTCGTTATCGATGCAAAGACATGACTTTGCGCCTAGAACAACAATAGAGGTAGAGATTTAAGCTGTCTTTAGTGTTTTGTCGACGTTTAGAAAGATAAGGTTCTTGGCAGGCTTTGTATTTGAGAAAATTTGTTGACAGTAACGTAGGCTAGTTGGTACAGAAGCCAGAGTTTAAATGCAATTCAAAAAAATAATAATGTTTGTTTTTTCAAAGATAATGTTTTACATCAAGATTGTGAAGTAAGTCTTTTAAGCTTTGAATGACTGTTATTGTGTGTTGTCAGATCAGTTCACAAGAGTCTCTTGTATTCAGGTTTTTGGAGCAGGTGGAAGAAGATGCCTTTCTTGGGCCAAGACTGGAGATCACCAGGCTGGAGCTGGATCAAAACTGAGGATGGCTGGAAACGCTTTGAATATTTCAGCCAAAACTTGGGAGATAACATCAATGAACTTGGCTTGGAAGAGTAAGAAATGCTATGAAATATATCTATAGGCTATAATGTGGAGTGATTGTTGGATCTTGAACTAGGGGTGATAGTTTTGGGGTTCAAACCTGCAAACTTTCACCTTAAAGCACCCCAGAGCTTTAACCACAAGGCTACACCACCCAAAGAAAGCATTGAGGAACAAACTAAAAAGGAAGTGTGTATGTGTGTCATGTGTGGGAAGTCAGGTATCCGTGTTTAGAAATGTGTTATTATTGTTACCGCCTGTGGTAATTGTCTGAAGTAGTGTAGAACAGACTGGTTTTGTGTGTATTCAGACACAAAATACTGACACGATCCTTAGTCTGACCGTGCTGTCATGGAAACCGACCTGAGGTTGGTCAGACTGAGGAACGTGGTTGTCTGGTTTCTGATATGTGGGGACCCAAGTAGTTGTTTGGATAGCTTTGGTGTGAATCTGCATCCTTTGTCTGTGGGTTAAATTTCACTAGACGATAGACCAAACACTCACTTGTGTAAGCTAAAATGTCTTCAGACCTTTAGGACTCGCCTCATTCACCAATACTTGGATTAATAATTAAAAAGAACTTACATTGGCATGTTTGTTTGCACTATTTAGATGCAGCTAGTACTCCTAGCTGCATCTAAATTGCAAAGTCTAATGGTCTAAATGCATGCTTGCCATCTGTTGATCACATGATATATAACTTTTTGTAGGTCGCTCTGAATAGGAGTCTCTGCAAGATGCCTTTAATGTAAACGTAATGCTTAAAGCTTATTTTGGGATTGTCGTGATTAACTTTACCTTATTAACTCTCCAGATTGGACAACGACAACAAGGAGAACGTCTACATGGGAGATGTCTGTGAAGTAGTTGCCAAGAAGAGAAAAAAGGACTTTTTCAACAACAACACTAAGTCACAGTGTAAATATTACATCATATTTAATTGCATCACACTTAATTACAACAGTTATTTCAAATTTTAAAGTGAGTTTCTTTGGAGAATATGCAATTGTGCAGTTTAGCAGTTGTTATACAAAAATGTACCATTTTGTCACCAAGTTGTTCCAAACTGTGTACGGTAGTAGCTAATGACTTCCATAGTAGGAAAAAAATACTATGGAAGTCAACTCTCTGGTTCCCAACATTCTTCAAAATATCTTCAACAGATGAAAGAAACTCGTACATGTTTGGAACAACAGTGAGTGAGTGATGATTTTCCAGGGCTGTGTAATAATTGCTGAATAGTACATATTTTTTACATAATACTTAATTACTTTATACTTAATTATCACAACAATGATCTAAAATTTTGAAGGTGAGCTTTAGTTTTTCGGGTTTAGTGGTCATTATACAAAATACATGACCACAGAATGCTATATTGGACCAATCAGAATCAGGTTTCCAGAGATCTGTGTAATTACAAATTTAAAAGTAGAATTTTTTTTCCACATGCCACCCACTTACAGATAAATATAAATAAAAACCTAAGCAATTAAAGGGATAGTTCACCCACGAATTTAAATTGTGTCATCATTTACTCACCCTCATGTTGTTCCAAACCTGTATGCGTTTGCATTTCTTCTGCTGAACACAAAATAAGATATTTTGAAGAATGTTGAGTTTCCGTTTCCATTGATTTCCATTGTATTATTTGTCAGCACAGTGGAAGTCAATGGGAATCAAAACTGTACCAACATTCTTCAAAATATCTTGTTTTGTGTTCAACAGATGGAAGTCATACAAGTTTGTAAACTAAATGATTATGTAGTTTTTATTTTTGGGTGGACTATCCCTTTAAGGATGTTGCATATGGGTTACTGTAAATATATTTTATCCTTTTTCTTAGTTTTGTTCCAGGAGAGGTGGATCTACGTTCAGAAGGAGAGTACGAGAGAGGTGAGAGGAATTATGTCAAAGCATCAATGCATACAAGACTCAAAAAATAGCAAATAAACAACAAAAGTCACACAAAGCTATACATCAATGTTTATATTTTACTGTATATATATATATATATATATATATATTATAGTTATATTATATATACTGTATATAACTGTATATATACAGTTTATATATATATATATATATATATATATATATATATATATATATATATATAATTTTTTTTTTTTTTCCATTAGTCTTTTTCAATCTCTTTCAATGCGCACCGTGTGTTTGTTGTTCCAGAGACATGGGTACTGTACGCTTGGTGAGGCCTTCAATCGTCTGGACTTTTCCAGTGCCATTCAGGATGTGCGGCGATTCAACTATGTAGTCAAAGTAAGATGTTCTGATCTCTGCTGATATAGCTGATATATGTGCCACGGCACAAACTATCATCATTTGGTGGAAGGGCTTTTTGTACTGCTTCCCCAACTCTCTGGAATTATATTCCCCAAGACATCCGAGACCTCTCATCATTACATGAATTCAAAACTCACCTTAAAACGTATCTTTTCGCTACTTTTTTCTGCTGATTTCTATGTTTAGGTACCACTATCTCAATTTATATTTATTTTTTCTATGTCATGTTTCTATGTCTCAATTTATTGTATTGTTTCTATGTCATGTTGTTATGTGATGCTCATTTGTACTTAACTGTAAAGCGACCTTGAACTTTATAATAATAATAATAGCGCCTTTCAAACAGTTTTAAATATTGACGTTTATTGTTAAGTTTAACTAAATTACCGGTAGTTTAATTTTCTTCTCAAAACTGGCATCTGTCCATTGACAATAATGTAGGAAATTAGTTTACGCTACTAATCGGAACCGGATGTGATAAAGGCCTATTTTCTCCCACTTCACCCTCTCTGTTTCCTTCCCTCTTAGCTTCTGCAGTTGATTGCCAAGTCCCAGCTGACGTCTTTGAGTGGAGCTGCTCAGAAAAACTATTTTAATGTCCTGGAGAAGATTGTGAGAAAAGGTGAGCTGGTCTTTCAGCTTTATTCACAGTCTCCTTTTTCTGTGGATGAACACTTTCAGGCAGAAGCCATACTGGCCTGAAATATGTGCATCTACAAAATGGTATTAAAAATGGCCAATGATTTGTTATTGGTTTGTTTGGCAGTTCTGGATGACCATCAGAACCCTCGACTGATCAAGGCGTTGCTACACGATCTAAGCTCCACCCTCTGCATCCTCATCCGAGAAGTTGGGAAGTCTGTGCTGGTCGGCAACATCAACATTTGGGTCTGCCGTTTAGAAACCATCTTAATCTGGCAACAGCAGCTCAACAATTTGCAAATTCCAAAGGTATCTATTTCACAGTCTTTATATGGGTTAGGGAAGTGCAAAAATCTTCTATTTGATCAAAAATAAATACATTAAAGAGACATTGTGTAGGAATTGCTGCCATCTAGCGGTTAAAATGTATTTTGCCTTCAAACCAATTGTGCTCTCCAGCGCCTCGCTTTTTCAAATGCGTGTTGCATCTACGGTAACCATTATGTACCAAAAAGCTATGACAGGATTGGCACTTCGTAGAGCGTTCCTTCGGGTGAACTGGTTTGTTATTTCAAACAAACAGCAACTTTTTTTTTTACGCTGTTCAGGAGTCCCGTGTCACTGTTGACAAGCAAGCGCTGCTCTGTGTCTCTTGGCTGTTGCCGTGGTGCTGAGGGTAATGATTTAGATGCAGTTCGACCGATGTTTGCGTTACGTACATGACCGACTGACCAATGGTGCGAGAAGGCGGGACCTAAAGCAATGCAATAACGCACATCAACCCGATCACGTTTATCGTTCATGTAAACAGTACATTCAGATTCATCAATTTGAATGAATTAAGTTAAATCAGGCAGCAATCTTAAAAATACGTTATTTACATAATTTAATTAGAAATATATATATATATTAAATTATATAAAGTATATTTAAAATTGCTAACTTTTAGGACCAAAGTGAACTGTTCAATCTGTTGTATTTCTTGTGGTTGTACTTGACAACAACCTTCTGTTTGTATTTACATAGATAACGCTAAAAATGTTTCTTTGCAGCAAGTTTCAAATGGGACGACACTGAGCGACCTCCCTTTGCTCATGCAAAACAACATTTTGTACAAGTTTACTGATGCCTGTGACATCGTCAATCTGGGACAAGCCACACCAACTCTGCACATGCTCAGTGAGGACCGGCAACTGTGGAAAAAACTGTGCCAGTTTCATTTTGCTGAGAAACAGGTGAGGAATAAAAATCATTTTAATAATTTAATCATTAATAGTTATTTTCTTGAGTCACTCATAATTGGATGTTTAGTCAATTGGAAAATAATCATTCATTTTACCATCACAAGTAGTACTATATCAATTGTTTTTTTTTCAAGATGTCAAAGGTGGCCAGAATTGAAGTCTCACCCTGATATGAATGCCTGTTTAGGCACTTATGAATGAGGTTTTGTCTGAGATTCTTTTATATGAATCATTTTGGAGATTCAGAATGGCTGAAAATTGAGTAAGCAGCTTAATTTGAGCACAAGATGGCAGTACAGAGCATCACCACATTGTTGTGCCGCACAAGGCCTGACAAGTGAAGCCAAAGCATTTCGCCCCCTGGTGGATGGCTGCCAGTATAGATATTAAACCCCAAGCCAAACAAACAAACATTTCCAAAATGGTTAGTCATTTTTAGGCAGTTCACATCATTTGACGTATGTTCAAGTCTTCCTTTTTTCCTAGTAAGTTTGGATTTAGTCAGTTATTTGATGCTAAAAATGGGGTTTAGCATCATGATTGACAGCTGTGCTTGCGATTGAGTCTGCGGGAGTGGAGTATGTGCGGTGTCATGAGAAATCGCAATGTCTTGACTAATTATAATTTTATACCTATTTAACTATTGTATGATGTCTATTGCATTAAGTGCACAAACAACATGCTTGAAATATAGAAGGAATGAGATATAGAAGGATAAGGATGTTCTGTAAAAGTAATTTAATATTAATTGTACAAAATAATTGTAACGTGGTATAGTATATAAAACATTTTTAATACAGTAATTGTCATTCAATGTTCACACAAACATCATTAATTTGAAACATGTAATTGGGAACTACATTAGAAGCAAAAAAATACCTAAAAAATATAAGCTAAGCTAGCAGGCTCGTAAGAATGCGAGATGCTTGATTTCAGTTCACAACCTTCAGTTATATGCTAGTAAATGAACCATGTAGTTTAAAATACATTAATGGTCATTATAACGCATTTTAAACGATATAGATCATAACGTGATTTTGCAGGAATTGTAATCAGTGCTAAAAATACTACCC